>VWZW01000741.1:148566-182035 GCA_013397115.1 Edolisoma coerulescens | reverse complement strand
AGCTCAGGATACTCCATCACTCTGCTGGCACCTCGTTGTTTCTGTGCCAAGCCCTCCCTGGCCATGCCCCCCTGTGCCCACAGAGCCCCCCCAGCACACGGTGACCCCCTGTGCCCCCCAGCACAGCCACCACAACCACCCCAGGCTGCCAGGAGCCACCCCAGCTCCTCCCCAGTGCCCAGCTCCCCTCTGCTACAAGCCCAGTGGTTCCCAGTGTCATGAACCCAGCTTTGTAGCTGAGCTCTGGCTTTGGAGGATTAAAGCTCAAACACTCAGATCCTGTGTTCTGTGTCTCCTAATCTGGTAATAATACCCTGAGACTCCGAAGAGAGAGAAAATAAAGGGGGGGGGGGAATAAAAAATAAATAGATTTTTGTTGTAAGTTCCTGAAAAACACGGGCGGGCTGGGAAAAGAAAGGGCTGCTCCAAACTCGCCCCCGTGAGCAGAGGACGGGATGAAAACCTGGGGCGAAACAAGAGCGGAGGAGCTCTGGAGAGACAAGGAACCTACTCTGACAGATGGATGTAAATGTGCCTCTCAGTGCAGGGGAACAGTTGATTCTAAGGCATGAAATCAAATTAGTGCATCTGCAGCTGCCTATGTGTCATCCAGCTTCATATTTTACACACTAAAGACATTTTTTAACCTCATGTTAGCTACACTTCTCTCTTTTTTTTTCAGCATTACACTCCAGGATTTGCAAAGTGGTATTGGCAGGTATTAAAATGAAAGCTGAAGCCATGGCACAATCTGTCTCCTTTCCCATTGTAAAGTGACAGAAATCTTTCTGGGATTCATTCACTAGCAGGTAGGAGAAGACTTGGAAAAGAATAAAATCCCAGCCTCAGCTTCATCAAGAAATGCAAAACTCCAAAGCTGTAAGCCAAGAGTGGGATTGTGGAATTTCATGGGATCACAGAATGGTTTGGGCTGGAAGGGACCTTGAAGATCCTCTCGTTCCAAGCCCTGCCCCATTTCTTGACAAAACTGAGGTTTTTTGGCTTTCCAGCTGCCCAGGGCCTCTCCCACCTCTCAGTGTCGGCTCCAGGGGATTTCTGACAATCACAGTGAGCCCTGGGGTGGGGACATTCACCCCCAGCACTGGAGATCTCCTGCCTGCAATGGGCTTTGGAATATCCAAACTGGCTGAGCTATGAACCCCCACATTTTCTCTCAGAGTGGCTGAGGAGCAGTGCAGGATCACGTGGCTGCACACACAGAAAAAGCATTTTCCTCGTTAAAGCCCAATTAAAGTTATTAGCTGTCCATAGATAATGTAGCCCCGTTACACCACAGCCATATGGATGTTACATGATAAATAATTTAAAAATGAATATTTTAAAATAAGAGTCTTTCTTGCAGTACTGAAAACTTCCCTACTTTTAACTTGCAAGTGAAGTTTCCAAAACTGGGAACAATGCGGGCAGCAGAGATGACTCCGAATTCGTTGTCTGATTTGCATTATAAACAATAAAGAATTCCATTTCCACTTTCCATGAGCAGTGATTACATTACAGAGTAGCTGCCTACAGCCCTCAGAATTGATCCAAATAAGAAGCTGCACTTGTAGAGCTTTTATAACCAATTCCTGAGGGTTTGGTCAAATTCAGTCCAGGCTAAAATTAAACAGAGATTGATTTATGTAGAAGGAACTGTAGTTGCAAGGCTGCTGCATTGTGTGCACAAGTGGGAACGGCTCTTGCTGAACACAAATCAGATTAATTGTAACCCAAAGAGGAAGACAAGAGGTACAACTTTATTCCTGCTCCCTTTCCAGTGCAAGCACCAGGCCAACCTGTGAGCCAAAAACAAAATAAAACCTCCGGGCAGGGTGACTGTTCCTTGTAACAAAACGAGACAGCAAAGCCAAAGAGGGGCTCCCATTCCCGGGGATTTATTCCCAGCCCTGATGCTCCGTTTGTCATCTCCTGCACGGCACAGAGACAGCCCCTGATGTGTCACCAAGTGCAGGATTCCATCACATTAAAGGAGCCGAGTGCTGGTCCTGCCCTGCAATGATTTCTCCAAGCCTTCCTTAAAAACCAGAACTGATCCCTGCAGGGTGAGTCAGGGAAAAGCAGCTGAGAGATTTCGCTTCCTGCCAAGGAGGAGTCACCGGGAACTTTGGCATTTTTCTGTCACTTCCTCTGGTGGGGAAGTGGGATCAGCTTTTCCAGCAGGTGCCTCAGATCCCCGCAATACAAACGTGGTGAGTGAGAAGGGGCCAGGGGAGGCTGTGCGAGGGCCAGGGATGCTCTGAGCTGACACCACAGCACCCGCAGAGCCCCACTCAGGACAGGACCTGAGAGCTCTGGGGGAGGCTCTGCCCTCTCCCAACCTCTAAAGGCCTTGAAGAGTAAAAATAAAAACCCAGGAAGAAGTCATGGGCTCCAGGTAGCTGGGTGTGAGTTCTGCCTCCCAACCCAGCCTGGGAAGTCAGGCCTGAGCTTGTTTATTTTTATCACAGGGGAAATCCCAGGTGGGCACTGAGAGCCCTCCATGAAAACTCTGCAAAGGTTCCCAACTGGAATCATTTCCTCATTGTGTTCCCTCTGTGAGCTGCTGTGAATTGACTGGGGGGGCTGCTGGAGCATCAGTAAAAAAAATCCAGTAGGAAATGTCTGCATTAGGACGTGATCCAAAAGCAGCTCTTTTTATGTAGATCCTTCTTCTCTGACTCAGCAATGCCACTGATGGATAAAACTTGTGGCAAAACACCTCTCCAGCCTTCAGCCTCCCGCAGCCCTGGGTTATCTCCCCCCATTCCAGCCCCCTTCCCTCTTCCCTGGATCCCTGGTGGTGTCTCTGTCGTGTTGCCATTAAAATCCCTGTTCCTACACCCCTGTTCTGCCTCTGACGCCTGCTGGGGCTGCACCCTGAAAGTGCCAAACAATGCAGGGAAAAGGAGGGGGAAATCAAAGCGTTCTGGAAACCTCGAGCTTGGCAAAGGCTGTGTATAATTTTGCTTAGGCTGCAAGTTGGCTTGAGGAAACCGTATCAAAGCACCATCTCTTCCGATTGCTTGAGATTTACTTTCTAAGTTTATTTTTACTGCTTCTTGTAGAGCCCAGACTGACAGCTCTGAAAACTTTTTCTTTTCCATTCAGGCAAGAACAGGAAGCAACAGCTCAGCCCCAGCAGAGGCACCTGATAGATCTGTCCCCAATAATGAACCCAGACTGAGGAACTGGGAGCATCCCCCAGGACTGGGAACCCCAGGCCAGCCCTGCCCTGGCTCTGCTCCAGCCTCACTTCTCGTGCTTGTGAAAGACTCTGCCACAGCTATGAATTGATGACCCACTAATGCCCAATTGATGAAAATTTCACAAGCAATCTGCTCTCAGACCGTGAGGCTGCACACAAATGGAAACAGAATTTAATAAACCCTTCAGTCCCTTGGAAGGCCCAGTGCCCCAAAGCCCCAGCTCTGGCTGTAAAAACTCTGCTAATGCAAATCCACAATGCCTGGGTGTTTGGGGCATTCCAATGCCAATATGAAATTCCCACTGGAGTTGATTTTACAGTGCTCTGACTCCGTTCTCTGGTAGCAAATTGTGGTCTCCCTGCAGGTGAGGAAGGCAAGGCTGGGAAGCTCCTCACTCACTGTTCTGCCATCCTCAGGCTGCAGTTGGACCTTCCCCGTTTCCCAGCAGAGCTTCCCAGTGTCCTTAATTCACAGGCTAAAGCAGAAACCCACCATTTCTACGGCAATATTTTAAAATAAAAGCACTTCCACCCGTGAGGCTGTTGGTGGAAGTGATTTCTGCAGGTACAGGAGATGTTCTCATAACGCATCACTTCCTGAGAGCTGGATGCAAATTGCAGGAGCCACATTTCCCGAAATCAGCATTAAAAAGTTGAAAATGTATTAGGTGGGAGAGCGAACTTGGCTGTCAGGATAATATTTCTATTACAGCAGCAATCCAATTGGAAAAAAACTGCTCATCCTCGCCCAGGATGGAAACAAGCAGAGAAATTTGCTGCCGTGATTTCGGCAACTTGTGACACTCGCAATATTTAACGTGTCACGCCCAGTTTGTTGTAACACAGCGATTAAAACTTCCTCTCTGCCTCCCTGAGTGGGGTCGGGCTGCTCCCTGTGCCGGAGGGGCTCGGGGCAGAGCGCAGCCGGGCTCCGGAGGGGCAGCCCCCGGCCCGAACCTGCGCCCACCGCCGGGCCGCTGGGGTGACCCCGGGCGGGGCGGGCACGGCGAGCGCTGCAGCGGGAGCGGGGAGCGCCCCGGGCCTCCTTCACAGCCGGGTTTATCGGCGCTTTTCTGCCCGCGGCGGTGCGGGAGGACGGGGGTCTGAGCAGGAGGACGGGGGGCAGAGCCCCGGGCTGTGCGGGAGGACGGAGGGGCAGAGCCCCCTCGGCTGTGCAGGAGGATGGGGGGGCTGAGCAGGAGGACGGAGGGGCTGAGCCCCGGGCTGTGCAGGAGGATGGAGGGGCAGAGCAGGAGGACGGAGGGGCTGAGCCCCGGGCAGAGCAGGAGGACAGAGGGGCAGAGCAGGAGGACAGAGGGGCAGAGCCCCGGGCAGAGCAGGAGGACAGAGGGGCAGAGCCCCGCGGTGCCGCTGTCCCACAGCCCCCCTAACGCGGGGCCCCGGCCGGAGCCGCTCCCGCCCCGCGCCCCCGGCCCCTCCGCTGCCCGAGACCTCCCGGCCAACGCGCGGTGATTGACGGCCGCTGCCAGCGGAGGGGGGGATTTAGGGCGAGTTCAGAGTCGGGGCTGCCAGAGCTCCGCTGCCTGAGAAATCCGATAAAGATCTTCCCTGTCTTTACAGGGCTCGAGCTCGTCTGGGGAGAGAACGGCAAAGATTCCACCTAATCTCGGTAAACAAGTTTATATCCTTAATTTTCCTGTGCAGAGCTGTCAGTCTAGACGCTGAGCTCCGCGGTGCAAGGGCAGGTTAATCAAACAGGTTTAAAAATGCAAATAAAATGCTGCAATTAATAATATCGGTACATAGATTGATCTGAATGCTATCAAGCGAAAGGGATGACTTGAGGACCTGGCGGTGTTTCTGTTATCAGATTACATTTTCATATTGTTATAAAGCTGGGAGGGGGGGGTTGAAAGTCAGTGTATTCAGCTCCTAAAATCCACAGCACCTCTGCAATAGATTAAACCCTGGGTTTAAGGGTTGACTGAGGAGACAAACACGTGCAATTCAGGTTTACCAAGTGTCTGTCAGTACTGCCAATAAAGAATGAAATCCAGATACATAAAAAATAAACAAACAAATAAATAAATAAATGCAATAACGAGGGAAATTTTGTCCTGTTAAGAGCAGAGCAGCGATGTTCCCAAGAGGTCTGTGCACAAACCTCCTTCCCTGATGTGCTCCCCGGGCCAGGCTGAACAAGCCCCTGTCCTGCTGCCCCCCCGATTTCTCTGACAATCAGAGACCTGGACCCCTCCCGACAGGAGCGGGGCTGCTCCCCGTGTCCCTCACAGCAGCAGCTGAACCCGCACATCCCGGTGCCATTCCCAAAGGAGAGGGAGCTCAGCAGGAACGGCTCAGTGCCCCCAGCCCTTGACTTCGTGGAGCAGCGACAAAAACCCAGCCCGGACTCCTGGTGCTCTCTGTAGGACGCGATTTCGGTGCTCCACGGCGGGGCTGGAGCAGCCGCCACTCCTGCAACAGTGCGAGATGCCTTAAGAGGGCTGTCTAACCAAAAACTCGGCTCTGCATTTCGAGCAGAGCTGGTGAAAAATGCTCCCTCTCCCAGAAAACCTCTCCTTCCTCAGGACTTGCTCAGAGACTCTTCAGCCGGGGAGAGCCGGTCCCAGGAGTGCTCTCTGTCCCCGTGAGGAGCACACAGAGGCTCTCCCGAGCTCTCAGATTGTCCCTTTGATTTGTGGGGCTCACAAAGGGATCACAGCTCGGCGCTGCTGCAAGGGGAGGAGCGGGTTATCACCGCTGCTCTCATTGTGCTGCTGGAAGGAAACAGTTCCTACTCCTCTGAGCCTCACATCCCATCCTTTTTCTCTTTTTTTTTTGTTCCCATTATGCCCATGAATAACCATGAAATCCTTCCAGGCACCTGAGACCCCCCGAGGTCATTGGGACGAACAACGACTTGTGCAGTCCCAGCTCTGTCATCTCCTCTGCTTCTCTCCCTATTTTTACAGCACTTCTCTCCCTCGCTCCGTGTGTTCTACACCCCAAACCCAACCCCTGAGCAGCACAGGCCACCCCAAACCCAACCCCTGAGCAGCACAGGCCGAGTGCTTTGCTTTAACAGCCTCCGGGGCCCTGACCTGAGCCCCGGGATGTCACTAAAATCACACCCCCACAGGGATGGATCGTGGATTCATTAAGGCTGGAAAAGAACTTCAAGATCATCAAGTCCAACCTGTGACCCTCCGACCCCACATCACAGAGTCTCACATCTCCAATGATTTTTTGGACACTTCCAGGGGTGGTGAGTGCACCCCTGCCCTGTGGGGCCTCTTCCAATGCTGGAACATCCCTTCAGGGAGGTTATTTGTGCACCTTGAGGTGGCTTCTCCAGCACGGCGAGCCCTGGGATCTGTGTGACACTTTGCCAGAGGGAGCTGAAGAGAAATTCCCCTTCTATCCCGATTTGTCCCTGACACTTCCCACTCCCATCTCCCAAGGAAAGCTGCAGATTCCAGAGTCTCTGTCCCTGGATCAGAAGTCAAAAAAGAGACAGCAAAGGGTGAGGGAGCACGAAGGAGGACACACTGCCAGGATGGTTAAATAAAGACTTTTTCTTTCTTCTTTCCTTTTTTAACAGCTCTGTAAAGTGCAAATGTGAAGAAAACCACCCACAGCAAGATGGGTTAAGGAACATTTGTCAATAAGAAAGAGAATAAAAGCAGGCACTAAAACAACAGAAATAATGACTCTGCTTTCCAGATTTTGATTCCAAAATGTCTGGTGCCTCAGGCAGTTATCTGAAAAGCCCTTCTCCAGCACAGCACCTCCCTGTTTGCCTCAAATCGTTGGAGTTAACAAATACTCCGTGCGTGAGGGAGAGCAGCTCTGACAGACAGCCCACAGCTACTGGAGAGCTGGGCCTGCCAGCAGGGAATAGAGCCCAAACACCAGAAATATTACAGCAATATATCTTCAGCCTGCAAAGGAATATTTCCATTTTCTTCATCTTTCCCCCCCCGTCCAAAGAAACCGCAGCCTTGAACTGCACCCAAAGCAGGGCTTTGTGCTGGGAGCCCCTCGGAAGTCGCCTCTTCCATGGGAATTGTCTCGGCACACTCGGGAATCACCGCCCAACCTGCTCGGAGATGTATCGTAATTAATTGTAATTAATGCTCCGAGTGACCAGGGCACGGAGCCACCGGCACCTGGAGGAGCCACTCCCTGTCTGAAGCCCAGGAATGTCCAGCTCAGCCTGCACTTGATCCCAAAATCGCGTTTATTCCATTTAACGCTCATTCATCCATTATCCAGGGATGTAGGAGGACTCGGCGCTGCGTCACCTTCCAGTCCCTGCCAATAAAGTCATGATTTGATATGGAAACTGTGCATACCATTATATTCTAATTTGATATTTAAAACAAGCTCTGGCAGCCAGCTGACTCCTTTTGATGCATTTATCTGATTTCTCTCTGCCTTTTTATCCTGAAAATATTCACAGGGAATATGTGGTATCACATTTTTGTTACGCACACTGAATCCGTGTAACTCCCAGCTCCCTTTTTCTTTCTAGAATTTGGTAAATACATGAGCATATATTAAAAAAAAATAGAAAGGCAAATGCCAAGGCTGCAAATTGGGTAAAATTCCACCACATGCTGCAGCGAGAGAACTCCTAGAGCTCTAATCTTGGATACTTGATCTTCATCATCTTCAGCCCTGGCTCTTCCTGCTCCAATTCCTCATCTCCAACTCCCCTTCCCTTCCCTCTGCTGCCACCCAGGCCTGGCCGAGCTCCCTTGTCTCCTCTTCCACCTGGATTCCAGACCCCTGCTGCAGCTGAGGAGCTGATGGGGAGACCCCTGCCCTGGGGAAAGCCTTTTGCAGGAATATTGGAGCATTTTGAAAGGAAATGAGGAGGGAATATTGACTGCACCAGTGAGGAGGCTCAGGGTGTTCCTGCTCCCACACTCACCACGACGGAAACTGGAACGAGAGCCACGGAGAGCACAGCAAATCCCCAGTATTGAGGATGAGGCCATGGAGCAGTTGGGTGGGAAATTGGGATCCTGCTGCTCAGGCTGGATTGATATTCCCGAGGAGGGGATGGGCAGGGATGGGGGAAGGGGAGCCCATCCACCCCGGCCGGTGACACTGAGGGACAGCTCAGGGACAGCCAGCCCTGGCAGGAGGAAAATTCCAGCACTGCAGCAGGGCCAGGTCAGCTGATGGAGCTGCTTGGCAGCAGAAAAAGAAAAAATTGAGGTCAAAAAGAGGAAGCCAACGAAGAGAGAATCCCCAGAAAACTGGGAGCAACCAAGAGCTGGGAGCGTCCCTGGAGAGGGACTGGGCAGGGGCTGCTCCTCCAGCCCGGAGAGAAGCAGAACTGCCCCCTCAGAAAGAACATTTCTGCCTCTCCTGAGTGCTCCCCCAGGGGTAACCAGCCTGATTCAATTAAGTTTTCATTTCTAATGAACTCTGGTTATGAAACCACCAGCACCAAGGGATAACTGTGAGCAAACACATTCCCCCGCTCGCAGGGAATGCTCTGAGCGAGCCAGAAAACTTTGTCCTCAATGAATCAATAAAAAAAGTTACTCAGAAATAAGCAAGTCTTTCACTGAGTTTTGGAGAACTTGTTTTCATGCAAAATGGAAATGAGCTGGTGGTGGCCACAGAGCTCTGCAGAGCTTTAACATTCTGAAGAATGGGTTCATTTTTACATCACTCAGAGTTATTATTTGAATTGCCATCCCTGCCCCATCACTCAAAATGAATTTTCTCCAAAGAACACTGAATTTTTGTATATTTTATGAACTCGATGCACAGCAGAACCCACCATGTGACCCCAAGGAAGATAAAAAGTGTCATTTAAGAGAATGAAGATTACAAACGGTTTCAATTAAAGCCACACAAACCCCTGGATCCTGTTTTCCACATTTCAATATTTGCCCACGACGTGCACACAAACAGCCCTCCGGAGAACCCTGCCCTCAGTAATTTTCCCCTTCCTTAATCCTGGTGTACCAAGCCTGGTCTCCTGGGATATTAAGAGGATCTCATAAGGACAATCCAACTTCACATTGATTCCATTTCCCAGATCTATAAAATTGGTTGCCTTAGGAAAGCAGAGAACACAGCGCATGGTTTAATTTAAATACCACTTCCAGCAAGGGGGGAAAGGCACAAGTGGGGAAAGGCAGAGGCTGCTGCTCGTTTGCTGGGGCTGTGCTGCGTGAAAGGGGCGATGCAAAGTGACAGGGGAAGGGACAGTCATTGTTTGAATAACATCAATATCAGCACAGACACATCCCGGGCTGGCAGGGGACAGGGGAACCCAAACCCCAAACAGCGCTGATGGAGCAGTAAATATCACTGAGACAGCACGGGGGAGGGAGGAGCTGGCTCGGACTGGAGATGGGCTGGGAGAGACTGGGAATGATATTTGCTCCAAGGTACTGCTGGGCAGCAAATGTGCAAATCTAATTAAGGCCTTCTCAGCTTCTCTGTGCTGCGTTTTTTTTTCCTTTTCTGGTTTTTTTTTGCTCCCTTTTTTTATCCGGACCACCACAGTTACAGATCACAGTTAATTGGGGCTTCAGGTATTTCCTGCTAATTGTTGAGTTGTAATTAATGCTGCCTGAGAAGAGGGAGGTCAGCTATGGAGCTGGGCAGAACACGACAGGACAGCCCCACAGTGACTTCAAACCCAGCCCAGCCCTGCCCCACTTGGCCCCACAGGCCCAGGAAAGCACAGCTGGGCAGGAGGAGAAATCGGATTCAGTGAGGGGTACCCCAAGCTTTGCCCTTTATTCTGGTTCCAGCACAAAAACCCAGTGGGAGTTCAGAAAGGACGGGCATCCTTCCGTGGGTGATGGAAAAGGGGGAGAGGGAATTTTAACGTGGGCAGGGGATGGGACAAGGGGAATGGCCTTAAACTGAAAGAAGGGAAATTCAAGTTGGATTTTGGGGAGGAATTGTTCCCTGTGAGGGTGGGCAGGCCCTGGCACAGGGTGCCCAGAGCAGCTGTGGCTGTCCCTGGATCCCTGGCAGTGCCCAAGGCCAGGCTGGACGGGGCTTGGAGCAGCCTGGGACAGTGGGAGGTGTCCCTTCCATGGCAGGGGTGGCATGAGATGATTTTTAAGGTCCCTCCAACCCAAACCATGCTGGGATTTCTATGATTTCAAAAGAAGGATTTTTGGGGATAAACTGCTCAAGTCTTCTCCTGCCTCTTCCCTTATTTTTGTGCCGGATTCCTTTTCGGCCCAGTTTGCCCTCATTTCTCACCAGCAGAGCCACCCTCGCTTTTCCAGCACAAAACCTGAGCAGGAGCTGTCTCGGGTACCCAGCACAGGAGCCCCTCCCCAGCACGAGCTGCCAGCAAAGCTCAGCCCCAGCCACAAGTTGTGGCCAGAACTTTTAATTTCAATCCTTCAGGTTGACATTTCAAGAGGTAACACGACAATTGCTTGTGCTAAATCAATTACTGATTATCAATATAGCACTTAGTGATGTATAATTAGTATGTAAGAGATATATTTAGCTGTAGATTATAGCAATAATAAGGGCTACACGAGCAATGGCTGTATAATTACATTTTATGAATACAGGAAACCTGTGAGAA
Source organism: Edolisoma coerulescens (assembly GCA_013397115.1). Classification (NCBI taxonomy): domain Eukaryota; kingdom Metazoa; phylum Chordata; class Aves; order Passeriformes; family Campephagidae; genus Edolisoma; species Edolisoma coerulescens. The sequence goes on along the minus strand of VWZW01000741.1, from coordinate 171,284 downwards.
ATGCTCCCAGATTTAATTGACATTTAACAAGATAACTACAGCAAGTTAATTAGAAATTATATGCTAAAAATATGAATTAACTTTTAAATAATATTTGAGCTTGCTGCTCTCTAACTGTAGTAGCTGGGTTTGTGCCACCAAAACACCTAAATGAAATAGTCCTTTCAAATACCATCCCTCTAATTCATTTCCCACAAACCAAAGCCTGTATTATCAGCTACTCATTCTGAATCCTTTTTGCTATACAGAGCCTGAGTTGATCAGCTTAGTGAAAGGCTTATTTTTATGGTCCTTTCATACTTTTTAAAAATGAGATTTCTCTTGCATTTCTTTCAGCAACCCAGAGAAAAGATTCCAGTTCAGCTGTGCCGTCAGCTTTGAACCCAGAACAAAAATGCAAAGTAAGGCACTGACAAGCCTTTAGACTCCCTGCAAGGTGATACATCAGGGACTCTGGCAGTGCTAATACAGCCAGAAATTTGGAGAATAAAACAGCCCTGAGCTGGTTCTGCCGTGGCTGGGTGGAACCACAAAGGAAAGGTAACAGCGGCTCCTTCACACGGCTCGGGTATTTTTAGATCCGGGTAGGGCAGCGCGAAGAGATGGAAATGTGGCCCAAAATTCCATTTGCTGCAGGTTCTCGGGGCAGTGTGGGGCCAAAGCACAGCCACAGGTCCCTCCTGTGCCTTTTCCAGAGCCCCCGGCACCGCTGGGATCAGCGCCCTGGGAGGGCACCGGGAGCTCTCCAGCCCCGCTCCTGCCGGGTGCCAGCGGGTCTGACACCTCTGCAGCTCAGCCACTGCTGGTTTCCATCGCTGTGCATCAGACCCTCACATCCACACACCACTCCCAGGGGTTTAGGGCTCCCTGCCCTGCCAGACTTTGCCTCTCAGGCACCCCGAGCTGAACTCTGACCCTGCCTGCTTCCCCTGCCCCGCGGAGAGGGAGCTCGGTCACTCAGAGGAGCAGAAGGGTCCCCGTCCCGAGGGAAAACAGTGCCACTTCTGCTGGGCCTTGTCCCAGAAAACTCCGAGGTCTCTCCCGCAGCTCCTCCTCGGCAGCACCCCCTCGTTGGCATTCCGGCCACACTCGGGATTATGCACACACACAGCACACATGATTTACTGCCCCTGCTCCTGCAAGCGGCGCCTCCTTCCATAGATCACGGCAGGAAATGGGGAAAACAAGATGATAAAGCAGGGAGGGATGGCAGGGATGACCTGAGCTGCACCTGGGACTGCGGCACCGAGCGCTCCACGGAGAGTGAGGGGCTGGCTTTGAGCCAGGCACGGGCAGAACGCTTTGGACAAGAGATGCAACAGCTCCAAACCTGGCCTGAGGCCTGATCTGCGTCTGATCAGGACTTTGGAAAACCTTTAAAAACAAAAGGCAAAGCCTTTAATTGTCCCAGACCTCCCCTCTCCATGCAGGGAGAGCAGCAGAGCAGAGTGCCCAGAGTTCCACTGCCAGGGGCTGTGTTTTGTCCTGGTTGCAAACCCTGCCTAGAGCAAAGCCACTGGAGAAGAGAAACAGGAAAAATAACAGAGGTAGAGGTGATGTCTGAGAGACAGGAGTCTGGGCAGAGCTTCCCTTTGCATGGGTTCTCACAGTGCCTCCCTTCCACAGCCCAGCTGGATGCTCAGAGGGATTCTGCTGAAGGAGTTTTTCCTGCCGTGAGTGCCAGCCCTTTGAAACAGATAAACCATGGAGAAATAAAGCGATGGAAGAGCTTTTCCTGCAGCTGGTTCCAAACCCCAGCAGTTCATGTGCCCCCGGCTCCCGCTGACCCCTCACCTGCTCATCCCTGCACTTGTGTCTCCAGCCAGACTTTGGGAATCCCTCTGCCAGGGAAGAGCAGGGAAGGCAGAGCTGGGAGGTAGAATTCCCTTAAACACCCCGGCAGCTGGGGGGATCTGTTCACTGCTTCTCCCCAAACCCTCCCTCAGGAGCTATGATGGATTCTTTCAGGACAATGGGCTTTTCTCCTAAGAGCCATGAGGAAGCTTTGGATGTTTTGCTGAGCTTCTCTGTAAAACATAGTTTAAAGAAGATAAAGTACGTGTTTATATGAGTTCTTCTTCTGTAAAAAAATATTTAAAGAAGATAAAGTACATGATTATATGGGTTCCCCTTTTCACTTTTACTTGGTCAGTAGATTAGTCAAGATTGATTTTTCTGCATGAGAGGGAGAGGCCTAAGGTTAAAAGATAAAAGGGTAGATTCCTTTTAAAATGTAATTTAGATTTTTCTGGTATTAGCTCCAGTATCATCACAAAATCACTTCAATTTTCCCAGAGCACCTGAGCCCCGCTGTACAGCTGCAGGGAAGCAGGAAAGGTCTCCTCTGGCAAATGGAACAGCTGAGGACCTGCGGAACCTGCCCTGCGTGGGGTCCCTGCCCCGGGCCCCCGAGCCTGGGCCCTCCAAACATCAGCCACACGAGGGACATCGGTGACAAAAGTTCTGCTGAATTTATTTCCTTTTGCTGTGGTCGGTGCAGGTTTAGAATTGAAGTTCTCAGAGCTCGTGTCTAAAAAAGTCACCCTGTGGGTGCAGCCTGGGCTTTCAGGGTAGATACTGGGGAAAGGTTCTTCCCCCAGAGGTGCTGGGCACTGCCCAGGGCATGGGCACGGCCCCGAGGCTGCCAGAGCTCCAGGAGCTGCCAGGGATGCCCAGGGTGGGATTTTGGGCAGGGCAGGGGTTGGACTCTGATCCCTGAGGGTCCCTCCCAGCTCAGGACATTCCGGGATTCCATGGGCAGGACTCTCTCCCCAGCCCAGGCTGTTACAAACTGTGCAAAGCTCAGAGTTACAGAGAGGGTTCCAGATCCGAGCTGCTGCTCCCCACAGCGGTAAATCAGGGGTGGGGGGGACGATGATGCGAAACTCCCACCTCGAGCAGAGGCAGGGCCTTTAGTCTGAGCTCAGCTTTCTCTCCCAACCTTCTCCTCACGGCTGCTCTTGCTGGAGGGCAGGGGATGAGAGCAAACAGGGCTCCTGTACCTGGAGCTCTCCTGTTGCTGGGAGCGGCACCTTTGTACGACATGTCACAGGGGGCTGCCGGAGCGACTGGATTATTCACCAAGAATAATTGAGCTGATACGTTTCAGCGTTTTTCTTTGAATAAATTATTTGCAAATAAACATTTTCATTATTCGACCATCTCTGATGTTCCATTAGCATTCAGTGAATTATTTATTCAGCAGCTTTTCCCATCAATCACTGAATAAATTATTCGCAAATAAATTATTCTACCAGCTTTTGCTTTAAAGATGTCCCTTTGAGAACAATAGCTTCCCAGAATAGCAAACAGGCAAAGGGAGCAATTTAAAAGGCCTGATCCTCATCTTGGTTGTCTTGGTGCAAATCTGGAGGATTATCACGGAAATTCCTGGCCTTTTTCCACATCTCCATGTCTGTGAGTCAGATTGTGGTGCCACAGTGCTCCACTGTGCCAAAGCCAGCACAGAGAGGCTCGGAGCCCTCAGGGACCAATCTCTGCCCATATCCCAAAAGGCAGCTTCATTCCCAGCTCAGAAATGGAGCTGGATTTGAGCGATCTCCAATTAAACCAAGAGCTCAGGTCCCACGAATGTCCCGGGAGAGACGGGGATTGTGGCACTACCCCAGATCCCTGCTCCTCCCTCCCAGCCAGGCAGCTCCGTTACCGCACCTCGGCTGCAGAATAAATTCAAATCTCCCCCGTGCACTGAGCCCAGCCGAGGAGCTGTTTGTGCCTGGGCCAAGCACGATGAAAGCCCGTTAGAACTAAATGAAGGCTCCATTTATGCCAATTTTAAGGCATAATTGAGGTGCAGCGCAGGGGAATTCGCTGAACTCCTCTGTCCTTGTGACGAGAAAGAGCCGCTTTTGTTCGGCGGCACAAAAAGTCCCCCTCATTAAAACAACCATCCTTATCAAAGCTCACGCGGGGTTTATCACCTCCCCCAGATGGTGGGGCCTTCCAGAGACTTCCAGAGAGGAGCTGGGGGCTGCAGGGGAGAGAGGCCTCGTCTGGAGAGGGCTCAGTACCAAAGCTCCCCCATCCTCACGTGAGATCAGCCCCGGAGCACGCGCGGGGCTGTGCCAGAGCTCTCCTGACACCAGCCCTACCTGGGCTGCCTGGTGCTATCACTGCAATAAATAATTGCTAATTTGCACAAAACGAACGAGTGAGACACAAAGTAATTGTATGAGGGGGGACAACCCAACAATAACATCAAGATCTGTAATTGACTTAATACCAGACGCTCTTCCCCCGGTGAACCTCTCCTCATCCTCGGAGTAATTGTGTAATGACATTTATGTGGAATAGACTTGTGACATTATAAATGACACTTATGTCAGGATTGTCAGGCTGTGACAGGCTCAGAGACAGCTCCAGTGAGAAATTAATCACTTCTGAGGCTTGAAAGTTGCTCATTTATCGCTGCCAAATAACATCTTGCAAAAACAAGCTCTTGCGATGAAATGCAAGCTCCCAGCCACCTCACCCTCCAGGATGTGTTTTCTCCCCGTGGAAATCCTTCCTGGAGAGCCTGCAGGAATGGGGCCCTCACTCTGCGTGGTCAGCCTGCTCCAAGAACACAAATATTGTCATCTTCTCCATTTCCCCTCCTCACAACATCACAGCAGCTTTTAGCAGCTCTTTATGGAGCACACACCTCTAAATCTGCACACATCTCCATCTCTGTGTTCCACATTCCCAGGGCTGCAGATCGTGAAAGGGTTAAATTATTTACTGGGGAGAAAAGGACGTTTTGAAATGCACTGTACATAATGAATATCACAAAAAACAGAACAGAAAACCTTCTCCAGATCAGTGTAGGGGCTATTATTAGACTATCAAACTGTCATTTTTCAAAGCATTTCAATTGTCACCATTTTTTCTAATGGCTTCTAAAGCATTATCTAATGCCTGGGCCAAAAAAACTGGAGAGGATCAAAGCATGTTGAAAAGCAGCAGTCAGGCTGCATGACAAATAAGTGTTTGCAGGCTAAACTCTTCCCATCCATTTGCCTTCCAAAATATTTGTGAACTTCAAACCAAGATGACTTTATTTGTGTTCTGGGTTTTTTTTCAAAAGATTCAAGTGTCCTTATGATTTTGCTTTCTCCTTTTTCATGGCATGGGAACATTTTAGGGAAGGGACGACCCGGTCGTGTCCTGCCGCAGTTTTGGTGTGGCTGCCACGACCCTGCAGGTCCCGCGGGCAAACAAGGAGAGGTGGAGGGTTCCAAAAGAAAACCTGGAGGTGGTGGATGAGGATGGGAGCATCTGGTGGAGGCTGCAGGAGCGTCCTGCAAAGCTCTGCACACTCAGAGCGTTTGTGTTCCGTGTGCCACAAATGTCTGGCTGTGTCTGAAGCTCCCGGGAGTTGCTGTCCCCTGCTCTGCCTTCAGCTCACCCGGCCGCCTCCTCCCCCAGGACACCGAGGGGCACAGGAGGGGCATTCCAGCACTGCTGAGATCTCCTGCACCCTTCCCACACCACGGTGTTGTCCCCTTGTTCCGGATTTCCACGGGAATTCCATCAGGAATTCCATCAGGACTTTGCTCCCCGCTCCTGTCTCCAAGGTCCCACCCCTCCAGGAGCCCCAAATCCCTCTCCCAAAGCACCCAAGCTGAGGCTGTTAATGGAACATTTGCTACTTCCAGCCCCAATGACAATGGAATTTAGCAACTGCTTCAGTGTACCCGAGTGTGACGGCAGCAGCCTGGCTCCACAGCCTAATTAAATTACATTATTTTCTAGGTGGAGGTTTATGAGCAGAGGTGAAGAGTAATGATACGAGCAAGGCGCCGACTCACACGGACTTGTTAGACCCCGGACTTCTGTCCAGATGGCAAAATGAGTTATTCTATTTCCATCCCTTTGAAATGTCACAGTATTTGCCTGTGTTTAATCTGGGGTTGTTTATGCACAGAGTCACTCTCAGAAGAGCAAACGGGAGCTGCTCAAAGGGAAAGCGACAGCCCTGGCTGCAGAAGGGAGGAAAAACCTGGATTTTCTGCAACCCACCACTTCCCATGGACAAAAGCACTGCTTTAAACCCAACATTATTGCTGCTGGGTGGCTCAGGGAGTTACTGAGCAGTGGTAAGGAACTGATGGGAAGAGGATTCCCAAGGCTGCTCCCTCTGCCTGTATCCACGAGCTGCCTCTGATGGGAACAGAGCCCAAATTCCCTGCCTGCCACCCACCTCCAGAAAGCCACTCTGCAAACTCTGCCAGTTTTTGCTGAAGTTTCCCTCGATGAACAAGTGGTTGGAATCCAGCTTTGCATTATGGGTGTTCAGAAGCAAAAAAAAAAGAATATATAGATTGCAGGCTTAGAGATTTCTCTGAAATCGTAAACAAAAAGGGGAGAAATGCAAGAAGTGGATATATAAGTTTATGGCCTGTGAAATTGAATTGCCTCTTACAGGTCCTTGCCTCTGGATGGACAGGGAGAGGGTTTGGCATCCTATGGGAGATGGGGATGAAAGCTCCCAGCACAAGGGGAAGGGTTGTGCTGGCTGATTAAGGATGCCAATTCCCCAGGAGCTCAGGGAGCCTGGATTTCAGAGCTGAAGGGAATCTCAGACTGGTTTGGGTTGGAAGGGACCTTAAAGCCCACCCCATTCCACCCCTGCCAAGGGCAGGGAACCCTCCCCTGTCCCAGGGTGCTCAGAGGTCTGGGAAGTTTCAGGAATTGGAATTCCAGCAGGAACGTGCCTTGCTTTGTAAATCCCCAGCAACACAGAGACATAAATACAGGATGGCAAGGAGCAAAAATCCATGTCTTAAATCACCAGAGAGGCAGGGAAAACAGGGCAGGGGAAGGAAAAACCTTGAAGTGATTGGAAAGCATTGCATTATCCCTCCAGCACCGCTCAATCCCAGCTCTCTTTCCTTAATGGGAGCTGTTCTCTGCATCGGCCTGTCAGCTATTGACAGGGAATCTGTCTGACGTGGAGGTATCTGGATTTTGCAGGAGAAAACCGATGTTTGATGGAGCCGGTGCCAGGGATAAAGGAAGAGAGACAGCAACCAAGTTTTATCACCTAATGGGTTTTGCAAAAGTTGCAGCAAGTTCCGTACCCGGATCCTGCCTTGTTCCAGTCAGGGCCGAGGTCCCAGTTCATCACCTGGGTACCAGCCCAGCCTGTGGTTAACAGCTGAGTGATGTGGATGTGAGGGATGCCAGGGATGGTGAATCTGCTCTGTTCCCTCAGGAAATTACTCCAGAGGTCTGATCTTGTTTAATAGTGTCCCTTATTTCCAAGTTATTTTTTCCTAACCTCACCATTCAGACATGAGGTTTCACAGCACCTTTTTTCACGGCATTAAGAGAGATTTAAAACCCACCTCACTCCCTCTCACTTTGCCCTTTGGACCTGGCAGAGGAGTGAAGAGCTGCTCAAGAGCAGAGATTCTGCCATCAACATTCAGGAGAAAGCAGAGCCAAGCTGAGCCCAGCTGGATTTCTAAACTCCTCCATGAGAGTAAAGCCACAACCAAGCTTTAAAAATCCTGAGGGGTTAAACACAGAGCCCTCAGGTTACGTGTGAGCCCATCAGAGAAACACCTCAGGAGGCTCTCGGCACATTTCAAGTCTGGTGTGTTCAGTCTGTCCCCTGGTACCCGCTGGGTTTTGTAGCACTGGAGTCCAATAAATTGATTTGGGCGATGCCGTGAGAATTAAGCAGGAACTTCATGGCATTGACTGGAGACCAAACTCCAGGAAGACATCACTGAACTTCAGGAATCCTGCAGTCTCATCTAGACAATCAATAGTTTTGTTTATCAATTTAAGGGTGTTAATGGGAGCTGAGGAGGGGAGCAGGAAAAAACCAGGGCCCATTCACTGCTGGGAGGTTTGGAGGAGTCACTGAAGAAGATTTTTGAGCAGGGGCAGGTGGGGAAGGGTTTGTATTTAAAATGGGATCTAAACCAGAGCATAACAATGGCCACAGCAGAGAGGCCACGAGCATCCCATGAATGCAGCAGGAGAATAAAAAGCATTTTTAATGTAAAAAAGCATCTTTTAATGTAAAAAAGCCCACACTTCACTTTGACTGCAAAGGGCCCGTGACAAAGGCACAAACCTGAGGATGCAGACGGCGCTGGGGGAAGGACAAAGGCAGCCGAGCAGAGCAGGCACCGATTCTCATGCAAAGCCCCTGCACTTTCCAGCCCTTGAAAATTCAGTACTTTTAAGATTCTGGCTGGAGTTCTTAAGTGCTGAGAAAGGCAAAGGAGTAATCAGGATAAGTGAGATCGGCTTTCAGCAGGAGAAAGGAGGAATGGGCTGCAGGGATGGGGATGCTGGGGGGGCCCGGACCCCCTGTGCTCCTCCCCCCCCGCAGCTCTGGGACACCCCCGGAGCCCCCTCTGCACCTGCCAGGACCCTGCTGCCTCCGGGGGCAGGAGCAGAAGGGGAAAAGCCTCTTCCCAAACTCAGCAGCTGCCAAAAAAGGTGGGAAAAGCAGAGCAGCGAATTCCAAGGGCACCAATCCCAAAGGGAGGGGGTGGTGAGCTGGGAGCAGCCACAGGGTGACACCTGCACTGCGCCCCAGTTCCACGGATTTTCCCTCTCCCAGGACAAGGGGACCCAGAAAGGCTCTCATTCACCCCAAAGCTGTCTCACCCCACTGTGACAGTCCAAAAACCCACAGGTTTTACCAAAACATTCTGAGGCCGAGACCCAGAGTGAAACGAGCTCGGTGCCTGTGCCCAGGTCAGGTTGGTCGTTCCTGTTACGATTTGCAGCTGGAATTTTCAGATGTGTGAGAGCTGCCAGCACCCAAAGCGTAGCAGGAACTGAGTTAACTCATTTATGTGTTTTAAAACTTGTGGCAATAACGATCATTATCATTACAGAGCACTGTAAGTGCTAACAATAATAAGAATAATAACTATCACTGCCAGCAGTTACCATGATTATTACTATTATTACTTCCTACAGTATTAGGGATCAATTCAGCTGGGAGACAAATGAGCACCAGGCTGGGGAGGGAAGTGGGAAGGCTAAAGACAAAAAGGGAATGCTGGAATAAACAATCCCATTCCCTTCTTTTTTGGCAACACATGATAAAAGACACCCAGCTGTCCTAGCTCCGAGGAGGGGCATTAATGTATCACCTACCCCACTTGGAAAGCTTACAAAAATCTGCTTATATTTTTTAATCATCCTGCATTTTAGACCTTTAAAATACAAATATGGATTTCAAACATATCAGGGGAACAAATTAACTCAGAAAAATGGCCGTACTTTCCAAGGTTGCACCTGCCATGAAATTGCTCCAAGTTTGCATTTTCCCCGAGTCTCTGGTGTGTCATTAGAGCAGATTGATCGCCCTCCTCTCCCGGCAACTCCCCCATTAGAGGGTTATTGTATGGAAATTAATGGCAGGCCTGAAACATTTCTTTTGCAGCTGCAGTAGTAGAAGTCAGTTTTGATTAAGCACTCCAAACCCGGCAGGCTGGGGTGATCTCTTTGCTTTAGTTCCCTCTTTTATTATCACCGGTGTCAAGTTTTGGTACTTCAGCCATTCCCCTGGTACTCCCACTGCATCCTTGGGTAATAATAGGGGTAATTCTTTTTATGTGCACATCTATTTATTTTAAATATGTACAGACTGATCCTCAGTGGTGTAAAATAAAATCCCCTTGCAGCACCCTCGCCACAGCCCTAGGAATCATTCCTGCTCCTTCCAGAGGCTGAGTGGGGCAGGGCAGGGGGGAAAAGGACACCGGGAGTGCGGCCGAGCCCCTGCTCAGTGACCCCGGGAGCTGTTTGATCTGATGTCACATTTCATGTGCAGCTGCTCTGGCTCTGGGTCACCTTCCTCTGCCCGCCCTGCCCAGTTAAACCCAGTTTAACCCAGTTTAACCCAGTCCCCGATGGCAGCAGGGAAGTAACAGAAGAGAAGGTGGCTCCTGTGAAAGGAACCCATATTTTTGAACAGACAGACATCAGTCAGAGCCCTGGTGGAGAGGAGGCTGTGAGATCCCTGTGAGAGGCACGGCCAGGTACAGCACTCCGAGGACAGCGTTCCACTCCTTCCGCCATCCTGAGAGCTCTCCTTGCAAACAAGGAGCCTTTCTGATAAAACTTCTACATTTAATGACAAAGTGCTGAGCTGCAACTCCCCATTTATCTTATTAAATGGTCCCAGAACAGCTCTGAAAAATGTATTTAACACAAAGATATCTATTAATTAATAAGCACATTAGTCAGCAATCAATACTGGGTTGATGATATTGTTTAAATTATGCATGGATAATAAGGATCTGGTTCTGCCTTGCTCATCTGTTTTAAAGCATATATTGAAAATGAGTAGTGCAGAACGGCTTTGCATTTTAAAAAGTTTGATTAAAATTATTTTTAAATAGACTAATCCTATGAACACATTCTATTGCATAAAATTAGCCCTGAGCACAGCCAGTTTATCACCTCGGTCTCTTCACAGCCCGCTGGTTAAGCAGACACTGGCAGCAGCCCGTTCCTTTCTCTGCATTTGCATTTATTGTGGGGATATTGCTGTGTTTGGAGAGCCTGAGCGGGGCATTCCTGGCAGCTCTCTGCCCCTGGGCTGCACAAACCACGCTGCTCATTCCGAGGCTGATCCCCCACTGCCACTGCAACTTCCTGGGGGGACAGAAGTGATCTCAGCAAACACCCCCAGCATGCCCTGGCCCGGCCCCACGGGACACACCTGGCTCCTTCTCTGGATGTCCAAATTTGCTTCGAAGCAAGCTTGTCAGAAATGGGAATAACATAATAAAAGTGAAGAAAGTCAACGGAATTATCCTGGCATTTGCTCTGGTACCACTGCTGTGGTTTAATAGAGCTGAAACTCTCAGCCTGGACATCCTCAAAGTGGATTAAAAAGTATTTGTTTTACGTTCAGAAGCTGTCTGCGTAGGGATAGAGTTAATATATTATAATATTTAACGTACTAATATTTATATTAATATGTTTAAGTGATATTAAATTAATTTCAGTCATTCACACGAGCGGTTTTACCTGGATAGTTTCAAGTAAATTGGCTGAAGCTCATTTACCTGAGTGTACACAAGCCCCAGAGCTGACAGATTTGCTTTTAAATCATCCCTCTGAACATCCCCTGCCCTCCCTTCCTGCACAGGCACCGAAAGGAGCTTCTCCAGCTCCAGGTGCTTCTGCACACCCACAAACCCACGTCTGGCCGGGTTTCCTGCAGCTCCCTGCAGAGCAGCTCGTGCTCCACTGGCATCGGGGTGGGACTCGTGGGTTTGGCTCTGCCTGACCCCAAAGTGCAAAGCCAACCCCAGCCTGTGGCAGGAGCTCTCACAAAGCCACAGGAACTGAGGAAGAAATGGATTTTCCCAGCCACGCTGCGTGTCTGCATCGCTGAGGATCCAGGAGGGAATTCTCTCGCAGTGGTTTAACCACTGGTAGTGCGTGGCTGGAGAGCACAGCCCAGCTGGGACTGCCCCTCCCTGCCTGGGATCACGGGTCTGATCCAAACAACAGCCTGGACAGCCCTGGACATCAGGACGGACACCAAGCCAGGAGCCCCAGAGCTGGGAGCTGAGCACAGCCTGGGTTTTCCCAGCAGCTCTGAAACCTCCCAGACAAAACCATTCTGGAGGTCAGCACACAGAGGGTGCTCCAACACCTGCGATACAACCAGAACACCGTGTTCAGAGAGCTGCAGCTCAGAATTAGCTGTAGGGTCTCCACACGTTGCTTCCTTAATGATGTGAAACATAATAGCCTCGTCTGTAATAAAGATGAATTACTTTTTAATAAAATAATGAAACTCCAGTAAACACTCAAGGTTTATCACTTTATTTATCCCCAGTGCTCAGACAGAAAAAAACTTCCGTGCTACTTGGTTTTTAATATTGTCAGTGATTAGGTTTCAATAACCCTGTGCCAGCAGCGTGTGCCTCATTTCCCTGGGCAGGCAGGGCAGGCCGTAACTTCCTCTCCATCAGAGCTCTAATGCTGTAATTTAGAACTTCTGTCAAGATGAAAGATCTTCCCAGGGACCTGCGGCAGGCCCATGGCAACACTTTGGCAGAGGGTTGGATAATGAAGTTTTCATTATTAAATAAAGATATTTTAGGAATGTCATAACCCATGAATCCATTCTTCTACAACACATCAGTGCAATATTTTGTTTATTCCTCATCCCCTGATTCCACCCTGCCTGCAGCTCCCCATTCCCTGGTTTTTGGCTACCGTGCCAGCACTGTGGAGTTGCCATAGAGATAAATTCCAGCCTCTGTCCCTGGGGTGGGATGGGGAGGGCAGGGCTCACATCCCTTTGCTGGCTGATGGCTGAGCCTGCAATTCGGTGGTACCCGAAGGAAATGCTGATGTGGCTCATCAGGAATTCTGGAAAGAGGGGGATTTTCAGGAGGAAATAAAGTCCAGCTGAACGGTGCCACTCTGGCTCTTAGGCAAAGGCAGCAAGGGAAAGCCAAGGCAGGGCTGCAATGAAAAAGTTTCCCTGCACTTAAAGCTCACTGAGACAAATCAATAGATACCAGCAGGGAACTTGGGGCCTCCTAAAAACACCAGAAAGCAAATCAGGAATTGAGCAAAGACGGACAGGCCTGTTCACCTGTCAGAAAATTCTGTCTATTTTCAGACTTCGAAAGCAAACTGCAAACCCTGGCAGCACTTGAATTCATTGAAAATAATTTTCCCCTTCCAGTGTTAAGCAAACAGGAAAGTTCCGTGTGGCAGCACCAATGGTGTCTGTAATGGCTTGCTAAGATCCTGCTAATTAAAAAAAATAATCTCATTTGAAGATAGTTAATGGATTCAGCATTTCTACAAAGTATTAGGAAGGCAACATTATCTGAACTTGGGGCCTGGGTGATTACTGTGCAATTAGTTGTGATTCAATTCACTGAAGAAAAATGCACAAAGGAATAACCACTGGCAACAAAATAAATGTCCTGGAATTGTGCTACCAACTGCTTTGATTTTGTCTTAAGTTCAGAATTTTGCTGCTGCCACGATGCTTTAATTGCAGCCCTGATTTCACATCACTGGGCTTGATTTATCCTGTTAATGCTTTTCTCCCTTTCCCTGAGACAACCTCAGTGAATCCCTCCAGACGTGGGAGTTCTCCCTGTTCAAACCAGATGCCAGCTTAGAAAACATCCTGCAGCGTGGGGGTGAAAGGATCTGGGGTTCTGCATCATGAGGATGGAGCACCCTTTGCCAGATGCGGTTGTTGCCTTCAGCACCATCAACAGAGGATTCTGGATTCCGGGCTCTGAGGGCAAACTCTGCTGTGCCAAGGACAGCCAGGGTGGGTCCGGGCAGCAGAGGTGGCACAGTTTAATTTGGCAGCTTGGAAGAAGCCAGGGATGCTCTGCTGGCTGCCCAAAATCCCACCCTCTGAGGGGACCTCAGAGCTGCTGACGTGAAAATCGGATTTTCCCACTTAGAGAAGACATCTGTCCTTTTCTGGGGACAGATGTGCTGGGTAGGGCAGAACCAGGGGCAACCAAACTGGACAGGAAGCTTCCCCTGTTGCTTTTTGCTGGACAGTTCCTGGTGAGCCCTCCCTCTGCAATTATCTCACACTTCTGCTGTCTCCCAGCTGATCCCCTTTCTCTCTGCTTTAAGCAAATTTTAACCTCCCTTCCTCAGCACAGATGAAGTTCTGCGTCTGCACGACTGGATTTCAGTGGCAATGCTGAATTACATCAGGTTTCCAGAAGGGGAATCTGTATTCCTATGAAAATATCCCCGAATTTCAGCGCAGTGTTCCCACGATAAAGCTCCAGAAGAGCTCGGGGCGAGTCAGGACCAAAGGAAAGCAGCAGGCAGATAAGGATCAGCACTCAGATCCCGCTTTCTCTTCCTTAAAATAAACAAATAAATGAATATGAACGGGAAGGAGCGAGGCTCGGGGAGCTCCTGGCACTCCACTAGGGGTCTGTCTCCACTCAGCATCACCGCCCGGGAGCTCCGGGCTGGGAGAATCTCCTGTCCCCGGGTTTGGGGAGATCAAAGCTCCCCATCCTCCTGGTCTGAATCCCCCTGGCAGGCTCCGAATGCTCCGGCTCCCATTTCCCTATCAGCAGCATCTCCGGGGAGAAAGTTCAAGCCCCGCTCGGCTCCCAGCTGCGGGAGCCGGGATGCGCCGGGTGGGTTCCCGGGGCACCTCGGGGTGGGTGGCCGGGCTGGGCCCGGGGCTGCTCTTGGAAGTTCTTCTATTTATGGAAATCATCGCCTTTCATTTCGCTTAATTAAAGCACCCGGAGCGATCGGGCTCCCGATTCCAGGAGATGAAAGGGCTTTGGGAAGGCAGACAGGGGCCAAAGCCGGAAGCCTAAACCTGAACCGAGTATTTAGTGGGAAGAGACAACGGGAGATTCAAATCCAGGCAGAGATTTAGCACCATCCCAGCTAAATCCTGAACTCTCATTCCTCCTGAGGAGTTTAACCTGCACTTATTAATGCAAAATAATGCATTCTGGAATTTATTTCTGTTTCTACTACTGGCTAAAACCGTAATGATTCATGAAAAAACCAGCTATAAATGACAATGCAAACTATGCTCCACTTTCCTGATTTATCCAGTTCTAAACTAATTCAAATAGTCACCTGAAATGCACGTTTTTCATTTCATAGGAAATTTGTGAGATTAAAATTCTGCTGACATCACAGAAGGGCTACTCAGAGCAGCAAAAACATACAAAGATTGAGCAGATCAGCCCTGCTCCTGTGCTACTCAACGGGCTTACAGGAGATCCACTCGTGGAAGGGATATTTGGGGTTCTGTGGGTGAGCCCATCCGTCAGAACCTCGGTACATTCAGACTCCATTCCATGCCGTTATCTGCTCTGGCATCAGGAACATTCTGATCTCATCCTCAGCCCGGCAAAGGCAGACCCAGCCTTAGCACTGCAGGAGGCTCTGGGTCTGTGCCACTGAAGCGTGGTGAGCTCAGCTCCCAGCCCTGGGCCATCCTGCCTCACCAGTGGCCACCTCAGGCAAAGCCACTGAGAAATGGCAAAAAGCAGCTCTGGAGGTGATTCCCTGTTTGTGTTTTCCAGGTGGCACCAGAAATACCCAGCTCTGATCTCTGGATGATGCAGGGGAACAGCTCACTGCTGTTAATTCCCCTTTACGGCCCCACAAGGTGCTCCCCAGTGACCCCTTCACTTGCAGGAGCTGCTTTTTATCCCTCTGAGTTGTACACACCCCCCATTTGTCACTGTGACATTTCCGGTGTCTCTCTGATCACACTGATGTCACTCCAGGCCTGTTACACCACCAGCAACAGATTAGATATAAAATAAAATCCATATAAACCCACAGAAGCTGACTCAGTCCTGTAAATTCAAACTGCATTTCAAAAGGAGAGAACTGCTCTTGGCAGAAGCACCAGGAGGAGTCACCCCCTGTGAGGGGCTCAGCAGCACAGACAACACTAGGAGATTTTTACACTCTCTGTTTCTTATCAGCCAGTGACTGACTTTCCCCAGGGTCCCCTGGAAAACACCACACGAAAATATCCCATGGTTCCAGCTGGCCAGCGAGGTATTGGAGCAGGGAAATGAATCTGCTGAGCTAATGAAGCTTAGGTCAGGACTGGGTAAACACTGCAAGAAAGGATCTGCAAACATTTGTTCAAGTGAAGGCTTGGAATGGGTTCCAGTGGCCCCCACGAGTCCCAGCATCTCCCGAACCTCTCCTGGAGCCCTTGCACAAATGGACTCGTGTTGAAAAGGGCATTCAGACAAAGCATCACAAAAACACAGGCAAATACATGCTCAGATCCGAGCAGTTGCACAAATATTTCCCCTGATGAGTAATGGCACCCGTGGCCCTCGTGCTGTTTGTGAACTGGGAGTCACCTGCCTGCAAGTCCAGAATGCCCCACGGGGGAAAGAACACGGAATGGGGGAAAGCACTGGGCTGGGACAGAGGTGTTCTGGCAGGATTTGTTAATATTTCTACCAAGATTCAACCCGACATCTTTCACCCGATTAGAAATCCACTGAAATACTCTGGAGGCTGTTCCTGCTGTCGCCCCATTTCTCTAAAAGCCTCTGCAGCCCTCTCTGCAGGAATCTGCGCATCCCAGGGCTCGTGCAAACACCTGTCAGTAACTTCCTGATTATCCCAGCTCCCACAACGCCAATATTCCTCCAGCAACCCAACCTGAGCACGGGACGGACCAAACTGCTGTGACACCAAAGGGGGGCAGCTGCTCCTCAGTGTCTGAGCACCAGGGGCTCGCAGGAGCGGGGCAGGCGAGCGGTGGAGGTGAGGATGCCACCAGGGCACTCCTGAGGAGGCAGCACAGGAGGAGCCGTGGGAGGGGAGCCTGGAGGCCCCACGATGGCCGAGGTCGGAAGAAGATGCGCTGGGGAAGGGTTTCTGCAGGGCTCTGGCAACTGCCCACCCCAAATCAAGCTCCTACTGGCTCAGCTGAGCTCAGGAAACCTGACTCTGCGCCAGGAGCCTCTGACAAGCTGGATCTTGAAGCCTCAGAAAACAACTCCCTGACAACTTTTGTATTTGCATAAACATTATTTAATCAGTTCTGTGCCATCTCATTTCTACGGGAGGCTGTGCCCAGACAATTTCCAAAAATGAGTTTAAATGCAGCAATTCTGGTGGGAATAGCTTTCCCCGTGACACTTCCTGGAGGCGAAGTGTGCCGGAGGAGAGGCCAGGCAGGGACAAGGAGCACCAATGTCCTTGTGCTGGCTCGGACAGACCCCTGCACGGGGCTGCAGCCTCAGCCCACACAGCCCAGGGAGTTCAGCAAAGACTCTGGGGGTGAATGCTCTTCCAGCAGCTTCCACTCCAGGATTTGGGAGGAATAACTAATTTCTAAGACATTAAAACGATGTGTTGTGAGTTGTACTGATCAGAGTTCTGAGCAAGCAAACAACCCCTGTGCTTTCTCCAGGGCTTCTGCTGAATGTGTTTCCAGAACATTCCTGCACATTCGACCTGTGACACGTCTTTCCTTGAAAGAACAGACCTTCCTGGATTCCTTTGACTTGGTCCTTGGAATGGGAAAGGTTGCTCAGAGGAACTCCAAGCCTTTGAAGATAATTCATACATTGGTCAACAACTGTAATAATGCAGCTAAAATTACAGTGTGCTCCAAGCACTGAACATTAAAGACTCTGTGTTTTATAAAACTAATAAATCAAACATGGCAAGTGCTCAGCTTCTGGCTGAACGCAGATAATGGGAGCAGCTCCACTTCCCCGAGTGGCAGCGGGGTTATGCACTCGGAGTCACTCTGCCTCCCGAAGTCACGGAATCAGCCGCGGATTTTGCAATGCCAGACACTCACACAGAGCTGTTCATCAGCAGAGGCTGATCAAGAGTGGCCTCCTCTCCCTTTCTGTCTCTCTCCCTCTTGTTTCTGTCTCTGAACTCTTTTGTTGCTACCGACAGGAGTGATTTCTTCTGAAGCCAGGCATTGCTGGTGATACGTCTTGAAAAACAAACCATTTTGTATTCTCAAACACAAAAGCAGAGGGGTTTCTCTGACTTCAGCTGAGTTAGCAAACAGATCTGCAAAGACTCTCACCACTGAAGGGTAAAAGCCACGCTGCTAAGGACAGGAAGGCGATGCTCACATTTCCATGGTGTGTCTGCCCCGTTCTCATGAGAACCCAGGAGCTGCCTCCTCCCACCAGTCTGAAAAGTCCTGGAAAAGCAGCCCAAGCTGGGACCAGTTTCCAGCTTTTCCCTTTGCAATACTCATAATAGTGTACCTATAAAATTTAGGGAGATGTGGGGATTTTTCTTGAACAGAGGACGAGCCCTTTGTCCCAGGTCGGTGCAGCTGCTGATTTAGGTCCGACAGAACCAGAGAGCTGCCCTGGTTTGTGTTTCTGGCAGGACTCAGCAGCACATTTGTGTCTTCTCCATGCTTCTAACATGGAGAAAGGAGTAAAAAAGAAAATCACATGACTTCTTAGGTTGTTCTCCTGAACATTTTTTCCACTTCCTTGAAGTGGAATCACTCTCAGATTCCATTTGGCCATCACGAGTAATGGTTGTTCTGTTCAACTGTTTGAAGCAGCCCAAGTTCCTCAGCTCAACATCCCAGCAAACCGCCTGGGAAGGTGACAAACAGCACCAGGACTGTCCCTGCAGCTCTAACCTGGCTGCATCCACCACCCTGTGCATCCTCCTGGGGTTGTGGATCCACTGAGCTGACAGCCCAGGCTGGAAACAAAGGGAATGGGGAATGGAAATTTACTTCCATTTAGCTGCGACTGGGTTTTATGTGGAAAACGCACCCCACCCTCCCTATCTGAGGATCAGCAGCAGCAAACTCCCAGCGCTGTTGCTCAAGGGGAGATCTCCACTGTCAGGTTGATTTGCGATGCGTTTGAGCTGACAGAGTGCCTGGGGCAAGGGAGGAGGTGGGTTTGCAAAGGAAGGAAGGAAGGAGATTAAACCTCCATCAAAATGTGTGGTTACCTGTGCTAGGGAAGGGGCGAGGCAGTGGGGGAGCGTGGAAAGGCAGAAAACCTGGGAAAACTGCATTGCCAAATAGGGAAATGGGAAAGACCGAGATTTTACACAAGATCCTGGGCTTTCCATGCGCTCCTCAACAAAGCCCCATTAGGGCACTTTCCTCCAAATCAGCCACGCACCTTAAGGGAAGCTTTCCCAAGAGCAGAGCCAGGAGGCACCAGGCATCCCGATTTTAAACAGCAGTGAGCACACCGGGCAGGAAAAGGAGTGTGCAGTGTTCAGATACTCTGGAATTGGGCAGCTCCATTGGAAGTTCTGGAAACTTGGATAGTCCAGTACCCCTGACAACAAGATTCCAGGTGATTCCAATGCTGTCCTCCCATTTGGAAACAGGTGACACTCTGTGCGTGTTGGAGACACGCAGATATTCCCTGTTCCAGGAAAAACAGGCACTTACTGCTGAGGGAACTCTGCGTGGCTCTTTCTGGTTGAAGGAGCATCTAAAAACAAAACCTCGAATGACACCGAAATGGCAAATAATAAAAAAAAAAACAGTATTTTTTTTTTTTTAGTGCTGTGCCTGCAGAAAAGTGCAGGAGCACGATCTCAGGGCAGAAAAATTACAGCTCCTCCTTCATGGCCACACACCTGAGTATCCCCGAATTCAGCTTATCAGACTTGATCTGTGACTGAACCAAATAAAAAGCAGCACTAGGTGTTTCCATCAGGTGGCTGAAATGCAAACTCCACAGAGCTCTGTCTTCCCTCTTTTCATCCAAGCATTTTTTCAGACCTGGCATCCATCACCCCCTTAGACAGTGGCACAGGACCCCAAAAAGGATTGTGAAGCTGCTGAGTCCCTTTTCCTACTGGTGCTGTTCCCTCCCTCTCAGTGGGAGCAGATCACCGCTGGATGTTCAGTGGGATTTGATTTTCAGTATTTTCAATTAAAACCATCACCCCTCTGAGCACATTTCTACCCCCACAACGGTGACACGCAGCTCCCTGGTTCATCCCTGGCGAGTGGCACCTCCCCACACCACCAGGAACATATGCAGGGCACAGATTGTCAGGAATACGGGATGCAGGATCCCGAACCACGACGCCAAACAACAACTACCTATCACATGGGTGGGAAAAATCTGTGAACCTTATGGATCCACCTCACACCTCCTCCCAAAGCAGCTGCCAGGGAACTCGCACGGAAGGCATCACCAAGGACAATAAATATCTAGAAAGGAACAGGCCTCCCTCAAGCAATGACGGCAATAAATTTAAGTCCTAATTTCAAAAGATGAGCATTTCAAAAACTCCCTTTCTCCTCCCAACTTCGCAGACTGGGAGAGAGGATTAAGATCTACGGTTTCCATTCTGGCTCCATCCTGAGGATGTGTCCAAATGTGCAAATGATTCCTCCTGGGAGCCGGGATTACAGGCACCCCTTAGATGTTTTTATGCAGTTTCTGGGAAAAGGGCAAGGACTGGCATCGCCTGATGGAAACCGGGGATGTTGCGCTTGGAACACCCTTGTTCAGTAACTCAGGACTCCTTAGCTAAACCTTCCACCTGGGAAAGCTCTGGCACCACCTCCCCTCAGGCCCCATCCTGCGGGGAGGACAAGGATTTCCCTGCCCTGTGCCCCATACCAGGACCCAGCTCAGGAGCTCCTTGGGGAGGAGATTTTGGGGCTCCAGGGCAAGGCTGCCCCTCGGTTTGCTGCCATCGACCCCAGTGGCAGCCGTGGCTCAGCAGAGGCGTCGTTAAGGGCTGGTAACGATCCCACGCTGAGGAATTGCCTCCTAAAACCGCCGGGATCAATAGGAAAATCTTTCTGCTAAAAGTGCCATTGATACCTCCGGACCCCAAGCACACCACGGCATTGTTCTCTGTCTCAACACCCGACATTCTTCTTTTTAATTGCCCACTGAATTAAAACTTTTGAAACTCCTTAATGACTGGATTTATACTTCATGAAAGGATCGTTTGTAATTACAGGCGGTTGGGGGAAAGGGGTTTCTCTTTTCATTCTAATTGCAAATAATTGACTGCAGAATATTTCTGGGCATTACATTTTGAACAAAGATGTCTCCTTTGAAGTCAAAATTCGGTTTATGCCTTTCTGCAAAGGGGATGCATAAGAAAATATGTCTTGCTTCTGGTAATGGGGATTTATTGTTATGGCAGCCAGGGCAGCGCTCGATCAGAGCTGGACTTTCTGTGCAAAACACTCCACTAAAAGAAACGGATGGTCCCTGCTTGGAGAGACCAGGAGGCATTTCCAGGGTGATTCAGTCACAGGGAGCAAGCAAAGAAATAACCAAAGAGGAAACGGGAAGGGCTGCAGCAATCCTGACCTGCTCCCAGACTCACACTTTCCATACTCTCATTTTCTACCCTCCTTTCCCCATTTCTAAATGACTCCACTATGGATTAATTGAAGAAGGGATGTGGAAGGGGACATCCAGCACTGTGGATTTTAATTCCCAGAGGACAACACACTGAGGCTGACCTGCTGGGAGAGGGAAGCTTCCCCTGTCATGGTGTTACCTCCATCATTATATCACACAGGGAGGAGAGTTCTCTGGGTAAGGATTTCCCTCTTGAACACGAGCATTTCAAAGGACAGGAGAATCTGAAGAAGCCATTGAGGGCTTGGGAAACATCAACACCCTTGGAAACGCTGAGTGAAGCACAGATGGTTTAAAAGTGCCTCTGATCTGGTAATCTCTGAGATTCCTGCTCAGAGGAAGGCAGGAGGAGCTCTGGGGGCTGCACACAGAGGTGAATTCTGTGTTTATTTAGGACAAAAAGGACATCTAAGGAAGTGCCATACTTAAAGGAGCACCATTGCCTGTGCTGTATCAGGAAAAAATAAAGTGAGGGTTTTGTTCTGGGACAGAATTTATTTGTCTTCATTTTCTACCAGTAAAGCATGAAGCAATTTAAAGACATTGGATCATTCTGTTCAGTAAAATAATAGAATTATTCAAGATGACTCGAGAGATTTGGGCCTAGGCTTGCAGATTTTCATTATTTTCTCTGTGGCCTTGAGGGTGTGATTCATCTGTGTAAACGTCTGGATCTGAACGAGGCACCTTAGGCTCCTCTGAGAGATAAGAGAGAGAAATCAGCACTTGCAAGGTGTGATTCATCTCCTCCTGAGGCAGACACCTAAACTGGTCCCACAAAGCCCTTTGGAGCAGCTCTGTCTCAGTGAGGAGGAGCAGAGATGCCCCAGCCCTGCCTGGTGAAGGGTTGTAACCCCAGCTCTTTGAGGAGTCACACTTTTCCTGCCTTCATGTCTGGCTTTAGATGAGGAAATGTTTAACTGCCTCTGATAAGTACAGAGACAACCTAAAAACCACCCCCAGACCTGTCCATTTAAGAAAATCAGTCTTCCTTCATCTCCCCTGATTGATTGTGCTCCTTGAAATCTCTGGAACATGAAGTTTTATCCCAACCATTGAATAAAATATCTTTCCTGTTCTTGGTTTCTTAAATTTCAGTAGCCTGTCACCATCCTTCTGCTTTATTAGCTCCCCAATAAAAGTGGAAGTTCAGGTTTTCTGGATCTGGTTCCCTGCTATATTCCAGATGAATGTATTTTAGATTAAGTTTGACAGAAGCAGTATGAGTTCGATTGTTCATGGAATATCTCATCTGTAAAAGAAGAGGAGAAATCAATTCCACAGAATACCTGGGGGAAGAGAACAGGAGGAAACAACTCCCTTGGAAAAGGAGGTTTTGCCACGACGAGGGAGCGAGGAAAAATACAACAATGGGGTTGTTTTGACAATGTGCTCTTGCCCGTAGGAGTGCCTGTTCCGGGAAGCCTGGCAGAGACCAGCGGCTGCAGCAAAGCAACAGGGAAAAAAAACACTGGAAAAAAAAAATTTTAAAAAAACCCACAGCAGGGAGAAAAGAAGGCCAGCAAGAAATAATAATAATAACGAGAAAAATGTCACACTAAATTGTGAGCGCAGCAGCAGCAGCTGCCTGCACCTGGAGGGGCTGAGCGCAGACGGCGGCCGGGCCGGCGTGCCGGGGCCTGCGCGGATTCCTGCGGCGCGGGCAGGCCCCAGCAGCCCAGAACATTCCAGGGCACGCGGCCCTGCCAGCCCCGCTGCTCCCCGGGAGGGAAACACACACAGGGACTGCTACAGCCCCAGTCCTGCTGCTCCCTAAGGGAAACACACACAGGGACTGCCACAGCCCCAGTCCTGCTGCTCCCCGAGAGGGGAAACACACACAGGGACTGC
>VWZW01000741.1:120146-148034 GCA_013397115.1 Edolisoma coerulescens | reverse complement strand
AACCCCCCCCAGGGACTGCTCCAGCCCCAGTCCTGCTGCTCCCTGAGAGGGGAAACACACACAGGGACTGCCACGGCCCCAGTCCTGCTGCTCCCTAAGGGAAACACACACAGGGGCTGCCACAGCCCCAGCCCCACACGGCACGGGGAGATGGGGCTGCTCGGACACCCTGGGGCTCCTCGGACACCCCAGAGCTCCTCCTGAGCCTTTATTTCCCCCTGGCTTCACAGCCCCTCTGCAGTGAGAAACTGCTCCCTTTGTGATCAGCCACTGACTCAGGTTTGGGTTTTCCCTCAGAAAATGGTCACAAGCACTTCCTCACCCTGCTGCGTGCTGCCCTGTGTCATTCTTGGGAACACGGGACACTCCCTCCCCGGGACATTACCATTGATGCCAAAGGGTCTAAGCCCACATGAACAAATCTGACAAATCCCAGCACTGCCCCAGCTCCATCTCCCTGGGCCCAGAGCACCAAGCAGGAGCGCTGCCTCCTCAGGCTGCTGCAGCCTGAAAACCTCCGGAACACAACATCCCAGGCTGGCCTGAGCAGAGTTAACTGGGTGAGTTTGTCTCCATGCATCCTGCAGGATCCCCAGCCTGCTCTAAAAAAAAGCTGGAAGGAGTGGATGGATAGAAACAGAAAGCACATAAAGGCCCAGTTCAGCAGATCTGTCTTTGTGCTGCCTCCTTCCAGTTCTCATCTGCTGCCTGCTGAGCTGACAAGAGGTGCACTCCAGCTCGATTTTTTTTTTCCTTTTGCCTCCTGTTGTCTTCACAGAATTTTAGAATATGCTGCCAGATGCTCATTCATGCCAGAGCAGGATGAGTAATAGTTTCTACATTCCGAAATGAGCCCCTCTGATTCATGGTATGTGCAAGTCATTTTCTGCAAACACCAAGGGAATCAAAGTTCCTCCTGGGCCCCCTGTAGAAAGATGAACATGCCAGCAAAACCCTGATTGGGAATGTGGGCAAATAATGCTGGTTTGTGTGTTTGCTCTTTGCCTGCAGTTCTTCCTCTCTGAGCAAAGCCCATCAGCATTTCCATGGATATTACATCCATTATCATAATGAGGATGAGGTAAATCTCGCTCACCATCTCCTTGCTAATTCTGCCCTGGCTGTGCTGTTCTAATCTCCTCCAGATTGCATCTTCTGCAGAGCTGCAAGAGCTGGAGCTATGAGGTCATGGCCAAAGAAGCCCCAGGTTTGTATCCATGACTTTTTAAGTTTTTTTCTGAAGAAAACACACAGAGGAAACTCATAAAATGTCTGCTCTTTCTTGTGTTGCTTCAGAACTAAGAGACTTGTAAATCACTGCTGAATGGGATGCTATGTGCTTTTCTGGCTCTATTATGTATTATGGGGAAATTAATAAGTAATGGGATTTGCAAGATGAAAAGCAAGGAAACCCACAGGGTAGGTGATGGAGAGGCATAATTTAAAAAGTCAATGAAAGGTTCCGTTAAATCACGGCTAAATTATGCTGATATTCACCAAAGTCCTGTGGTAAAATGCTTTTTTCATAAAATATTGAGACTCCCTTCTGCAGTGACAAATGAAGGTTCCCACAGTCCTGGAGGACAGAAGGAGCTGGAGATGAGCCCTGTTTCCCAAGGTGTGAGGTGCAGGGCACGCTGCACCTTCAGAGCCCTGGCTCACCTTCCCCAGAGCTCTGCTGGGAGCTCTGCCCCTCAGGACGGGCTCAGGGAACGTGCAGCACTGCAGGGCTCAAACTTCCCAGGGAATGTCCTCTCCCTTCCCACCTCCTCCTGCTGCTGGGAGCTGTGCTCACAACATTAACTCAGACATCCACACAACTTCCTTCAGGCTCTCCTACAACCAGGCCTGCTCCATTCCCTCTGCTCCCATTTCCAGGGGAAAAGGAAGCTCTTGGAGGGGAGAAGGAGCTCAGGAGAGCTCAGCCTTGCAGACACCTGCAGAGGTCTGGGGGTTGGCCAGACCTGCACCTACTTTACTCTGCCCTTTACTCCCAGTAGCAAGAGCTCCCAGTGCCCAGCACAGCCCTGGGCTGCAGGAGCTTGTCAGCACACGGAAAATGTAAATAACCCTGCAGACAAATCCCCTCCAGCCCTTCCCATTCCCGTTCCTGCAGATGCTCCAGCCTGGCTCAGCTCTCTCAGCAGCTTTTCCGTGTGAACCCAGCGCTGCCGGGAACGGGGACAGTGGGGTTTTACCTCTCACCTTCCTGCTGCTCCTCAGGGTGTGAGAGGAGCCCATGGAGTCCACGAGTTGTGCCATGAAATCAGCACAGGCTGGGACATCAGCTCTGCCTTCCTTCCCTGGCATTTCACTGGGAAGCTTTGCCCTTTTATCCACCTGGTGGATAAAGCAATGGGAACGAGGGCAATTGCAGAGGGTCAGCACCACAGAGCTGAACATCAGCTTTCTGCTGGGTGAAGGTGGCTGCAGTTCCTGGCCCCAGGGACACACGTTTGAGGGGAAAGGGGTGTCAGGTGAGCACATGGATAGAACACCAGTGGCTCTTCCTGACACCTACGGATTCAGAACCCCACCGGGCTTGAGCTGCTTCCCATCTACAGCAGGAAATGGTTCTTTAAGAACAATCAGTTTGCCTGGATTATGTTGAATTCAGGGGGAAAATGCCCATTTTCATCCTCCATGGCCTTGCCCTGTTGATGCCAAAGTGGTTTGGCTTTGGCAGGAGCAAGGACAGGCTCCAAGCCTCTCCTAGGGCAGCCCTGGAATACCTGAACCCTCTCTGCTAAATGGCTTCTTGCAGAAAATGCTTCAGCACTGAAACTCCACCTTAGATCACATCGTTTTAATGCCTTTTTTTTTTTCCCCCTCCTGTTAAAGCTTGTAAGAAGCAA
The DNA here is from genome assembly GCA_013397115.1 of Edolisoma coerulescens. Classification (NCBI taxonomy): domain Eukaryota; kingdom Metazoa; phylum Chordata; class Aves; order Passeriformes; family Campephagidae; genus Edolisoma; species Edolisoma coerulescens. The sequence goes on along the minus strand of VWZW01000741.1, from coordinate 145,179 downwards.
TCTCTGTCTTGTGAAGAATTGTTTTGCATTTTGGGACCTTGGGGAATTAGATGGGGCTGAGTAATTATCAGGAAACTTCCCCGAGTTGAATACAAATGGACTGAATGGGCAGAAAGCTCCACAGAGCATTAAGATAAGGAAACTGAAATTTGGAAAGTGACTAAAAAAGATACTTTAACCTTTCTGTTGGCTTTAGCCCACTTGGAATTGATTTGAATATATATTTTAAAGGCTGTTTAAAACTGTCTGCTCCAAGGTGCCAAAATACCTTTGTACACCAACACTGCCTCTGACCCAAAGGGGAAGGAACCTGCCCCAGCTCAGGTCTCTTCAAATATTTATAGACATGTTTTCCATTCTGACATTCATTTAAATTTCACTTTCATTTCTAATAAAATTCCAGCATCTCCATTGCTGGCCAAATGTGCTGAAATATGGAATGGGAGAGAGGGAATGAGAGACAAAAGACAATTGGGGAGGGAATTTTGGTTTCACGTGGAGGGATGAGCAGAGGCAAAGTACTTCTGGAATAAGTACTACTCGCCTGTCTGTTTTAATAGAAAAGAAAGGGGGTTTTCTCCTCGTTTGAAGACAAACAGGAGCTGGGCCCTTCACACAGGAGCATCCATCTCTTACTTTCTAAAAATAGCTGCCTTTCCAAAGAAACCACTCCCCTAAAAAATCTCAGATTCCAGATAAAGCTTCCATCTTGCAGAGTTATGTTCCCATTTGCATCCAAACCCGGCGCCTGACACTTTATTTTTACAGTGCAACAGAGAGAAAATTTGCTTAGAAATAGCCTGACAAGAGAGGCTGGAATTTAGGAGCTTTACAGCCCATTTTTACTGGGTGATGCCACTTTTATCACTCTGGCATTTTCCTGAGATGTGCTACAATCACCCATTGTTCTCTCTCCGGTTTTCACCGGGGCAAATCCCGGTGACTCCACAACTTTCCATCCCCACTCTGCACACCCCCGAGAGGGACCTTTACGGCGCCAAAAAACCTCGAAAAAAAGATACAAAGGCCTCATTCTTGTCTCCCTTGGGCTCAGAACCCTTGGGCATAAAGGCAACGAGGGGGAAGAATAATCGCAGCGCGGTGAGCAGGTGGAGACTCGTCCCGCTGTTCTCCGCGTGCTCCAGACTCCCCAGTCCCCGCTGGACCCCTGGAATCTCCCACCACAGCCCGGGGCCGGTGTTCCCATAGCTGCTGCCCTGTGGGGTGCAACACTAAAGCCTAACCCTGCCCTAGTTCCCCCTGTAGGGAATCTCTCCTTTGCCAGGCAGAGGTGAGCGATTTTTTGCCATTTCCCTTTCTAAGGCAGGCAGGGATCACCGAAGGGCATGGGGCACTTCCCAGCAGCTTCTCCGGGTGCTGCTGTCTCTGGGCTGGCTCTGGATTCAACCCCAGGGACAGGCACCAACTTGATCCGAGGGGCTGGAGGTACCTGTGTGCTCAGAGGGGGCTTTGGATCGGAACTGCAGGACAAGAGCGGCAGGGAGAGAGGTTTCCTTGGGGCCGCCGCTCCCCCGTGGCTGTGTGCGCACCTGACGGGGGGAGGAGGAGCTGCCCGTTGTTTTAAGTCTCCCTTTTCTTCTGTGCTGTGTCTGGGCAGGACCCACACGCCTGGAATGCACCTTAAAGCAGCCTTATCTCCAGAACCCATCATTACATGGCAGGTGGTGGAGCCTACTTGATTTTCTCATTTCTCTTCTTTTTCTTCTCCTCCTTCTTCCCTCCCCCTCCACCCCAGGGTAGGAATTTCTGAACCCCGACCAGGGAACCTCACACACCTGGACTCCACTCACGGCTCCAACGCAGGAAAGCAGTGGGAGGAGGAGCATGAAGCCACAACAGAGAGACCATAGGCTAATCCAGAGGACAAATGCTCATAATATCTCAAACTTGCACAGAAATGTGATGTTAACCTCTCTTCCTATTTACTTGCCCTGGTCCGTGATAAAGACAAATTGTTTCCCCAGCAGGGACTCTCCAGAGGTGGTGGCACTCAGCTGGAGGGATGATCTGGCAAAGTTCTGTGTCCAGAAGTGCTAAAATGAGCATTCAGTGCCCAGCTCTGCCGTCACTGCAGTTCAGGGAGAGCTGCTGAAGTTGGCAGCTGGATTTGGCAGCACCTTCTGCTGCAGCCCAGTCCGTGAGGCTTAAACAGGACAGCACAGCTTCTACCCAGACCAGAGAAGTTGTGAAATGACCCTGCCCCTGCTCACGGTGCCCTGCAAAGCTGACACTCTTATCCTTTGAAAATACCAACGTGTGTTTGTCCAGAGCTTTGTAATTGCAAGGGCTGGTTTGCAATAACTTACACACTCTGTAAATGGTGAGTTCAAGCCATGTAGGAGCCTTTCCCACCTTTCTGTGCCGTGGTTTTGTCCCATCAGAGCCTGGTTCTGCACCAGTTTGTGTTCCTGCAGCAAAGGGGGAGTGAGTGCTGCAAAGCCTGGGCTGCTCTGTGAAGAACTTTTCAGATCTAAGATTTGGGTGCAGGACGGGCATTTGGAGGCAAAATCCTGCAAAGTGCAGTAGGTCAGCACTGACTGCACCAGATCGTTTTGAGTTTACTGCAGAATTTGTTGCCAGGATCAGTTTCTGTGTGAAACTCTCCATGGGAGGCTGATCAGCAAAAGAAAATCTGTTGAAGTCACTGATGGTTCTTTTTGGTTATTTTCTGCTTTGAACTCCCCTTGCTGCACACCTGGAGTTTGAGATCTCTGCGAGGACATTCCACAGCAGCAGGAAGGCAGAAGCTGCAGAGCCCCAGAATCCCCAGAGCCCCAGCCCAGCCCGGCAGTTCCCGGGGTGGATTTGGGCAGAGCAGAGCCTCGTGCTGTTCTGACTTGTGCAGCAACCACCCGGCCCAGGAAAGCCTCAGGATCAGAAATATGCAAAAATCCTGCAACTGTATTGCCTTTGCTCTGCCATCCCTGAAAACATAGCCCCCGGTGATGCTTTCCGTGCTGGAAAACCCCAAAACCGCAGCGCACGAGGAGCAGCGGAGCCGCAGCTTCTGCTGGAGCTGAAGGGAGGTTTCATCCCCCACAGACTTCCCGGGGCTGGGGGAGCAGGGGGGGCACAGAGCTCGATTTGGGAAGGGGTCAAGCACCTCACGACGTTTGCTGAGCACCCCACACCATCCCAGCCCAGTCCAGAGCACGGGGCTCTGGGAATGTCCCCTCCAGGTAGGGGATGCCGACCACCTGGAAGTGTCATCCTCCGGAAATCCAAATTACACACATTGTGGGGCAGGATAGAAACCTGCTGCTTCCAAAGCCTCCTGAATTCCTCAGGTTTAATTATCTTGCTTGTTCACTTCTGAAAAAAAAAAAAAATCTGGCTCATAAAGTAACTTCAGGTCTGTGTTTGAAACAATCCCAGGAACAAATGAATCGATATAAGAAACTAAACACAGAGAGCCATTTTAGGTTTGTTTGATTCTTCAAGCTTGGAACAATTCAGGAAATCTGCATAAATTACTCAAATAAAACTAACACTCAGCAAATTCCTGGAGTTTCACCTTTGTCTTTTTTATGCTGTGCCTCTCTTCTTTCCCATATGGGACAGTCGGGAATAAAATCTGTTCTTACACCAAAGTGTACAATGGCCACACATCCCCTGACACTGGGCATCAATCTCACCCAGAGGTGGGAGGCAGCGAAACTCTGCTTGTGCTGCATGTGCAGGGGCTTTGGGAAGTTTGGTTTAGCTTTATTTTTACAACTGAAATGCAGAAAGAGAAATTCAAATCAGGGAAATGCAATAACCTCCAAGCCTGCTGCTCATCAGCGCATCACCCCTTAAAGAGCAGAGCCCTTTATTAAAAAGGACATGTCTGATTAAAAAGATATGAAACAAAAGTGATTTTTAATTTTATTGGGGAGACAGAGTCATTGCCAGAGACAGCCCATGGCTACGTGTGATGATGGAGAGGAGGGAGGGCAGCGAGGCACTAACACAAATATGGAGTTAATAACTTTTTTACTCTTAGGGAAAGTGCTGTTCAATTCCTGCTGCTCCAGGCGGGTGCAGCTTGAGTGGAAATTTAGAGAAATTACATCCACCTGCTTCCATCTCTTCCATCCATGGCCAGATCTTCAGCCAGCGTAAATCAGTTTATCTGCATGCAGCCAGGCAGATTTATGCCAGCTGAAGACGTAGCCCCTGGTCTTGCACTGCACAGTAAGAAGCTTTAAAATACAAATGAGTGTGAACCCCTTAAAATATTCCCCACTCCTGGAACTCAGGAGGAAAACCAGACTTCCCAGACTGCCTCCAATCATCCCCCAGCTTGTGCTGCCTCTGGGGTAATCGATGACAGGATCCAAAGGGCTTTTATAAGGATATATCTAAACCTGAAATACTGGTTGGGTTTTCTGGTTGGTGGGGGTTTAAATATTGATTTGTATTCCTCCACTGACCCGTACTGAACCAATGTTTTATTTCCAGAGGAAGGTGTCCCGGGGGTCTCTAAGGTCCCTCCCCACCCAAACCATGCTGTGATTCTAGGATGTGCAAAATGAAGAGGGGCTGTTTCCCTCGGCTCTGTGTCCCTGCCTGGCTCCCACCGCCTCTGGAAGGTTCTGTCCCTCCCACCCACACCTCTGCACATCACCCACACATCCCCCACATATCCCCCACATCTCCTCTCCCGGTGCTGCCGGGATCCGTGTGGGGCGTGGGCGCTGCTGTGCCAGCAGAATCCCCTGAGCCCAGGTGTCCTGGCAGACTCTGCTGCCCACACCAAACCCCTGTCCATAACAAAGCTGGGCTCCAGCAAACCCAGCTTATTTCAGCTTTGCAGCAAGAGGCAGTGCCAGCCTCCAAAGGCAGCAGATTGGCAAGGGTCGGCAAGGAGAGACAAAGGAGGTTTGCATGTGATTGAGAAAGCGACTCTCCCTGTGAGACAGGGACTGATGTCAGACTGCCCTGGCTGCCTGACACCCCTGCTACGGTAATTCCAGAGCTACACTGACAGAGCAAGTTGCTTCATCTTTGCTGCCCAGATGAAAGAGAAGTTAATTCACAGCAGAGGAGAACGTGGCTGTGCTATTTATTGAGCAGTGCTGGTGTCTGCTGCGGGGCAGCTGCTGCACACGGGGGCTGTGGGCACTGAGATGGGTCTGAGCAGGCTCGGACCCGTGGCACTGGTGGCACTGGTGGCACTCGCTCTGTGACTGCCACGAGGGGATGGCCCAGCCAAGGACCCCATTTTGCCACCTTGTGACACCAGTGAGAGCAGGGACTGCAGCAGGGACTGCAGCCGCTCTGGCACACGCAGACCAGGAGGGGACCTGTGCCCACCCTGCCACAAGAGCCTCTCCCAGCCACAGAGTCAGAGAACGGAGTCATGGAGTGGTCTGGGCTGGAAGGAGCCCAAAGGATGCCCTGGTTCCAACCCCTTCCCAGTCCCAACACAGGAATTGTGTCTGAACTCTGTTTTCCAAGAAGCGCCTTGAGGACAGACACCCGGAAAGGCAGGACAGGGCCAGGCTCGCTCAGCCCTGGGTGCTCTGGTTCGGCTCTGCAGGGGCAAAGGAAGAGTTCTGAGTTTTTCTCAGCTCAGAGGGGAGTGAGTCTCGGTTGGTTTTTTTCTGGGAACACCTACAATGTCTGCAAAATCACTTTCTGCCCATCCCAAGTGCAGATAAATCACTCATCTCTAGAGCAGTTAGTGCAGACTTTTCCACTGTTCATGCACTGAAGTCAACAAAAGAAAAAATTACTGCCTGACTGTGAAACAGCTCTGAGTCTTGGCTGAATGAGGCATTCCCTAAAGTAGCATCTATGTTTATATTTAACACTGGTTTCTTACACATCCAAAAATGCCCTCTCAGAACATGAAAATGTAAGATAACATCAGGGAAGGCAACCAAACGCCTCCTCACTCCATCATTAACAGAACAATGCCAGACTGGGATTCTGCAGAAAGCCCCTCTATATCAGGCCTGCAAAAAGGCAGAATGTAAAACAAGGTCTCCTGTGGCAGGGGTTTTGCTGAGAGTTAGAAATCTTCAATTTTTAAAAAGGCAGAGGGATCCAAATCAAAATTGAGCTGCCTCTCCTCCTCCTCCGTCTCACTATAATTGTCATCATCAAAAATCCCGAGCCGAGACGGCAGCACCTCAGCCAGGAGAGGCTGGGAACGCTCGCTGCACCAGTAAATAATGCAGGAGAATACCAGAGCACAGCAGCTGCTCCCCGGCTTTGGCGTGGCTGCTGCTGGCAGGTAGGAACAGCCCGGCAATTGCACAGTACCTCGCAGCCCTTAATTTTCTTTTCCCCAAGGTGTGGTCAGAGTTCCTGAGGTCGGCGTTGTTCGCGTGCCCCGGAGCTCTGCATCCCACGGCGGGCAGGGCAGAGGGGAGCGGCTGAAGAGGAGCCGGCAGCCCCCGGGCAGCAGCTCTGACACGGCCCCGTGCTGATCCCGCAGCACCCGAGGCACAGCCAGCTTCAGCCACGGGCCTCGGGCCTTGCCAGCAGTTTTTATCCTCCCAGTTACCCCAGTCTGGGTCTGGTGTTCCCCTGGTGCTGTTTCTAACCCGTTTTTGTCTCGCCGCCCGTGGGATGTGTGGCAGTCACGGCCCTGCTAGCACCACCCTGGCAACCAAAATAACTCCATCAGTGCTGGCTGCGCCCCAGTCCCCGGGACTGCCACACTGAGACATCGCCTTAAACACTGCCCTGAAGCCTTTCATGTCCTGCTTGACTAAAGCTGCACATCCCCAACCCCTCCTCTGTCCCCCAGCTGCACAGAGCCCAGAGCAGCAGCGAGTTTGCAGAAGGGCTGAAATGACCCATCTGAGTGTAATGCTCTGCACACAGAGGTGCTCTCATTCCCACAGCAGGAACGGGGAAAGGAGCTGTAGGGGCTCCCTGTGACACCCCAAGCCCCTCCTGAACTGCACATCCCCCGACCCTACAGAACAGCCCCCCGGCTGGGTTTCACCTCCTCCGTGCCTCTCCAGGTGGGATGTTCCAGGTGGGATGCAGCACATGAGGCCTCTCTTTGACTGCAGCTTCAAAGGCCCCCCAAAGGAGGTGGTTTTGCCTTTGGAGATGTCACTTACAGGCACAGAAACAGAAATTACTGATTGTTCCCTTCAAAGCTTCAGATTCCAGGCTGTGCCAAGCAGCTGCCCTGTGCACATCCTGAACTCAGCCAGTGCTCACCTGGCCAGAGGAACGACGCCTCAGACTAAAAATTATTTCTCTAAACCCCCTGTAAAAGGCTGTGGGTGTTATTTTAACACACCCCACAAACATTTGACATCCACAGCAGAGCCTGGACGGCCCCAGCCTCGCAGGAACCTGAACGTGGCACCGGCCGACCCAGGCGAGGCTCCGCTCGAAGCTGAAGTTGTTTTCTTTGGATTTGAGCGGGCACTGCCGGGCAGGAGAGCTCCGAGAGGCACCGTCAGCCTCGAGAGCATCCCCGACAAGTCGAGGCAGCCCCGAGCTGAAGGAGGCTGAAGCAGGGAGCGCTCCCGAAGGCGTGTCCCCGGCCCCGGCTGGAATTGCTGCTCAGATAAGGCAGCGTGTTCCTTCTTGCCGGGCAGGGAAGGGCCGCGGCTGCTCCCAGCCCGCGCTCAGCCGCACACAAAGGCCAGGAATGAGGTGACAAAGCCTCGCAGGAGCCCGGGGCGTGCAGGAACAGCTCCGGAGCCGGGGCTCCGAGCCACCGGGACCCGCAGCCGAGCGTGCCCGGAGGCGCGGGCAGGGAGCGGCTCCGGGATGGGCACCGCGGGCGTGGGGAGAGGCCAGGGACCGGCTGGGCTGGACCAGAATCTGTGACGGAATCACAGAACGGTTTGGGATGGAAGGGACCTGAAATCTCATCTCATCCCAACCCCTGCCCTGGGCAGGGACACCTGCCACTGTCCCGGGTCTCCGGGCAGTAAAAACACAAAAAGAACCCCAAAACAGAGCGCAAATTCCTCAGTATTTTCAGCTTCACTCATCACAAAAAAAACTCAAATCACGAAAAAACACATCCCCACTTCTTAACATTATCAGGATATGGATTCAGAAAAGGCCAGAACGGTACGAAAAAGCCTCCAGAAGCCAAGGATACTTATCCAAATTAAGCCCAAGTTTTGCACTACCACATTTTGAAACTGAGCTTTGCCAGCACTTGCAGTGTTGTGAGGAGGGAGCCAGAAGCACTGCTGGTGTTTTTGGGATCACACACACACTCAGGAGCAGCGATTGCCCAACCCCAGGGCAGCAGCACCCAACATTTCACAAGAAACCCCAAGTTTCCCCAAAATGCTCAGGCTGCACAAGCACGGAACGACCCTGCTTTGTCTAATGCTGGTTTCCTGCAAACCCAGGGAGGAACATTTTCCTCCAGTGCAGGGAATTTGTCACTAAAGGCCAGCAAACCCCTCAGTACAGAGGGCAGAGCAAAGCCTGCACTTTCCCCCAAGCCTGGGCTGCACCAAGAAAGCAAATCCAGGTTTAGGGGTCCAGAGATTCCCTGGAAAACAAGTTACCCTCTGTGCCCCCACCTGCACGAGTTACCAGGATCTTTAAAATGCCTGTGATTGCAAACCGTAACTTTTTAGCGTTGCTCTAAACCCCAGAGCAGAGGAAGGAATATTGCCCCCATATTTTCCAGCAAAGAGGTTTCTGTGTAATTTAATTTTCCACCTTGTGTTGCATTTCCCTGCACATTTTTGCAGTATAAATAACACAGATCTCTGCAGACATTTATCTGTGCCTGTGACTCAGTTCTATCAGCTGCCTCATGCATTCCCTCCCCAGCCCTGAACTTCTGCCATCAGTTTTTTCCTTTGGTTGGGAGCATGGGAAGCCAAATTCCAGCCCAGGATGAGGCAAACAGGGCTCCTAAAACCCAGCTGTGCACAGAGGCAGAGACCTCCAGTGACCTGCAAGCTGAAACAGTGCTAAATGTTTCTTTCGGGGCATTAAAATTCACAGAGGAATCAGAAATTTCATCTCTTCTGCTTAGAAGTTCATTCCCTGGGAGGGCAGATGCCAAGACTTTTTTCTTGGTTTTTTTTTTTCTCTTTTGCAAATATAAAACTGAAAAATACACTCCTTAGCAATGCTCGGGTGGCTTCAGACCACATACATCAGCTTAAAAGGGTTATTTTTAAATTACTGTTGCATTAGTTTTGTCAGCAGGGTGATTCATTCTGCCTCCTCACCACCAAACCCCGCTCCCAGAGCTGCGAGTGTGCACAGAGAGGGTTTAATCCTGCAGTGACTGGGGACTGAGAGTTGATTTTGCCTGATGCCCGCTGCAGGTGGGTCTGGAAGATGCATCTCCGCACAAATATCGTTGTTAATAAGGTTTAGACAGACTTTACAGGTAAAACTCACTGACAGCAATGAGCTGCCCCAGCCAAATGCTCTGTTAGGATTGTTGGTCTGATCAATGCCCCCGTGGCTGGGGGACATTGTCTTCTGAAGTTCTATTCAACAGCAGAAATTCAGGAATTACCATAAATCTCAGTTCTTGACCTCTCGCAGACACAGAAAATGCAGGTAACCCTCCCGTAATTAAAACACAGCCACTCTGTCTGATCTTCAAAGGCAGAGCAGGCCTGGCTCCCTCCAGAGCCTTGGGATACTGCTGTAAAATTAAGGTATAAATCAATCTCTAATTATTTCGTTTGAAGGTTATTTAAGCCCTTCCCCTGTGCCAGCCCCTTTGGAAAGCTTGAGCAGAGATGGGGCAGCAGCTGCTGAGTCTCCTCCTCCCCCAGAGGAGCCCTGCAGAGCTCGACCCTGCCCAGCCCTGGGTGCCCGACGGGAATTCACAGCCACCATCCTCTGCCGAGGGAGGGGAAGTTGGCACAGAGGCTCCTCATTGTCTTCTCAAGGAGCTTCATCTCCAGATTTGCTCGCTTGAGCAGCACAACTGCATCCTGCCACCTGCACCAGCCCCAGGCTTGGCACGGCCTGAACGCTCCAATTTATTCACTTTTTCCGTTGTTCAAAAAAAAAAAAAAAAATCATTTTATCTCTGACACAAACCTGCACCACACCAGCGCTGCTTGGGGAAATTCACCCGAGTGGTGAAACTCCACCTGATTCCCGTGCTGCTGATGCCAACAGGAGCATTCTGGAGCAGCTACTACCACAGAGCCAGAGCAGCCTGTAGGCAGGATTTCAAAAGCAGTGACAGCAACCAGCAATTCCAACGATAAATCTGGCAGTCCCAAACAAGAGTCTGGGTGATGGAACAGGGATAAATCTCAAGGAAACCCAGGCAAACCTCAACCTCTCTCTTTTTCTCCGTTTTCCCGGAACACAAAGATTTTATTCCGAGCTCGAAGTCTTAATTTTGCAGCACGTGTTTCTCACTGTTCCCAGCAAAAAGCCGCACTCAGAGCAGAGAGAGGAGCAGCGGAGGGGAGGGACCGGCGGGGAAACGCTGGAGCTCTGCTCCCACAGACACCCTGCAAAGCCTGCAGCTCTCACCCAGCGCTGCTGAGAGCAGAACCAGGCGGGAAGGAAGGAGCCTCCCCAGGATCAAACGGGGAGTTCTGGCTCCACTTCAGAAAGGTCCCGGGCTGGTTTGCCTTTCATGCCTGTGGGAGAGCGAGCGGTGCCCAGGCAGAGGGGCAGGAAGGGCTGGTTGTGCTGAGCACGGGCAGAGGAACCAGGGAAACCAAACTGAGACCCAGCATCGCTCCGTGGGTCCTGTCTGGGACGGGGACAGCAGGAATGCAGAGTCTGAGGCTCTGTTTAACTCCTACGGAAGCAGCTGCTTCATAAATACATTTTTCACAATCGTAAACTTTTGAGGCAAACAGTGAAAAAACCCCAAGTAATTCTTCTCCACCTGCTTGTGGACTGAATTTACAGTGGGCAGTTGCAGGAGATGTGGCCCTGAGCCTCCCTGGGCTGTGTTTGATGTCTCAAACCTCCAGACCCAGTAAATTGATCCCATTTACGGGACAAATTTAGAGGTCAGAGCTGACAAGCCTTCAAGACCACACAGGTTTCCTCCTCGGGAGCCAAGGGGTGGAATGTGCCTCCCAGACCCTGCGGGGCAGAGCTCCATCCCCTGACACGTTTCCATCAGCAGGGCTGGGCTTTGCAGCAGCACTTTTATGATGTGCTGGCAGCTTTTCCCACCTAACGGGGACGTGTTGAAAGTTTAAAGGAAGGGGTAGTTGACATAATTGGGTATTATGGAACAACAGGACATTCCTGCAGCTGCCCGTGCCCCAGCCAGTCCCTCCCTCTCTGTCCTTGACAGTAGCAGCTGTAAACTTTAAAGGTATTTGTTATTTTCCAGTGGGAGATAAAACAAATAAAAGAACAGATTTGTATCTGAAAGAACAACAGCCCCGGCTTCAAACTGTGCAGAGCGAAAATTGTGGCGAGTTTGGCTCCCGGTTTCACAGAGCCCTGAGAAAATAAAAGCAGAAAATGAACAGCGATAACCTTCAGTTCTTATTTCTCGCATGAAAAACCCTGACTTCCCTTTCTCTAAAGGTACTGCAGGAGCCACATTCACAGACTGATGCGTTCACCTCCGTGCTTGAAGCGTGTGGGCAAAAAACAGAGATTTTAATCCCTAACTGTGGGCAGTTGTGCTGGAAACTGCTGCTCAGGGCAATTCAGCACAGCCCAAATTAAAGCAGCAAACCTTGTGACCTGTGTCACTGCTAAAGCAGCCTGGATTTGGAAATTCTAATTTAGCCAATAAACAAAAGGAAAATCAGGACTTGTGTGCAGGCCTTACACGGAAAACAGTGTGGAAGAATGGGAGTAAGTTGTTAGCACTACAAAAAGAAAACAAAAAGAGCAGTAAAACTTAATGTTTTTGTTATTTAGTTATTTACACTCTACTCCACCGGAAAAGCAAACCAACTGGAATATTTTCATTTGTGCAGAGGAGCAGACCTAGAAGATCCAGAAGAACTCTCCCTCCCAGGACATTTTTGCTAAATGCAAAGCAGGGGCACCTCCAGCCTGGCCTGCCGAGCTCTCGCACAGGAACGGGCTGGGAGGCTGGAAGGAAACTGCTGCAGAGCTGTGCCCACCCTGCGGGGCAGCTCCAGGGCCAGCCAGGGGTGGGCACCCCCTCCCAAAGGAGGGCAGAGAGGAAGGGGTAAGGAAAGGAAGAGGCTCCAGGGACTCACAGCATGCACAGCGAGTCCCACTATAAATAGGATTCCTTTAGAACTGGAATTACAACCCCCGCATGGAGGCCCTTGGACAGAGCATCCCTGCACCTCCCAGAGATCTCCTACCCAAATTCTTCACAAGTTTATACCTCCACGGTGGGTTCTTGCTGCCTGAATTCCGAGTTTACAGGGATTACATCACGGTCCCGACCTCACAACTCAAGAGCCAGCTCTCCAACACATTTCCCATTTCTTTAGAAGCTTTGGAAAAGCAAAATGAAATTTTTCTCGTATGGAAAGGCAACTAAAATAGGCAATTGATGGGGCAATAATTAAAATGCACTCTTTGTAATTGTTCTCCTATACTTTGGCTAAACGTTGGGTTTATAAGCAAGACCTTGGAGCGCAGGAGGAGGATCGGCGGGGCAGGCTGGGGTGTTTTGGGGCCTTNCGGCCGCGCCGGGCCCCCGCCCCCGCCAGTCCGCTCCCAACACGGAGAGAAAGAAAGAAAGAACCCCCCACTTTCCTCACTCGCCCACTGTTCTGTCTGAGTCGCCTCCCCAGCCCGTTTTTGTTGTTTTGGCTCCGAGCTGAGCGGAGCGGCCGCGGGATGGGAAGGGACCTGTTCGCCGGAGCCAGGTGAGTGAGCGACTGCTCCCCCCGCGTGTCCGGACGGGCTGGGCACAGCTGGGGCAGGGTCGTGCCTGGGAGGCACCGGTGTGGAGACGGGGATTTGGGGAGCGGGGACACAGGATGCTCGAACGAGGTGTCCTAATTAATGCCGCTCCTGTGGCAGGAGCGCAGCTCATCCCCTACAAACACCAACAGAGCTGCCCTGGGCCGGGTGGGAGCTGAGGCCAGGACACGGCTTCTAAAGGGAAAAATGAGAACCTCTCAAACAGTTCCTGGGGATGCTTTAAGTCGTAAGTGATGGCAACGTTACTGAAAGCAGCAGCTGATGGTACGTGGGGAGGTATCTCCCAAACCACCCCGAATGTGGGGGGTGGTTTAAGAACAGTCTGATTCAATCAGAACCTCGCAGTCGCTCTGGACTTGCACTGGTACAACAAACACCAGATCTGAGCCGCTGTCCAGGCCCCCATTTGTAAGGATTTAACTTAATTTTCATCAGTTGATTCTTCTCTTGATTTTTCTGTGAACCACTTAGAATTGTTACCTATCCTGTGATACCCTAAGAAGTGAAATGTTTCAGAAAACAGTCACGTTTGTTAACTTGCCTTATGGAGACAATTTTAACTTGCTTTAGGTTGAGTTTGCCCAGGTCTCTGAGGTCCCAAAGTCATTGTGATGTGGTGTTACGGGATGCTGAAGCTCAGCTTGGGTGAGCTCCCTCCAGGTCTCTGGGATCAGAGGGACCAGGGGCTCCGGCTGCATTTTCCCCTTTCTGTGGATGCCTTGTTTCGGCTGTCGTGTACCAGCAAAAGTCTCCGAAGGCCTTCTCTCACTTTTCCAAGAGAGAATCAGGAGCTTTGGCTTCAGCTGCTGCGGAACAATCAGGTTCCTCTCCACGTGGCACGCACAGGGGTAAAGCCAATTTCAAATGTAGCTGATTATTATGGGGCAAAACTTCCTCAAAACCAAGAGAAATTTCCCTTTTGAAAGAAACAGCAGCCAGTTGCAAGCAAAACATTTGGAAAAGTGTGAGGGTAACACCTGAGAAAGGCAGGAAAAAATGGAATGAGCAGCAGAAGGTTCCTCGAGCAGGAGCAGCCCAAAGGTTCTTGCTGGACACAGCAGCTGGGTCGGGCTGGAGCTGTGGAGGTGCTGCCTCGGGAAGTCACAGTGCCAGAGCTGAGCCCGTATTACAGGGACAGGAGTTATTTTGCATTCTCTCTCCGGGATGGGGAGTTCCTGGCACTTCTCGGAGCACGCAGGGTGGCACTGAGTTCCCAGAGGCTGCAGTCCCTGGGGCTCTCACAAAGCCCTTTTGGTGTAGCCAACGCAGCCGGCCCAGAGCATCTGCCTGGACCACCTGGTTCCCCCACAGACAAAGGAACAGGGAAACGTTTGCTCACGTTAAAGTTCAGGCAAGTCCAGCACAATTTTACCTGACCTTTAGTTAAAGGTTTGCCCCTTCTGAGGATGCAGCAGACCTTTGCTGCTGTTCAGGGGGAGCTGCAGCCTGACCCTCAACACTTCTCCCAAGCGAAAAGCAAAAACCAAGGGGTGTCTCATGAAAATCTGAAAATCCCAACTCCCTACTCTCGAATTGGGGGTGGCTCGGGGTTGAGGGGAGCTGTTGGAGGTGGGTCCCTGGAGCTCGTATGTCAGGTTTTTATTACCATCGCTTTAATGTGAGATTTCGCTGATAAGCACCTCGATTTTGTGATCTGAGCTGCTCCCGAAGGAAGCTGGAGCCGAACCCAGCCTGCAGCTGCTTGCTCCCCGTGCTGGGCTCGGTGCATCCCGGGCAGGAAGGGGTTAATGGCCGGGAGCTGTGCAGGAGGCATTTACGGGGCTGAGCCCGTCCTAACTTGCCTGATAAAAGGCATTTCAAATAAGCCAGGATTGCACAGAGGAATTTCAGTGGATGGGTTCCTGCCTAGGCCACCCTTTCTCAGGGCTTACCCAGAAGCTTTTAACAAGTCCTGACAGAACCGAGGGAGAGGCTGCGAGGCAGCAGCAGGTTTAGATTTAAAAGCGGGAGAGAGAGAGGAACACCCTAAACTATTTGTTCTGTTAAATCGCCCATCAGCACCTCCGCACTGGGGGTTTGTGGGTTGGGTTTTTGGTTGGTTTTCAGGGTTGGTTTTTTTTTAAGTGCAGGCAAACATTTCAGTTCACCTCCAAGGCAAGTTTTGCACCTTACCCTCTCTTTTCCCAAGCTGCAAAGCGTAAGCAAATTAAGATTTGAAATCTAAAGTTATCCAGGTGCGTGGGAGATTTGCCAAAAGTCAGAACTGGGCCCTTCCGAAAGCCCCAGTTTTCCCAGGCATTAAGGAGGAAGGAGCTGGGACCTTAATTTGGCAAAGCCACCCAAACTGGAAACACCATTTGCAATTCCTTGCTGGGATGTGGTGAATTTTCATTTCATTCATGGGAGATTTGTGTGTTTCGAGTCGGCTTTGTTTTATTGTTTTCAGTTCTTTAGAGGAGAAGCAACGTGCAATGCTAAGGATATGCATTAGGTTCTGATTAATTGATTTTATAGATAAAACCAGGACATATCAAAAAGTAAAACATTTAAACTCATAATCAGATTCCTCTGCAGGAACCTGAGAAATGTCTTCACTGCACAGATGTAGGGGTGGGCTGGATTTCGAAGGGGGAATATTCCTAACAGTCTTAATTTTCATTATTTTTGTCTTTCACAGATTGGAAGCTCTCAGGAAGAGGCTGAACACCTTTTAGAGGGTTTAAAACTATTTAAATCTTCATGGTGCCACAAGGCAATCCCATGATATCCATGATATCCACGATCCAACCCACAGCAGGGACGGGCAGGGGCAGCCTGGCAGTGCCACGCTGGGACAGGGGATGGGTTCCCTGCTCTGCCCGGGCTTCACGGGGCACCTGAAGGGAGCAAACCCCAATTCCCACATCCTGGGGCCGGGACTAAATGGGATTATTTCTCCCCATCTCGGCTAAAGGGAAGCAGTACCTTAACACACTCCCCGTATGGCCAGAGGTCTTTAAAAAGGACCAGAACTTCGAGGAAAATCGCCTCCGGGCATTCCTTGGGTTTGTAAATGCAGGGTTTAAGGCCGTGGCCATAATCTGGTCGCATCTCCCTTGTAAAAGCCATAAAAGACAAAAAAACCCGCCCTGAGCATTTAATTTGCAGAAGCTCCCGGTGGCTGAAAGGCCTTCACAGGACGGAGAGCTGCCACGTCCTTGGGCCAGTTGTTCCCACAATTAACAGGACAAAGCGTCCAAAGTGGCTGCTTTGTTCCAGGCTAAATTACAGAGGTGAAAAACAGGGATATGGTGAGGGGGAAAGGAAAACGGCGATTTCAGCCCAGAGAATCCCTGCAAGCACCAAGTTCACGCCTCCCACACACGGCCCCAGCATCGTAGGGGACCCCGCCGGGCGTCCCCAAAGGCACCTGAGCACCCCAAAGGCACCTGAGCACCCCAAAGGCACCTGAGCACCCCAAAGCCTCGCCCGCGTTCTCCATAGGGAAACGAGGACGATCCATGGGTTCTGTTGTCCTTCATTCCACCGGAGTCTGTCTCGTACCTAACCAGATTTCAGTGGAGTGAAGCACAAGAGACATGGAGCTGAACCAGCAGGAGCTGCTTCCCAGTGCCAGAGCTGGGGAACCTCGCGGAAAGTCGGACACAGCAGGCAGAGAGCACGCTGCTGGGAAACGGAGAGGAGCAGCACGAGGAGCTCTCTCCTAACCTGAATATTTCCTGAAAATCCCCAGTAAGAACCCTCTGTGAGCGTGTACTTCCTTTCTGCATAATGCGTAAAGATTAAAAGTCTACAAAGACCACAAGCTGCTTTCTGGAAGGCTTAAATACCTTATTAGCAGGAAATTAAACCTTAAAGTGGATAAACGAGCTGTGTAACCTCATCCCTTTCAGTCATCTTCCCTCCAGGATGGGACAGCCAGGGAAGAAGCCAGAAAATAACCTCGTTTCAGAGCACTTGCACCACTGCATTCCCTCAAAAATCTCTCCCTAAAGAATCCCCAGTCGTGCCTGCTTCTCTCCAACTCTCCTGCCACACCACAGTCAGAACCTGGGAAAACTCCATTAATATTTTAGACTCATTTATTTTGTAATAAAATTAATGCAAATAAGATGGAGGTTGAGGGAGAACTCAGATTTTTCAGGCTGAGCACAGGATAGATCTTTCAAGGTGTCAGTGTAAATTCCTTGAAGGTTAATGCAGTTAAACATATTTGATGCATAAATGTGTCACATCTAACACTAATCACTCACCAGCTGTAATTGCCTTTTCAAAGGCCTCACCTCCCTGAGACAAATGCAAAAAAAAATGAGATCTGGCAAATTTAAAACAAAAAAACAAAAAATGTCTTCCTCCCATCGGGATGTATTATTCGCCTTGATAGATTTAGTACCAGATTTCAAGAATTTATTGTCCTGTATTATTTCTCAGCCGCCTGCCTAATCCTTCTTTCCTCCTGCCCCTTCTCTCTGACTGATTGGAAAAGCGTTCAGGAGCCACTTGCTGATGGTTTTTCCTACAAACACCGAGCACAGCCAGCAGCTCCCACCCACCCCGGTGCTGAGCTCTGCCCTCAGCGCCTGTCAGAGCTCCTGGTCTTCATTTCCAGGCCCGTTCCTGAGCCCAGCACAGCCCCTGTGCTGAATATCTCACACAACCAGATTTCCCTGCTCAGTGTCGAAGTTACACTCGAGTTCAAACCAAATCATTCCAGCTGCAGATTTGCAAATGGGACCAACCCCGCTCTGGTTCAACTTTCTGTACTTTCTCATCCATCTAATGCTCCATACCTTGAAATTCATCATCACCAAAACCAGCTCTTGATGGCTTTTCATAGAATGGTTTGGTTTGGAAGGGATCTTAAAGGGTATCCCATTCCAACACCTTCCACCATCCCAGGCTGCTCAGAGCCCCGTCCAGCCGGGCCCTTAACTCCTCCTTTTCCTGAAGGATTTTCCCTCAGAGCATCTGAGAGCTCAGCGAGCCGTTCTTTGGCGTTCTGGTGGTGGGTGATGACACTGGGCAGAAACCGGAGCTTTTTCCTTTGTCATCCTTTTAGCACGACCAGGAGTCCCAGTGCACCAGGGTGAGTCTCACATGCCAAGCACAAATGGATGAAAAACGCACAACTTTGAGTATTTACCAACCAAGAGCAATAAAACAAGGGGTCCTACCTTGCCGCCGGTCCGGGGGGCAGAATTCTGTGCTGGGAACTGCTGCTGCTGAAGATCCATTGGAGCACAATTTGCCTTCCCACCCTTCCTTCGTCCCCTCCCTGCCCGGCTTCAGCTCCCCAGCCTTCCTCTGCAGGGCAGGAGAGGCCTGTGGATGAAGACACAAACAAAGCTGGGTGTTAATGACATGCTGGGGAATGTTTACAGCACTACGAGTCGTACATTACTCATACATTTGTTCTTTCTTTCCCTATATGAAGGACATTTTGGGTAACAGCTTTCCATACATTAGAGCACATAACGAGACAGCAGACGAGCTGCCGGAGCTGAGCGGGGCCGTGGACAAGGCTCTGTCAGCACGGGCTCAGTCAGCAGAGCTCCCTTCAGAGCTGACAGGTGCTGTGTAAATGCAAGCTCGTTATCAAAGGAACCACGGCTTGTTGCTCACGCTGATGTAGCACCAGAGACAAGAAAAACCCTCCAGTTACTCTTCGGAGTAATATCTGCAGTCTGGAGACGGAGTATTCCCGGGCCTTAGAGCGCGGCTGATGACACAGATCTGGCAATTCAGACAGGAGAAGGTTTCTCTCAGGGCCCAGCAGCCAACAAGTGCCAGCCAGCAGGGTCTGCTCCAGCATCTGGGAGCTTCTGGGGCACTTCACACCCACTGCCCTCTGCTGCTGATGTTTGTGAGCACCAGACCCTGAGTGGTTTCTGTCACTGCAGCTTGGTGAGGGAAACGGGAGAATCCCAGTGAAAGGGGTGGGTTTGGAGCACATTTCTCTGAAAGGTTCCGTGTGCAAGTCCCTTGCTGCACTGAGGTGCATGAAAGCCTTCAGGTACTGGGATCCCTGGCATATTGGAGGGGAATAATCAAATAACCCCCAAGCAGGGCAGGTTCACTGCAGTGAACACTCCAGGTTCTCTTACTGGGCAGCATAAAAGCAGCGAGTGCTCACCCAGTGCAACCTCCCTGTCAAAAACTGAACTGTCAGGAGCCAAAAGGTCCCTGAAATGGCACAAAACCAGGCTGGCTTATTCCAGCAAAATATTTGTCCTTTCTGAACATTTCCCAAAGGAGACAAGGTGAGGAATTACACTGCTAAGCCCAGGGAGACACTGTTGGAAAAGCCACAAGCTTTCAGCTTTGTTAATGGTTACATTTCAGTGTTGTGCCTTAATGCCTCACTTAAAGCCAGTTTTTATTCAGGAGACAGCCAGGCCTCAAACACCATTTCAATATAAACCTTCCAGCCCTTTGAGTCGCTTCAAATAAACGGTGCCGTGTCTGGTGTTAACCTCACCGAGCTCAGAAGCAGAGGGGAGGTTTGGATGAGAGGCCCTTTAGAAACCCTTTGCAAATGTAGATTTGATTGACTGACTGATTGAACTTAATTGCAGACATTCTCTTAATTGTACACTTAATTACTGACACTGTGTCAAAAGATTTCTGCTGCAGCACCTGGAGGACAACCTTGCAAGTGCCAGTCGGAGCCAGCTGCACGAGACATCGGGGAGGTGCCGCGCGCTGCCGCAGCTTGGAAGGGGGGGAAAAAAAATCATAATATTTTAATAATATACAATTAGGGTTCCGCCCACCCTCAAACACGCGTGTGCACACGCACACAATCGCAAACCCCCGGGCGGGGAGGGCGGCCGTGCATGGGGAAGAGAAAAGGAACNAGGGATGGACGGATGGACAGATGCATGGAGGGATGGATGGAGGGATGGACGGAGGGATGGAGGACAGCACTGCCACAGCTGCCGGCCGCTCCCGCTTTTGGGAACTCCATTTTTGGATGGGGAGCAGCGCAACAAGAACAAACCCCGCAGTGTTTGTTTGGAGCTTAAAGCCCTGGATATTCCCGGCGCTGCTGCGGGGTCACTGCAGGTCTCCCTGCGAGTGAGGGAAGAGATAACAGTGAGCTCTGCTCGTGATAAGGAGCATCTGCCGGAACTTTGGGAGTATTGTTCTTGCACTTCTCAACAGCAAAATGAGCATTTTAGCGAATGCAACAACCCAACATCAGAGCACACCAAAACTCTACAGACAAGCAGCAGAGAAGGCTGGAATTGTTTCACACCCCCAGAACTGCAATTTGCTCAAAACACCTGGAGCCTCGTTAATTTACCTGTGACATGTTGCTATACTTAATTGCCTTTGACAATTAGTAACATTTCAACACCTCCTTTAATGGCCCAATTATGAGAACACTTGTCTTCGTGCAGCAGATAGAGGGAAATAGATGGGTGAATCTCCAATGCAAAACTCCTCTGCAGGTATTTTAACGAAGAGCTCAGAACGCAGCCCCCAGGGAGGCCGCTGTGGTGGGGTTTGGTCCCAGAGGAGCTGTGGTTGCCCAGCTCTGGCCCTCGGGCCCGGGGCTGGCACAGCCCCCCTCCGCAGGGAAGGGCTGAGCGCTGCCCTCCCTCCACGTCCCCACTCGCGGTTCCATCGATTCCTTCTCCCTGCTAGCAAAGGGCATCCTCTGGACACCAAACCCTGCCCCCAGGCTGCCACAGGCACGGGGGGAGCGCAGAACCTCTTCCAGCCGCACAAGGTCCTGCCTGTCCAGTGGAAATCTCTGTTAGAATAAAGCTTTGCAGAGCTGCTCGGTTAAATTACTGCAGTCTGTGGCCATTCCCTGTCAGAGACAAGCAGGGAACTCCTCACAGCGCTCGAGGCTGGGCACAAGTGCTGATTTAACAGCTCCTCCGAGCAGAGGGACTGGGGGAACCGTGCTGGTGCTGCTTGTAATTTGAACAATCCCTGCTGATACACACGCAGAATTCACCAGCACAATTCTTCTTCTGCCTTCTCCTTTTAACAGCAGCTCTTAAATCACTTGGATCAGGACATAATCTTCGGCTGACCACTTTGTTCTCTCACTGGAGCTGTGTAAACCAGGAATGAGTCTGAAGAAAGCTCCCCAGCCTCAAGGCTGCCCCGAAGTGGCTCCTCCAAAAGAGCAGGTGGAGTCTCAACGCTGGATGGAGTTTATGAATAAAACAATGTTTTATTAAACTACTATTACATTTTGATTGAACAGCGTTTGGACTACGGAGGAGCAGACACATTCCTGAAAGTAATTGGTTTTCCACATCTGCTATCCTTTCTAATTGGACTAATTACTTCAGTGTAGGATCATGTTCACTACTCTCCAGAAAGCAAGAAACCCTGATTTACAGTGAGAAGAGCAGCAATTAGAGAGAATTAATTCATACGGCAACATCTAAATAAATCATATTATGAGAAGACAGCAATGTAATTATTGTGACTGGTGACTCCCTTGTGGAGAAACATCATCCTTAAGCTGAAATCGAGCAGCTCAGTCCTCTGAGGAATCCACCACACTCCTCCAGTTTCACAGAGCGTGTAGTACCGATTTTATTTTTAAGACCTAATTGAGGTGCATTGTCAGAACCAATAGGTTCTAACACTCCTCGGGCAGCTGAGGCAAAACAATCAAATCCTTGACAACTCCGTGTTTGCCCTCAGAATCCAATGGGTGTTCAACAGCTATGGATAAGAGATGCCAGCAGCAGCTTCCCATCAGAGGTGCAGGGTTAGGGTTAGGGTATTCCATGGGTGTGGGATCCTCCCTCCGGGATCAGCCAGGCTTTTCCTCCTCCCCCAGCCCCATCCCGGCTGGTTAAAGGGTTTAGTGAGGAGAACAAGCTGAACCACGGGGTTTCAGGAGAGGATCCTGCTGCACAGGTGGATAAATTACCTCCCTATTCATCCCTGAGCAGTCTGGGATGGGGATGAGATTTTCTCTGCTCCTTTGGGAAGTGGTGAAAGCGTCTTAGAGAGCTCCCTTCACCTGCTCGTCATTAACTCTGTCCTT
This sequence comes from Edolisoma coerulescens, assembly GCA_013397115.1. Taxonomy (NCBI): domain Eukaryota; kingdom Metazoa; phylum Chordata; class Aves; order Passeriformes; family Campephagidae; genus Edolisoma; species Edolisoma coerulescens. The sequence continues at coordinate 123,374 of VWZW01000741.1, read as the reverse complement.
AGTGCCACTCTCAGGTTATTAGTGATGCTAATGACTCATTAATGACACATCTCTGTCCTTATTGGCATTCTCAAGAACTTCGGTGCTCCTCTCACTCGCTAAGGAAAAAGCTGCCTTCTTCTCCTCTTGTACTCCCAGCGAAAATCCACAATGCCTTTTTGGGGGGGAGGAAAGGGATAATTTCCACTCCTAAACCAGACAGCACTGAATGTCCTGTGCCATAATTCCATGGTTTACACGGAGCAGCTCCGTGGCTTCACCACACCAAGAGAGGCAGAACGACCCCGTGCTCCTCCCCAGTGAAGGAATTCTCTCAGTCTGGTTGTTCTGCTCTCGGGAGGTGTCTCTGGCCCTGTGAGCCAGGGGTGGGCACTCCCTGGTTTCAGACTCGCTCCAGCCCCCGCCAGGGTCTCACGCTGTCACACAGGACGTGCACGAACAGGACGGGAACGAGCACAACGAGATGTCAGACTTCGTGTCCACACGCTGACACCTCATAAATCCCTCACATCACAAAGCCACGCTTCCCACCCAAACGCTCACCCACTCTGAGCAAACGCCCGATCCATTAGGAATTAGGGTGATAAATTGTCACTTTGGACAGGTGCAGGCAGATCCATCCCGATTTGCCATTCTTGTGCCACGGCAGATAAACACAACCATCACTTCGGCACCGGCAGGGAAAGGTGTTTAACACTGAGCCTGCGGGAAAGCCAAGCCTGGGGCTTGGGGGGTTTTAAGCAGATTTAGGAGCCTCAGCTCTCTCTGTTATTATTTACTGCTATTCAAAACTCTCCTTTTCCTTCTGAGAGGTTTTCATAGCTGCCGTTAAATCTCGAAACGCTTCCAAGAAAAATAAAAATAAAATCAAATAAAAATGAAGAATTCCCTCTGCATTGAGAGTTTATCCAGACTCTCAGACATTTGCATCCATAAGCTGAGAATCCCTGGGGATGGGTTCCCTTCATCCCGTACCTGGGGCCATTTCTGTGCAGAAAACACACAAAGGGGGTGCAGTGCTGCCCCCAGCCCAGCTGCTCTCTGTGCTCACTCTGTGACAGCCACAGCTGGCAGAAATTTGGGGTTCAGTGCCACAAGAACTTCTCAGCTCAGGATCGAGCCCACCTGTGCAAACACCTCCAGCAGAGCAACACAAAACTCTCCTGTTTCGCTTCCTTGCTCCATTTTTATGTTAATATTTGTTACCTCAACCAGGCAGGCTTGGAAACAGAATAATGGGGAAATGGATCTAATTACTCTGGAAGCATGGAAGAGATTTTTAATTGATTTTAGCCCTGTATATCCCTGACAAAAATACAGATGCAGAATGAGCAGAGGTCCTAAAAGAAAATTAAGGCCACAGGAAGCACAAGCTCATTAAAAAAGGGAAAGGAAGTACAATAATAAATATACCCAAGTATCACAACAGTGTAAGAACTATTTTGAAGGCAAGTGGAACAGCTAATAATTCACAGCCATTATTCTTTTATCATTGTTCAGCTGAAGGTTGAGAAGATTTTAAAACTGCAATTATGAACAATATATTTGCATTGAAATCAGCTCCTCTGCTGCATTTCTCCCTCCTCTCCCCTCCTCCTCCTCCTAAATAAAGAGGTGGAAGCAACAAAGAAAGCAACATCTTGAATACAGGAGAGAAAGGGGTTTTTAAGGAATATCCACACAATCAGATACTCCAAAAAAGGAAGAAAAGTAGAGCCTGGCTCCTCGGGCATCTCGTAAAAATCAAACCAGGTAAGTCGGGTTCTTTGTGCCAGTCAAATAAGCAGGAAAGTCCCCAGCTGACAGATCTTTCCATCCTTTTACAACCATCCTGGGCCAGGTTTCAGTTTCCACTCCTTGGGGCCCTTCTCAGCTCACAGGAAGGGGAAACGTCTCAGCGCTGGGAGAAGTGCAAAGGAGAACGCTCAGAGCCAGGGAACGAGGCTGCAGATCCAGGCTGGCTCCGCACAGGAGCAGCCAGGGAGAGGTTTTCCTCTGGAAAACGCTTTGGAGAGAGGCAGCGCCTTCCCTCCACCTCCCCAGCCTCCACCAGCAGCAGCTCTCCTGACAATTCACCCCCTTGAGCAACTTCAGAAATTCAGAATCACTTTCCTGGTAGAACACTGCCCGCCCTGGGTTTGTTTCTCATTTCTGGTGCCTCCTTCTCCGAGCCTGCTAATGACCGTGGATTAATGAACAATTACAAGGCTTCACTCTCACTGCCATGTAATTCCAAGAAAGGAAGAGCATCTTTCTGGAACATAATGCTTGAAAAACAAAGGAGAGCTTTGACTGTCAAGTCACTGATGTTCCCTCTTCACTTAAAAGCTTTCCAATTTACTTACAAATTATAGTGTTTTTAATGCAAATGAAGCACTAGAGAACATTCTTTCCTTCCCCCAGATTAGCAAGAACCAAATTGACCAAGAAAGCCAAACATGGAATCTGGACTCAATGAATATTTAAAATAATGAGGCTGTTTAATTATTCTGATTGGTGAAGGATGATGTTATTAAACGCCTCTGAGCTGATGACAGGGTTGGAGCACGTGGCTCTGCTTTGTGAGCGCTCAGAAAGTGTTTCCTGATCCTCCGTGTTCTGGTATTTTCTGCTGAGTGACCGCTGGGGAATGTCCTGGGGCAGGAGCCCGTGCCGGGATGGGAGGGCAGAGGGGCTGCAGGGAAGGTGGGAGCGAGCACACCCTGCCCCGCTGCTGCTCTGGGAAGGGGGGAGCTCCAGGCCAGAGGGTTGGGGAAATAAAACCAAAAAATCAGAGTTCACTCCGTTCTGCTTTCGCTCCAACACCCCTCAGTTTCGTGCTCTCACTTCCCACAGGAAACAAGGAGGGGGATTCTTCACCAGGAACTGCAGCGATGGGACAAGGAGTGATGGGTTCGAACTGAAATAGGCAAAATTTAGGTTGGATATTAGGAGGGAATTGTTCCATGTGAGGGTGGGGAGACCCTGGCACAGGGTGCCCAGAGCAGCTGTGGTTCCCTGGAAGTGCCCAAGGCCAGGCTGGAGCACCCTGGGATGGTGGGAAGTATCCCTGCCCATGGAGGGGGTGGGATGAAAGGATCTTGAATATCCCTTCCAGCCCAGGCCATTCTGGGATTGTGGGACAGACCTGAGGGCTCTGAGATAACCAGCGCGCTGTGCTCAGGACCCACCTGAACCTTGTGACCCCTCCCCACCCTCACCCCACCCCTCATGTGACCGTCCCTGACC
>VWZW01000741.1:107806-120091 GCA_013397115.1 Edolisoma coerulescens | reverse complement strand
AGGGCCCGTCACGAGGTCACGAGGGTGAAACAAGATCCCGTCCCCATGGCAACCCATTCACACCTCATTAACACCTCATTAACCCCTCCGCTTCCCAAGGCCCCCTGCCCCGCCCTGAGCCTATTTTTGGCGTTAATTGGCGATGGTGGAGCCCCCGGAGCCCGCAGGTGAATGGGGAGAGGCCACGGAGCGCACCCGGCCCTGGATCTCTTGTCCTGGAACACCCCCGGTGCCCCCGGCTCCGAGCACCGGCCCTGCCCTTTGATGAGGCTGAGAAAGGTTAAAACCCCGAGGGAAATCTGCTGTTCCTGGGCTTTTTAGCCTGGATCCCATCATCCTGCTGCTTCCCGTGCTTTGGCTGTGTCCGTGTGCCCCATCCCATCCCATCCCATCCCATCCCATCCCATCCCATCCCATCCCATCCCATCCCATCATCCCATTCCATCCCATCCCATCATCCCATTCCATCCCATCCCCAGGAGAAACCTGGGAGAGCTCAGCACAACCACTGCCCTGCCCAACCCCTTCCCGAGCCAGCTCGAGGGGATTTATCCAAATCCAGCTCCCCCTCGCTCCTCCACTCCCCTTCCTTGCGCTCCGCAGCAGCGATGTTCCAGAGGAAGAACATTCTGACCCCAAGCCCGGTGCTCTGAGCTGGGCCAGGGGAACACGGCAAGGACAGAGACCAGGCTCGGGAGGAGACTGGAACCAGCTGCAATTGCTGGCAGAATAATGGAGAAATCTGCTCGAAGTGGGGTTTGTTTGTTTTCTAAATGTTTACAATTAATCGTCCCTAAGGGTAGGATCCAGCTCTCTCCTGGCACGGCGCTGCTGTGCTCTAACACCCTGATCTTCCCCAAAACGGGCAAAAGCTGCTGCTCTCAGTGGCCACGGGCCCCAAACCAGGTCTGCTGCAGCCCACACACCCCTGCACCAGCCAGGAACCTCCTGCTGCAGTTCCCACTGAGCTTCCCCACTCCGGCAGGGGCTGGCAAATCGCCCCTCAGGAAAAAAAATAATAATTCAAGCTCCTACCTACATGAGCTACTGAAGGAAAAGACACAAAACCCACAAAAGCCAACTAAGCAAACAAAAAGGAGATAAAAGCAGTTTGCTTTAAGGCAGCAGCTTTTCTGAAAGCCCGCAGTAAATCTTTAAGATTATCAATAATGAACACATTCAATGTCTTTTTTCGTCTTCTTTTAAATCACTTCTTGCAGTGGAAAGAAATCAGTCCGGGGGGTTGTTCCTATGTGAGCTGCATTTATTATCAAGGGATTGAGAGTGCTGGAGATGGGAAGAGGGAAAATGAGCCTCGACAGGGCTTTGGGAAAAAAGCTCAGCGCCACTTTATAGTCCTTCCTCCACCTCTCTGTCACAGCACCCCGTAACGAGCCCTGGATTCATCTCAGCTCTAATGACACTCACAGTGGTGGATGTTTCTCCCAAATTTAGTCAAGTGACAACACGGAGTCTTTAATATGCAAAGGAGGCCTTTGTGTAACTCCGCGGAACTGTGGTGTCTTGTCAAGCCTTACAGGGATTCCGGGGAAAACAAATTGCGCTGATCAGGGGAGCGGCACGGGAGGGGCTGGCACAGCCGTGCGGAGATGCTCGCTCCTCCCGGGCACCGCGGGCGCATCCCGGGCACCGCCGGCTCCTCCCGGGCACCGCCGGCGCATCCCGGGATTCCTCCCGAGCCCCGCTCCAGCCCGGGGCACCCCCAGTGCCAGGGGTCACCGCCCCAAAGCCCAGCCCTGGCCAGCAGCTCGCCCCACTCCTGGCTCGAGTTTCCCGGGCAGGATGGAGCCCACGGCTCCTGGGGGAGCTCAGCACGCTTAAACCCCAGCAGAGGCGATGCTGCCAACCCCCACGCTGGGCTTGGGCCTCGGAGCCCATTGAGAATGGGCTTTGCAGTCACAGAATTGAAAGAAAAAACAAATATTTAGACATTGTCATGGGATTGTCTTTGGGGTTGGTAGTGGTTGCTTTGGGGTTTTATCTTCTTTACCTTTGGGGGGATTTTTTGGTTAAATGGGGAGGAAATAAAGCAACACTCCCCCTCCTAGCCCAAATCATTACTTCAGAAAATCCTTCTGGCCCAAGGCATTAAATTAAAAAGAACGTGTCATTTCCTCCTGATAATTTTTAATTGATCACATCCACCACGGAGGTGGAGCTTGGCTAGGAAGGGTCTGCACCAAACAGCTCCTATTTGTCTGTGATTTCCCTGGGGCATCTTTTAAACCATTAAAATTTACAAACAACTTCATTTCTTATTAACACAGTTCCTTAATTGCTTCCATGGGAAAAGAGTCAAGTTATTTGCATCTTCTTTCCTTGGGGCTCTGGGGCTTTAGAGCAAACATTTCAGGATAAGCTTTGAAAAGAAGCACAAGTTCTGCTCCAGACCCAGGCCAGGCTCCCCTCCGGGCTGGCTCAGACACCTGCACGTCCCACGAGGCCGTTTTAAACCTCTTGGACAAATAAAGGGATGGTTTTGGGGCAGGTTTTTGGGTAACCCACTATTGGCAGCTCACACCAAGCCACCTTTCTTGTCCCCCACATCTGCCAAAAGCTCCCGAGGAGGGCAGCACCGTCACCTCCAGAAGGGAACAGCCAGAGCCAGCATCCCCTGCCTGTGGATGAACAAAACCCCTCTGTTCACACAGAGCCAGCCTGGCTCCCTCCAGCACAGCTCCTCCCGGAGAGCTCCCAGCCACGGACACCCTCACTCCCCGGGTCCCTCGCGGTGCTAACGCGTTGCTCAGCTCTCCCTGCTCGGGGCTGCAGCCCCCACCTTCACCAGCAGCTCGGGATGAAGGTGTTATTTGGGCTCAGAGGAGGCCTCGCCGAACACAACCGAGCGTCACTCGCTGGAGTCTCTGCCCCGAGCATCCTCCCCGTGAGGAGCCCGGGGCAGAGCCCTCCGGCAGCTCCTGCAGGGCTCAGGAGCAGCGTGGGCCTCTCCAGAGGCACCAGTGAGACTTTCCCTTCAGACAGAGCCTCCAGCCAGCCCATCCGAGCAATTCCAGCATTTCTGGTCTGCCAGAGGCTCCTCCAAACCCCACCAGGCTCCTGCAGCCCTCCCACAGCTTGGACAGGGCTTGGAGCAAGCTGGGACAGCAGAAGGTGTCCCCACCCAGGGCAGGGGTAGAACCAGATGAGTTTTGAGGTCCCTTCCAACCCAACCCAACCTGTGATTGTGGATTCCATGAGTTGTGGCTCTCTAATGGCAGCGTCGGCGCCGAGCGCTGCACTCCGGATCCCTCCCGGTTCCACTGGAGCACTGCTCCAGCAGGATCCATCAGCTGCGTGTGGGAACACGTTCCCAGAAGCACCCACATCTGAGATGGAAATCCCCAGCTCCTCCCACGCTTCCCAAGGAGCCCGGGCTGTGCTCTGAGCACGGAGCGCACTCCCAGGAAAACCCTCCCAGCAAATGGCACCGAGTTTGCCACGAGCTGATACATTCCACAAATTCACTTTACATTTAAAGACTGAAATATAAATCCCAGAGCTATATTGAAACTGGATCTCACCCAAAGCCAGGAGTCTGTTGCTTGGCTTTAAATATCACTGAGAAATAGAAAGGGATCCTTTTAGTTAATACTAATTATTATTCAGTCTATCATTAACAGCAACTGCACTTTGATAGACGGGCAGAGAAGCAGCTTTGGTTTGCACTGATGAGTCTGTGACGAGTTGCCAAACTTTTCTTATTACTGATAATTAGCTCCTGTTCCTTCATCAGCTGCTCCTGCCTCAGCACCAAGAGCTGGGGGCTGCTCATGCCGGGGGGGGCTGGTTCTGAGACAGGAGGGATCTGAGCAGGCTTCCCAAAACTCAGAGCGGGCAGGGACAGCTGCCTGCACCAGGACAGGGGAGAAAGAAGGGGAGAAAAAAAAAAAAAGAAATTTTGCTTCCATGATCTGAACTAATTTTAATAAAATGACCTTTGCAGAACTCGAGCTGCTCATCCTCTCTCCAGCATGTTTAACAACACAAATGCGATGCTGTGACTGACGATGGCAACTTTTAGGTTTCCTGCTGGTAGCCATGGAATGGCTTCAGGTGAGTTTTCAAACTTCTGACACATCCATCAGGGGATGACAAAGAGAGCTGGGGCACAGAGAACCCATTAGAGGAGCTTTGCTCAAAATTCCTGGCAGTTGAGTCATACTTTTGTAAAATAAAGCCTCTGTTGATGTCTCCTCGGGGCATAAGAAGTGTTTATAAAACACCCATTACACACAGGGATTATGAGCAATTTGGAGATTTATTTTCATACGTGAAACTGATCAAAATCTCCGAAAATTTCGAACACTAATTCCGCCAGACGTCAGTTCTGCAGTTCCTTTGTTCCAAGGGACAATGGTAAACAATGTTCCAGTGACCTCCAGTGGGGACGGCGGAAAACACAGCGGCCCCGCCGGGCTGGGGCAGCGCGGTTCTGCTGCGGAGCCCGGAGCCGGCCAGGCTGGGATCCTCCTGCAGCGGCTGCCCCGTCCTGACCCCGGACGGACAAACAGAACAAGGGCTCCGAGAAAACCTCCTTTGTTTTTTACTTAAACAGCTCGAACTCACCCCCATCCCTCTGATACAGAAACTCGGGTGAAAATCTTCCCTATTTGGACAAAGCTGCCCAAGCCCAACCAACCCCACAACTCTGCAGATTCTTCACCTTTTCATCAGTCAAAACAAGCCAAGGGCTCTGAGCTCAGTCTCATTATTCCTGGTTCTCTCCTGATGACTTCTGAGCCAGCCAAGAACCAAAGACTTTTAGTCTAAGATTAATCCCCTCCCTTCCTTTTGTTGGTGGGGAAGAAAAGGAGGATGGTAATTTTTAAACCACAAGTCCTTCCTATCACCATCTGGTCCTGATGAACACGGGCAGGACTCTGGTGCTGCGTTAATAAATCCAGGATTACACGGCAGAACAGAGAGCAGGGGGAGCACATCAGTCACACCCAGCAGAGCTCGCTGAACTCAGAGGGATGACCTTGAAATTAAAGGGAACAGTGACAGAAGGAAAGCCCCCGTCCTGGAATGCCTGCTCTGAGTCAGGAGAGGCACCAGGGCTAAACCAAACCAAGACTAAAAACCTTCCCCCGATCTCCCCTTCCCACAGCCACCCAGGTCTGCAGGGATGTTTGTCTACACGGGGGTGGCCCCAGCCACCGCTCCTTTTAATGCGCCTGGAGGAACTCAGGGGAGCCCTTGAACCTTGGTGCTCCTGGAGACACAAAACAGCCACAGGCTGCCCTGGCTGTGCTCACCCAGAGGGACCCCAACAGTCCCACACCCATCCTAGAAACTCCTGAGCACGGGTCCCGAGCCATCCCCCAAAACACAGCAGCACACACGGGGAGCTCCTCTCCCAGGCCACATTCCCAACAGGGTTCCCTTCACGTTGTCTCTGCCTGATAGCACAAGAAGAACAATTGTGCGTTTTGCCTCTTTCTTTTCATAATTAAAGAACAAACATTTCCCTTAGAACTCGTTTAATGTCCCAGAACACCATCCCTCACTGCAATGAAACTGCACCGAGGGGCAATTCTTCATCACGGAGGGAACACCAAGACCAGTGCAGGGTCTCTATCTGCCACTGTCTGCACAATATTAATGTAGAAAATAATATATTGGCTCAAATCAATACTTCCCTGACTCCTCCATCCATCAGCCCCCCTCCATTTGATAAAAGTCCTTCCATGTCACGTTTCCCCAGACTGATGAGATCACAGCACCTCTTCCCAGCATGAGTGATGGTGTGGGGATGTGTAATTGCCCAATAAATCACACCCTCCGGATCAAAGAGCTGAGATCCTCTGGGTGCCAAGGAGGCACAGCAAACATCATAAAATACAATAACTTAATTAATTGCTGCAAGATTTTTACCACCTGGAGACAGGTTGAGCGTAACTTGTCACACACAGACACCCTGAGAGATCCAGGCAGAGCCACCTGACTGCAGAGCTGGGCCTGGAGCCTGGTGGAAAATCCAGACCCTCCTGGCTGTTCCCACCCCTCTCCCAAGCACAGCCCAGCACCACGGAGCTCGTTCAGCCAAGAACGTGAAGCCACGATCTGTGAACGTGAGCTCGGGTAAAAACCCCACAGCACCCAGAACCCTCTGCTTCCCAGGCATCTGATTCCACAACTTCTGATCCTTTCTGCCAGCCCTGCGAGATCAGGTGTTAACATCTCTGTAACCTCTTGTACTAATTAAGACAGCAGATCTTTGGTGTTCCCCTCCCCAGCAGCTTCAAAGCCCAGCGCTGGCAGGGCCCGGCAGCGTTTGTGCTGCCGGTGAGTGGCCCTTGTAAAACAGAAACGATAATGAACGCACCGCAGGAAGCTTTAATGGACGCGTGCAGCCATTAGCAAGGGGATCTGGGCTAAAAAACCCCAGGTTCAGCTCTGGGAAACGCACAGGTTGGTGCTGAGGGGAGCAGGCAGCGTTCCCAAACCCTCTGCAGGCACTGGGGGGAGATGGGGCACTCTGCCCAGCACTGCCCTTTGCCCACCTCCCTGGCACGCCCCAGCCCTTCTGCTGCTCCCAAACCTGCTGCAAACCACCTGAGGAGCAGCAGTGGCTGCCAGGAGAACCCGAGAAGCCAAAGCAGTGTCAGGTAAACACAGGAGCAGGGATTCTGCCCTCCCAGAGCTGAGGGGGATTTAGGAGGAGCTCGCACGGACACGGACCCCAGGGCTCAGTCTCCAGCTCAGTTCTCAGCAAGGAGAGGTTCCTGCAGCGGGGAGAGGGGCTCCTGCCGCCGGGACCGAGGGGCTCCTGCCCGCAGCTCACAGCCCTGGGCAGGGCTGGCCCCCTGCACTCCCCCAGCACAGCCCGGAGCTGCCGGGCAGGGAGCGCTGACCCGGCTGGAGACCAGGACTGAGCTCCAGGCACAGCCCAGGACCCAGGGCTGAGTGAAGTTTAAATCCCAAAAGCTGCTTAAGACTTAGCATTGCTATTTTTGCTTGTCTGTGCCCAGACACCGCACTGATGGGAGGCTGAGCACTTTCTCCACTTGAGAACCACGGTTACAGGGAAAGGGAACCAGGAAATATCGGGGGTTTGTACAAATCTCACCAACTCCCTGCACAAACATCTCAGGATGCTCTGAGGCCAGATCTCCCTAACCACCCCTTCTATCTGTGCAGCAACCAGGAGTTCAGAGAAAATCAAAAAGCAAGAAAACAAGACAGAAAACGAAAGTAAAAGCCTCAAAAACCTTTTCTCACTCACCTTCTCCAGTCCTCCACAAGCCCCAACTTCCATTTCTCTGCTGCTGTCCCAGCACAGGCTTTGCCAAAGGAGGTTTGCTGCAAATCCCTCTCTGCACACAATTCACCTTTCCCTCATCATCTGAATCTCCTTCACCTGCTGGGTCTGCCCACAGCAGGTGATTTCAATAAAATCGTTTGGCCACAGAAGTTCAGCTCTTTGTCCCTGCTCTGCCCTTGGCCAAGATGAAGAATTTAAAAAAAAAAAAAAAAGCAAACCCAAACCACACAAATCAAAAAACAAACTCAGAAAAAATCTTGGTGGGGAGAATAATTCAGTTGGAAATTTCAGTACTTTTCCAAACATCTCTGCTAGATTTCACTCCGTGCTGGTCTCTCCCAACTTAACAACACACTTGGCCAACTTAACCTTTGGAAAGGTTCTTCTATCGATCAGATGTTCCACAGACATTTACATTTCTTGGAGGGAGGGAGAGGCAGGGAAGAAAATTAAATTACTTTGCTCAGTGATCTTAATTATCTGAAATAATTATCTTCAGTCAGTTCTCAAACAAGAACTCTCTGGAGAGCAGTGTTTTTTAGTTTGGATAAAGCAAAAGGGATTGAGTCCAAAGGAACACATTTTGTAACTTATTTAGAAATACCTAATTAACCATCTGAGTGAGGAATCCAATCCGAGCTCCTCCATTACACTTAATTATTAAAAGCCATTTGTGGGGTGGGGTGGGGGGGGGACAAAAGGTGGGGTCTAAAGCAGCTCCCTGTGCCTGAAAGGGTAATGTTAGCAAAGAACTGAACAAATTGTGTGCAGGGACTGTGCACGCAGTCCTGTGCCTGTCTTGGGGCCTTTTGAGGCATTTCCATGACTTCTGTTGGATCCATGGATCCGCTCAGACCAAGGAGCCTCCTCCAGCCCTCCCTGAGGGGACATTGATTGGTCCCTCCTGTGGAACCAAATCAGTAACTCAGAGCTGCTGTGAACGGCTCCAGCACAGCCCAGAGCTCCTGGAGGAGGAGTCGAACACTTTCCATGGAGCGGGGATGGTTCCTCACCACAAGGAGTTCCTCTCCTGAATTTCCTCGTGCAGGGTTCAGCCTACCTTGGCAGCCCCCGAGGTGACTCCAGGACTTAAAAGCAGGGTGGTGTTTAAGGGTTCAAGCAAAGCAAACAAATTGCTAAAAATAAATTGGTCTCCCATCTGTTGCCAGGCAGGAAATTCAGCCTCAACAGTCGGGGAGGGGATGAAAGGCTGCAATAAACACCTTGAAATGGATATCTGAGAAATTCTGTGGCCTCGGGAAAATGGTCTGATTTTCTCTTCCTTCTCTTTTAATTCATTTTTCCTGAGGGGAGGAGCGAGTGTGGGTTTGTGCAGTGTGGGGAGAGAAGCAAACAAACACCGAGATTAATAATGTTCCACTGAACTTTTGCTGATAAACAGGATTTCATGGGGATGAGCACGGTGCCAGCCCAGGCTCTGCACCGTCCCCACAGCAGGCAGCAGGTGGAAATCCCATTCCCACAGCATCCTGGGAACAGGGACACCTCCCACTGTCCCAGGCTGCTCCAAGCTCCATCCAACCTGGCCTTGGGCACTGCCAGGGATCCAGGGGCAGCCACAGCTGCTCTGGGCACCCTGTGCCAGGGCCTGCCCACCCTCACAGGGAAGGACTTCTTCTCCATATCCAACCTAAATTTCCCTTTGCTCCCCCTGGTCCTGTCCCTGCAGCTCCTGGTGAAGGGTCCCTCTCTGGGCTCCCCCTGGCCCCTGCAGATGCTGGAGCTGCTCTGGGCTCTCCCTGCGCTCTGCTCTTCTCCACAGCTCGTCTGTCCCACGTGTGGGCGAGTCCAGCGAACGCTCCCAGTGCTGGTGGTCAGCCAGGGCTCAGGAGGGACGAGAGGAACGTTCCCGAGCCCCAGCTGTGGCTGCTGGAGTGCAGTTCCCAAAGTCGGGCAAATCCCGCGTTCCTCAGCCTCCCACGTGCGGGAGATGGACTCTGACTGCTCGTGAAATGTTTTGTCATCTCGCTTCCACTTCTCCGCAAGCTGATGAAAAAAAAGCACAAATCCCTCCGACGTGTTGTCTTCCCAGCTCCTGATATGTTTTGGCCTCTTGCAGAGAGTAAGAGGAGTCTTTGGAGCAGATGTGAAATTCATCTCTTGTTTCCTCGCTTGTCATCACTCGGAAGGCAAAACAAACACTCCTGCTCCTGCAGAAAGCAGCCCTCGTGTCCTGCTGCTCCCTGTGCCTGCTCCTCTGCCCCAGGGACGAGGGTTCCTCTCAGTCCTTGCCCCAAATTCTTTAGAAGCTGCTGAGAAGCACCAGAGATCAAGATAGCGTTGGTGTATCACTTACAGGAGGGTTTTTTTTCCTCATGTTCTTAAGCCTGTAATCACAGATAAAATAGAAAAAGTGATTTAAACCTGCTCTGTGGCCTGGGAGGAAAAAATCTGAACTGAAACACGCATAATCCTGTACGAGACAAGCCCAGAAGAATCTAACTGGATTCTTCCCCAAACTAAATTCTACAGTGCAGTTACCTCCTTGCTTATTTACTGCAGACAGAAATAAGCAGACAACGAAAAATTGCTCCTGGAAAAGTCTTTCAGGCAGATTTCAGCATCCCGAAAGGTTCCTTGTGCTGGGAATGCCGTAATGGGTCTGGGTTTTAATGGCCATCACAGGGTGCAAAAGGAATGGCTCTGGAAATTCTGAATTCCATCACCCCTGTTGCCTTTTTTGGCTGCAAGAACTGAGCTGTTGGTTTATTGAACCTCCTTCCCTTTGGTACCACGGAGCAGGGAGGTGTCCAGGGCCCCAGTCAGAGCAGGCACTTCACTGGTGCCTTCTGGAGGGTGCTGAAGTTCCCGCTGTGCTCCTGGTCCCAGGTGGAGTTTCCAGGGAATCCCGAAGCCTGGGGACGGTGCTGGGAGCCGCCCTCGGTGCAGCCACAGACTGCAGTGGGCAGGACACGAAATGAAGCCCAGCCCAGCCCCAGGCTGCCCCTGGCTCTCCCACCTTCCCAGGCAGGGATGGGCACTCCCTGTGGGTGCTCCAAGGACGTGAGCGGGGGCTGGAGAGGATGAACTTCCCAAGGCTCCCCAGGCTCCGCAGCCACCGCAGTTCCCCAGATGCACCAAATGAAGTTTTGCTCTTCACGGATGCATAATTAACCCCTTGAGTAAACATCTATTCAAACCTGCATAATTAGCACTGCATTTTTCTAAAGGGTAATGAAAGGCCCTTTTAGGTTCCTAATTGGCTTCCTCTCAGTCAGCTCTGGGTATGAACCAGCAGCACGGGAAGGACTCGGCATGGCAGGGACTGTGCGGGTTGGGAATGTGAGGCTGGAATTGCACACAGGATGGCCAAGGGTGCCCAATGAACCACTCCTCATGTGGGCTCTCAGAGCAAACTTGGCTCAGGTTGGAGAAACACAGCCCTAGACCCCCAAAGTCTGACTGTTGGCTCAGTTTTGGGATGGTGGTTCATACAGTGGGTTGGGATGTGTCCCAGAAAGGCAGTTTTCTATGGAAATGATGGAGATAAAAGAGATGGTTGGAATTATTAAGGGACAGATAATGAAGCTGTGCAGTAAATGTGCCACTGAACAGGGTAATTAACAGTAATGCTCATCAGGAGCTAATTACATGATTCTTTACCAGTTTTAAATGAATGGTTACCATGTAGTTTCCAGGAGCAGAATTCCCAGGTTAAGGAGAACGTGCAAAACCTGAGACTGAGTTCCTTGGGTCATCAATTTATCCACTTCATTTTTAAAATAAAGCCTGGAAAAAAAGAGACAATGTGGACTCAAAGAATCAGCATCCAGACCCACCTCAACTCATTCCCAATCATGCCATAAATGAAGGAGCCTCCCTGCTCCACAGGATCCCTGTTTTGAGGCAACAAAGAAGAGCAAATGATGCTCCCAGATTGGGAAGAATGTGTTACTGGACTGCACATTATTCATTATTTCAAGGAGTTCAGCTACAAAACACCTTCCCCTGGCCAAGTGCTCAAAATCCCAACTGCACCACTCGTGGTTTTACAACTTTTCTTTAAAGAAGGACTTTTCCTCGTTTGTTTCCTTTTGCTCCAGAGGCCAGGTGGTTCCATTGGCTGTGCTGCAGTGCTCTCTGCTGGTACCAGCCCGGAGCTCCTGGGATGCTCCAGCTGAGCAGAGCCTGTCCCGGCCCTGCCATGGAATCACAGAATGGTTTAGGTTGGAAAAGACCTTCAGGAACATCGAGTCCAGCCATTACCCCAGCACAGCCACGGCCACCAGTAACCCACGTCCCCAAATGCCACCTGGGATTGCCCTTCTGGTGGTGCCAGAGCCAAGGCTTACAACCCCTGAGTCAGGCTCCAGGAGGACCCAGGGACTGCCAACCCTCCTTCTCTGTATTTGCTTTTTGAGCGTGTGTTTACATCCTGGGTGTCCTGAAACCCCCCGCGCACACAGGTCCTGCCTGAAGGGCCCTGTTCCCCTCTCACAGAGGGTTTGGGTGGGAAGGGATATTAAACATCATCTATTTCCAACTTCCACTGTCCCAGGCTGCTCCAAGCCTTTACAGCCTGGCCTTGGACACTTCCAGGGATCCAGGGGCAGCCACAGCTTCTCTGGGCAGCCTGTGCCAGGGCCTCAGCACCCTCACAGGGAGGAATTCCCTCCCAACATCCACTCTAAATCTTTCCTCTTTTACTTTAAAACCACTCCTCCTTGTCGTCCTCTCACCAGCTGCCTCTGTAAAAAGTCCCTCTCCATTTTTTTATGACATTCAGGGGATATTTTCTTCCCTTGTTCTTTGCAAAACCTCACAGGTGTGTCCCAGGTGCTCCTCCCCAGGGATGGGGACAACGGCGCCTTCCCTGCCCGGTGCAGAGGGGCTGCTGTGTGTGACGTGGTGCTGTGTGCCCCCAGTGCTGTGTGTGACCCCAGTGCTGTGTGTGACCCCAGTGCTGTGTGTGACCCCAGTGCTCTGTGTGACGTGGTGCTGTGTGACCCCAGTGCTGTGTGTGACCCCAGTGCTGT
>VWZW01000741.1:85366-107785 GCA_013397115.1 Edolisoma coerulescens | reverse complement strand
TGCTGTGTGCCCCCAGTGCTGTCCTGTGCCCCCAATGCTGTCCTGTGCCCCCAGTGCTGCCCTGTGCCCCCAGTGCTGCCCTGTGCCCCCGGTGCTGCTGTTCCCCTCGCCCCCTCGCTCTGGCTGACGCCACCAGGGCCAGCAGCGCCACTCGCTCCCGCTGCCTTTGGTTAAGAGCTGCTGTTTTGCTATTTTAGCTCGAGCCCACGGAGAGCTCAGCACGAGTCCCTGAACTGAATCGCTGCTGTCCCAGATTTCCGTCAGGCGGGGTCAGGAGCCACCACCTCCGTCGATTCCTGCGCAGCAGAGCCCTCCGGGAGCTGTTCCCCCCACTCCTGCAGGTTGTTTTTCTCTGAGTGCTTCTGAAGGCCGAGCTCTGAACTCTGGATGCAGGAACTCTGCAGCTGAAGAGCTCTGCTCTCCTTCCTTTTTTGCAGGAATATTTCTTCCTGCTCTGGCTGCCGGTCGTCCCCAGCACCGCCCTGCTGCAGTCGGGCTCTTTCTGCGGATTTGTGACACCTCTGCAGCGAGTCCTGCAAGAGCGAGGCGTGGGCGCCCAGCGCTGCGTGTCAGAGCCACCTCCCCTCCAGGAGCTCCAGGGGCTGGAGCACAGGCAGAGCTTCCCTTTTGTTCTGCTCACCTCTGCCCTGAGCTCCTCCAAAGCCATCCCAGGATGGCTGATGAATCCCCTAACAAACCTCCCTAATAAACCCCCCTAACGAAGCCCCTCACGTCACTCTGGCTTTGGTGTCTCCCCCAGCGGTGGGACTGGCTCCCCCTCACTCCACAGCTGAGGTCTTACAGTGACTTTCAAGGTAAAATCAATGCAAATTCCACCGAAACCTCGCACTAAAGGAAAACTGCACGTTCAAATCCACGTCCAGAAATCCCAATAAAATCCCAGGGGAGTTCCCAGAGATGGAGCCCGACCAGCAAAGAGAGGAACAACACCAAAGAGCCTTCGCCTTGGAACCAAGCTACTGAGTGAAAATACATTAAGAAAAAGAATGTGATTTTCAAGTATTGCCTCAGAGCTGATTTATTCCTGACATAAAACTAAACTTCACAATGATACGGACTTTTTCCATGCATTATTCTAGATGGCAGTGTAAATCAACTGAGAATGCAGTCAGTAAAGTTGTTATTGCCAGCTCTAAAAATCCCACACTATAGAAAAGACTCAAAGAATTATTAATATTTCCTCTATTCATATGTGCTGTGCTTGGGCAGGCACACAGAGGGAGGTTCTGAAAGTCAAAATAGAGCCATTGTGCGGGGTAAAATAGCCCCAAATTCCGGGCATGGAGATTAACCTCTGCTCAGTGATTGTTCTCCATGGGTTTGTGCCAATGGTGAGGAGCATCCCCTTCCCAGTGCTGGAGCTCCTGGTGGGAGACCCTGTCCCAGTCCAGTCCCGCAGAACTCCCAGCGCCATCCGAAGGAAAGGGGGCGGTTTCCAAGCCCCGAGGAGTCGTGTGTTTGATGAAGGCAGATTCTATTTGCATTCCACCTGGGAGGGTTTCGGTACCAGCCTGGCAGCGGCGAGGAGCCGCACTCCCAGCACCGTCCCTCCCGTGCCTGGTGGGATCGCTGGGACTCCCGGTCCTGCTCGTTATCCCCCGGCTCCTGCTGACTCCCCTGGTTACCAGCTCGGTGCTCCATCCCTTCCTCCTCCTCCTCCTCCTCCTCCTCGCGGAGCCCGGGCGGGCTCTAATCCCCGCAGACTCGGAGCTGAGCGGGAGCAGCCAACAGGAGTTGCTTTGTCTGTGCTGACTTGGGTAAGCAAAATATTCTCTCCTTGCGAGCCATTTGCTGTTCCTGTTCTCGCACCGGGGCAGGGGGGATCCCTGCTCACCTGCTTTTCTTTACAATGGATTTTGTCTTGTACCAGGGAAATACCGGAGGACTTCTCCTCCATAGTAGCCTCCAGCACTCGTGTTGTATTTAGCCATTTCATAGAAAGCTGGCTCTGGCATTTTACTTCCAAAGTATTTTAGGGAATCTGGGGTATTTATAATGGAAATGGAGATTTCTGCAAGTGTTCCCCAAGTTGCTTTGGAAGGGATGGCGTGGTGGGGGGAACACGGGAGGTTTGACGTGGGTTTGTTTTTAATGGCGAGCTCGTGGTTTCAATTTCTTGTTCTTTTGTCCCTGAACACGGAGGCTGCCCTGGCACTTCATTCATTCATTCATTCACATGCAGATTCGCTTGCTTTGCTGTATTTTTTTAAAAAATCAAAGCCCTTTGAGTTTGTATTCTCCTTTTTTTCCTATAAACTTCTAATTCCAAAGGCAAACCCCTGGAAGCTGCATGTCTGCTCCCCCTGCACATGGAAGGTTGTCACGAGACCATTAATCACGACTTACAATCATTCTGCTAATGCAGTGCATCCATTCAGAAGCAGGGTCTGGCTGCAGATGGATTTGTTGCTGTGGGATATGGAAGCAGAACAAATTTCCTCAGGAAACATTTAAGCAAGGTCATAATAACATCCCTGGCACTCTGAGCAGTGGCGTGCTGGATCAGACAGAGCCGAGCAGTTTGTTGGCTCAGGCTGCAGAAGAGCCCAAAGATCAGACATTCATATCAAACCTGTTTATTATCTTCAATCTGTAACATAAACTCGGTTGAAGCCCTGCATGCTGCTGTGTTTGTTATGGTGGGGAAGAGGGGAGCTCCACAAATTAAAGCCACGTTATGCACTTCATTTGCAGCTCCAGAGGTCCTCACCTGCATTAGTTAATGAGCTTTCAATCTCATTATGCAACCTCAGCACACTGGTGTGCTCGCACTGCCAGGAGGTGAACGGGCACAAGGGCACCACAGAGCCCTTGGGATCAGGGGTTAAAATAATGTGCATTCCTTGTGCCTGTGGGTGCCCCCTGTGTGCACCCCACTGCCGGGGCTGGAATGTCCCCAGGCACAGCTGGAGCTGACAGGGGAAGGAGGGCAGGGCAGGGATGGGAGTGGGCAGATGGACACACCACGGGGCAGGAAAAGCTGCCAGTCCCAGCACAAAGTGTGTGCCCAACTTCTGCCACGTTTTCACTCCTCTGGGAAGTTTCTCCAGCTGAGTGAGTTGAGCCATAAACCCAGGTTTGTGCACCAGCAGTGGGAAAGGTGAGGGCACTGGAAAGGGCACAGGGTGCCCAGAGCAGCTGTGGCTGCCCCTGGATCCCTGGCAGTGCCCACGGCCAGGCTGGACGGGGCTTGGAGCAGCCTGGGACAGTGGAAAGTGTCCCTGCCCATGGCAGGGGTGGCACTGGATGGGCTTTGAGGTCCCTTCCCACCCAAACCATTCTGGGATTCTGTGATTGTTGCACCAGAGCTTGAATAAATAACGAAAGACAGACAACAAATGCATCAAACGTTGCATTGTGACCGACTGCTGTCAAGTGCAACAGGTGACTTACCCAGAGTGAGAGACAAAGATGAGCTCCCGGAGACTCAGGGAATTCCCATTCTCCTGATCCCGTAATCGTGGCTGGACTGAGAGGCCGCTGTGTCCTGCACCAAACCCCTTGGCCAACACTTCACCATGGAGAAGGATGTGATCCTACATGAGGAGAGTGGGCAAGAGTCCCTCACCTGAGCACACACGGAATCACAGGATGGTTTGGGTTGGAAGGGACCTTAAAGATCACTCCCTTCTACCCCCCCTGCCATACGCAGCCTTACATCTCAGGAACTCAAACATTCCATTATTTTGCTCTCAAAATAGCAGCATTTACTCCCCTTCCTCGCAGAGAGGCGAGGGCAGGCAGGAAATGACTTGCTGATGATGGCACAGAAAAACTGAGAAAGCAGGAAATCAAATCCACGTGTAGGGAGTGAGAGCTGCTCATCCAGCCTGTCCCCAGCACCAACTGCCGCACATCGAGAGACAGCAGGAGCAGCTCTGAGAGCAGCAGATGATTCACAGGAGACTGGAGAAAACATGACACTGCCTTCCTTTGGGAGCAAAACCCACTTTAAAATAAGGAACTTGTTGAATTCACAAGGAATTAAACATCAAAATACTCCGGGAACGGAGCTGAAATGAGCCAGGATTGGGCAAATTTAACCCTTGGGCCTGAATGGGCCAAACTCTCAGCACTGAGTGTCCATCACTCCACTGTCACCCCAGTTGTGGGGACGGTCACCTCTGCCCAGTGCAGGGGGGTCTCTGCCCCGTGTCCCTCTGTCCCTCTCAGGCTGCCCACGGAGCTGGGCCCAACCAGGATGTGCTTCAGCACAGGAGCCCAAAATGCCTCTTGTCCCCAGGGCCAGGCTGACCTACTTGGGGTTTTTCCTTTTTTCACCTCATATTCTCAGCTTGGCAGCAGGCTGGGAGGGGAGTGGAGAGCTCCTCTCCATTTCCCTGTCACTCACCACCACTGCCAGCCCGGGTCCGATATTTATTTAAAGTGGATAAAACTCACCTCCCATCACCAGCTGAATGTCTCCGGCAGCAAATTCTCTTTCTGTGATGTTCCAGATCTGCACATTTGGGATGGGCAGATGACTGCAAAGAAAACATTATTTAGGGGCTCAAAATACTTGGCAGAAAGGTTTCTACTGATTGATCAGCATTTTTGTGGGGGACTTTTGGCCTCCACTGATTTCAAACAGCAAGGCTGGGTTCTGTAAGGAGCTGTATTTCTAAGAGTTACACAGGCATCAGGGACCAGGAGGTAAATAAAGGTCAAGTTCATGAGGCCTTTGGTGCTTTTATGGACTGAAGCCTTCAACTGTTTACAATTGAGTCAATTTTGGTTTCAATAATGTTAAATTAACCTTTAAAAATTGTGTCAAGGAGCTGAAAACCCTGCAAACGTGCTAATTAAGGAGACAAAGTAGGTTCAGGAGGAATCCAATATCTAAGCTGTCTCTCATGAAAAAAGACCTTTCAGCTTTTTCTCTGCTTTAAAACTTCTGCCTTTTCCAAATGGATAAATCACACCCATGAAAGCTTTTGCTTTGTCTTCCGAAGGCCCAGCTGTGTCCCACAGCTCCTGCTCTGCGAAGGGAGATGCTCCCCACTCCCAGAGATGCTCCCCATGCCCCTGCTGCCCAGGGTCACTTTTATATCTATTTTCCCCTCGTTTCCAGGTTCCTTTCTCACCTTCCAGTGTCCCCCCAGTCCTCAGACCCGATCTCATTGCGAGTGCTGAGGAGTTTGTGGAGCATTTCACACCTCCCAGACCTTGGCCAGCTCTAATTCTAATTCTGACCGGGGAGTCCTGGGCTTCCGACAAACACAAACCACGTCAGCCACCTCTCCTCTCCCCCTCACAGCATTCCCTGCTTCCACTCTGGAGGAGATGGGGCGCAAGGAAGAGGATGGCGGCAGCTCCTGGAAGAAGCAGACCAGCAACATCCGCAAAACCTTCATTTTCATGGAGGCCCTGGGATCGTGAGTACCAGCGCTGCCCCGGGGGCAGGAGCACCCCCAGCCCGGCTCCCCGGGCCCTCCTGGCCCCGGCCAATGTCCCGGGACACGGCTCTCTCTGGGCCAGCCCGGAGCAGCTGAGGGGTGCCCAGGGATGCTGCTGCTGCTGCTCCAGTTCGCGGCTCACCCTCCCCGACAGCTCCAAACCCCCAGGCCCAGGCACAGCTGAGTCCCCTCTGCCCTTCCCTCTGTCCCCTCTAACCCCGAAGGAGCCTTGGATAAGGTTCTGCTCCGTTCCTGCTCCCGCTGCTGCAAGGTCGGGCTGGCGCAGGGAGAGGAATGACAATAACAAGGCGTATATTTAGCTCAGGAACCCTGACTCAGTTGGGGAACGAAACAAAAACAAGGATGCTGGAGTTGTACAATCCTTCCCTGAGCGTTAACAGCTTAATTTGCCTATTCATGGGGATGAGACAACAAAACAGTTCCAAGGTGGTGGGGGAGGAATTGAATTACCTCCACCAGCAAGTTCTGTCATGGACAAATTTTCTGTGACTTCCGAGCCCACGACAAAGCTCCCAAAGAAGAGGCTACTCTGAATTCTGTGCCTTGTCAGCCTCAGAAATTAACTGAATTATCCAGCAGCTTTCACTAAAGGAATGAGGTTAGAAAAAGCTTTGTTCTCTCCCAGCCCACTTGTTGATTCATCATTTTTAATAAGGGGCATAATTATTATAAACTGTTTGGGACAGAGATGTGGAACAGATGCCCCAGCAGCTGATTTGTAGGTTGTTCATTTCCTACTATTGCTTTAATAGGAAAATTTAGCATTAGAAATCGGGATTTTTTTCCCATGTGCATCACTTCAGCTCCCTGAAGAATTGAAATGAAGATCCAGGACCTAAAACCACCTCAAAATTGTTCTCACTTCCCCCCAAGGTCCGCAGCTCTGCCCTTCCTCGCCCTGCCCTCAGCTCCCTGCAGGGCTGTGCAGACTCAGAGCGAGTTCCATTTAATGGCCCCCAATTAACGTGCTGCAGGTTTGATGAGGATTAGCGAGGACTGGCCTGGCACAGTGTCACTGTCACTGCCCCGAGCCTCGTGCTCAGCTCCCCAGGACAAAGCTTGAACAGGATTGGGGGCCTTAGGCAGGTTATAAATACCTGCTCCTGCTGCTGGTCGTGAGCCCTGGCCAGGGAGGGACGGGACAGTCACTGTCACTTTGTCCCTGGGGGGACACAGGTGGCAGCAGGAGAACGATCAGAGGCTGAATTTGAACATTAACTGAGGGTCTCCTGCTGTTCTGCATTTTAGATGTGCAGAATGTTGGGTGACACCGACCCAAACTGCAGCTCCCCGGGGGCTGTGCAGAGTTCACATTTCCTCTGCAGAAAAAGCTGTGGGGTTTTATTTACATTGCATAACCTTGCCTTGAACATCCCAAGTTTGGGGCTGCTGCAGGTACAATTCCAGCTTTGCAATCAGCATCCACTCAGAGCTGAGCTCCCACGTTGTTTTCCCTGGCTATTTCCCTTCCCTCTCAGTCCCTCCCAGTTCCCAGAAGCGGCACCCACTGAAATGCAGCTTCTCCCCCTCTCTGCAGAGGTGCCTTCTCAGAGGTTTTCCTGGTGAAGCAGAAGAGCACGGGCAAGCTCTTTGCTCTGAAATGCATCAAGAAGTCTCCTCTCAACAGGGACAGCAGCTTGGAGAACGAGATAGCAGTGCTGAAAAAGTGAGTGGTACAGTGCAAGGAACGCTCCTGAGGGACTGGGCACTTTAAGTAAAGGGTCTGGTCCCCCCCACTGGTGGTGCCTGGTGCTCCAGAAGGATTTGGATGGGCATCAGTGATCCTCTGCCACGCAGGGGGAGGGACATCAACCCCAGAGCAGCCCAGTGAACTTTCACTAGTGTTTAAAGCAAGATGCCCGTCGGGTTTCCCACCTCAGAAGCCCCTTCTGTCCTTGCCAGGTTTTGTTTCTGACCCACATTTCCCTTTGCAGAATAAAGCACGAAAACATCGTGACTTTAGAAGATATTTACGAGAGCACAACCCACTTCTACCTGGTCATGCAGCTGTGAGTACCAGCAGAGCCATTTCATGGGGCCACGGGGAAGGACAGGGGCAGGACCAGGGTGATTTCAGCACCTCCACCCCAGAGCCCCTCGAGGGTCCACTCAAACACCCTCAGTGCTGAGGCTGGAGCCAACCCGGACTCTCCTTGTGTCCCATCCTCGTTTTAACAGCAACTTTCTAAACCATGATTTGGATCTATTTATGCACATGAATTCCTCACAGTTTGGCAGGGCAGAGACAGAAGTATTTCTAATTAAAGCTGTGCCACGCAGGGTTTCTAGAAATGGAATGGGCACCGTGTCAGCAGCAGAGAAAGAGCCCTGAGCACCCGGCTGCTGCTGCTGCTGCTTAACTGCAAATTTAGTAAAGAACAAAACCCTATAACCACTTGTGGAGTGGAGCCTGAGGCGGGGCTGGATACCTGCAGCTCAGCCCTACCAGGATTTACCTCACAACCTCGCCCAGACTGCCCAGGTTTGCCAGCAGTCCTCACTGGCAGCCTGGGGTCGCTCCCAGGAGCATCCATCGGCCTCAGCCTCCCAAAAGCTGCCCCCAAGGACTGGTTCTGCTGTAAAAGGACCAGAAACTCAGCTGACCTAACACCAAAGCTTTGCTTATGTTTTTCCCAGTCCTTTTCTGTCTAAGCTGCCCTCTCCACAGGGTGTCTGGGGGAGAGCTGTTCGACAGGATCTTGGAACGGGGCGTTTACACCGAGAAAGACGCGAGCCTGGTGATCCACCAGGTCCTGACAGCTGTCAAGTACCTCCACGAGAACGGGATCGTGCACCGGGACCTGAAGGTGAGCCCTGCCCTGCCCCTGTCCCGCGGGGAGCCGGCAGCTCCACCTGCTCTGCCCCACCGCCTTCTGCTCCTCTTTGCCATTTTCCTGCCACAAATTTCACCCTCTGCCCCCCTGTGTGCGCAGCCCGAGAACCTCCTGTACCTCACCCCCGAAGAGAACTCCAAAATCATGATCACGGATTTCGGCTTGTCGAAAATGGAGCAGAACGGGATCATGTCCACGGCCTGTGGGACTCCAGGATACGTGGGTGAGCCAAGGGGCAGCAGTGGGGTTGTGCTGGTGGATTTCCTGGAAAAAAGGTTGTGCACAGACAGGACATTGCCTGGAAGAAGGGAAAAAAATACATCAATATGTTGCTAACAACATGCACTGCAGAAAAATCTCAAAACTTCTAAAATGCAAAGAAAGGGGTAATTTTGAGAACAATGTATTTGTTGAAAAAATTATAGAAATTATTTTAATGCAATGGGATTTTGTTTAATTCCCACCAGACTGCATTGGCAGGACACAGCTCCCTGGTTAAACCTCAGCAGGCAGGCAGAGATTGTCTGTGGTTCTTCCTATTTAATGGCATAAAATAGATACAAAACCCACAGACCAATTCAGCTGGGAAACGGGGCTGGTGCTGGCTGAAACTGCTGCTTTTCCCAGTGTTGGGTAATTCCTTATTGCTCAGAACTGCCCTTTGGTTTTGCTGTCCTGCAGCCCCCGAGGTGCTGGCCCAGAAGCCCTACAGCAAAGCCGTGGACTGCTGGTCCATCGGGGTCATCACCTACATCCTGTGAGTACCAGCAGCATCCCGCTTGTTTTTCCGCGAGTTTCCCAATCCCCCGGGGCTCTGCGGAGCGGCAGCGGGGGCGATGCCAGACCTCCCGTTCTTCTGTGGAGCACAGCACTGAATTCCTCCTAAACACGGGAATTAAAGGGACGTGGGGAATCAAGTGCAGGAGCGGAGATGAAAGGAATCACATTTGCTCTGCTCCGTGCCTCATCCTCTGCTTTGTTTTTCTCCAGTTCCCTACAAATACCGTTCCATCTTCCCGGGGACTCTTTGTTTCCTTTCCTCCCACACCGCTCAGCTCGGTACCAGCTGTGGCTTTGTCCTCTCGCTGCTGCAGTGAAGTTTTTAACTCTTTTGTGCAGCTTTGCGGATCCACAGAGCAGAGTGGGACGGAGGAGTGGGCAGAGCAGCTCCTGTCACTCCTCACTCCTGTGGCCTCCCTGGGCTGCGGAGGAGCCTGTGCCCTCTTTGTGGTGGCACTGAAGGGCCCCTGGCTCTGTGCTCTGTTCCAGGCTCTGTGGGTACCCTCCTTTCTATGAAGAAACTGAATCCAAACTCTTTGAAAAGATTAAGGAAGGCTACTATGAGTTTGAGTCTCCGTTTTGGGACGACATCTCCGAGTCAGGTAAAGCTCCGGCGCTGGGGAGCTCCGCGCTCCCTCCCGCAGGCTCCGGTCCCAAATCCCCAGACCAGCCAAGCCCTGAACGCCCCGCGCTGCCTCAGCAGGGAAGGCGAGGGCCGGGGCTCTGAACGGAGCCACTCCCACAGCAGCAAGCCCTCGGATGTGGGGATGGTGGGGATGACCAGAGGCTCCATCTCCTCAGTGCTGGGGGGACGATGCCAAAGCAAAGCTGCCCTGGCAGACAGGGGGTGCTTGGAGCCTGCCTGGAATGTGGCATCCTCAGCTGAGGCCATGGTTAATGTAAACCTGATTTTCACAAATGATTACTGAGCTCTGAGCGGGCTTAGATTTCCTTGGAAGTGTCCGAGGCCAGGCTGGACGGGGCTTGGAGCCACCTGGGGCAGTGGGAGGTGTCCGTGCCCAGAGCAGGGGTGGCACTGGATGGGCTTTGAGGCCCCTTCCCACCCAAACCATTCTGTGATTCTGTAAGAAGGGAAACTCCAGGGTTTTTTCCCCATTTTTTCCTATGTCCTGTCAGCCACCACTTCACCAGCCCAGCCTGCTCTGGAGCTCCCCGTGCACAGCTCGCTGCAGGCTGCATCCTCACAGCTCCTTCCAACATCAATCTTTTATACAAACAAACAAACCTAGCAGGGGGTGTGCTGCGTCTAATAACAAACATCACAGTCCCTCCTGCAAGAAAAAGGAAAAAAAAGGGGAGGGATGTAAAAGCTCTTCAGGGCAACTTCTAAATCTGCTCAGTTTGCACTTCATGGTTTTTAGAGTTATTTTTTCAGTGAATAAGTAAACTCCAACTCACAGTCTAAGAGTGAGGATTGGTAGATCCACAGATGATATTTTTTTCATCTGGAGCCTGTCACTATGAGAATCTCCCTTTAATGAAGTAATTACAGAATGATTAAGGTTGGAAAAGACATCCAAGATCACATCCAGCCTTTGACTGAATGCCCACCATGCCCACCAAACCACATCACCAAGTGCCCTCTACTCATTGTTTGAGCACTTCCAGGGATGGTGACTCCACCACTGCCCTGGGCAGCCCCTTCCAGTGCCCGACCACTCCTTCAGTGAAGGAATTTTTCCCAGTATCCAACCTGCACCTCCCCTGTGCAGTGATATAAACCCCTCCT
This sequence comes from Edolisoma coerulescens, assembly GCA_013397115.1. NCBI lineage: Eukaryota > Metazoa > Chordata > Aves > Passeriformes > Campephagidae > Edolisoma > Edolisoma coerulescens. The sequence continues at coordinate 96,983 of VWZW01000741.1, read as the reverse complement.
CCTCAGGGCTGACCTCTGTGATGTTCATCCAGAAGCATTTCCCATGTTCTGTTAGGGCCAGGTCTGGGAAGAAGGTGAAAATAACCTTTTCTCTCTGGTTTTTTTTCCCCCTTTCCCAAACAGCCAAGGATTTCATCCGGCATTTACTGGAGAAGAACCCAAGCGTGAGGTTCACCTGCGAGGAAGCCCTGCGGCACCCGTGGTGAGGGATGGGGTGGCCGTGGGGATTCTCCAGCCCCCACGTCTCGCTCCGTGTGCTCCGGGGGAGCTGGGAACAGGAGTGTCCCTGGGAACAGGAGTGTCCCCCACCCCGTCATTAACGTCACCGCCTCCCCCGCGCTGGCTCCTGCTTGTGAGCAAAGAAAGCAAACGATGAATAATTAAAGATGCAATTTGTGCATATTTGCCTCCACAAACAGAGGCAGAGAAGAAATCCCACCCTGAGCTTTCCCGGGCTTTGAAGTGTGTGTTTGTGCTACATTTTGTTGCTGTTTTTCCTTTGGGTTTAATTATTGCTGATTGAACGTACAAAGCAGTTCAGTGCTTCCAGAATGTGGAATGCCTTACAAATGCCATCTGCCTACGAGCCCATTTTCTTCTCTTCCCATCTGCAGGATTAATGGAAATACAGCCCTTCACCGTGACATCTACCCATCTGTCAGTGCTCAGATCCAGAAAAACTTTGCAAAGAGCAAATGGAGGGTAAGTGGCTGCTGCCGGGAGCCCAGAGCCGTTCCAGCAACAAATACCAGTTGCTGTCAGGCAGCACTGAGCAGGGCTTCAGCTGGCTGGGTAAGCACCCAAAAGCTGGGATCCTCCAAACGGAATTGCCAGCAGTCAGTGTTTACAGGGTGTTTGGAGCAATATTCCCCTCTGCAGAGTGAGCTGGGGGATTCACCACAGAGCTCCAGGGGCCTCACCAGCAGAGCAGAGGGCAGGGGGTCACTCCCAGCTGTCCCCCATTTTCCTCGGGTGGAAGCAGCTGTGAACTCCAAGAGCAGCGGCAGCTTGCAGTCGATGGAAAACGCGGAGTTAGTGGCAGGAATGCGCCCAGCCCAAACAGCGCCAACAGCGCTGTGCCCGGTGTCACCTGGGGGGACAGCGTGTCCTGGCAGCACCAGCTGCTCACGGGGGCTTTTGTCTCCTTCCCCAGCAAGCCTTCAACGCTGCGGCCGTCGTGCACCACATGAAGAAGCTGCACATGAGCGGCCACGGGGCGGCCGAGAGCTCTGGCCCTGCCCCAGAGACCTCAGAGCCCCCCAGACCCTGCAGCCCCGCGGGGACCCCCCCGCCAGCAGCGCCAAGCGGTGACAAGGACACAGCGCAGGGCCCCTCACCGGGGCACCCAAACCCACCCACTCAGCCCGAGCAGGACACGGGAATGAGCGAGGAGAAGCTGCCGAGCCCCCCGGAGGAGGGACCCCTGCCCGGGGACAGCAGCCTGGCCCTGCCGGACACCCACAGCCCCCCGGGCAGGAGCTCCTGTGGCTGCAGCCCCTCCTGTGTGGGCCACGAGAAGACAAAGGCGTCCTCCTGCTCCGAGACAGTGCTGCTCAAAAAGTCTTCAAAATCCCAGTAGGTATCCAGGTCCTTACCAGTAACTTCCAGCAAATTGTATGGGAGTGACCATCCCTGGAAGGAGATGCCTGGCCCAGGCGTTGTTGCCAGGTGGAGGGAGAAGGGGAGGAAGGAGCCAATGCTCGGGCTGGGAGCTGTGCCCAGCCCAGGCTCTCCTGGGTGTGTCTGAGCACGGGGTGGGCAGGTTGCCCGGGCTGGGTGGCACAGCTCCCCATGGGCTGGAGCACTCTGGTTTTCCAGAAGAGTTTCCAGTGGTCCAAGCTGCTGGTGCTGAGCGCCCAGACCCTGCCGTGGCTGCAGGGACTGCACCCAGCCCTGCTGTGCTCTCACAGCTGATGTTCTGTAATTAACACCACAATCCCCCTGCAGAATGATTGTCAATAATTGCTATTTCTCGTCTTTCTGTTCCGTTTCACCCATTCCCAACCAGTCATTTCAAGTCAGAGGTTCTTATTCCAATGAAAACCAGTAAACACTCGTCTCACTGTGGCACTGGGCAAACTGGAGTTTGTTTGATTATGTGATGGAGGCAGCCACGTGGTCAGAGGTGAGTGCTCTGCAATCCAATCACCAGCTGCTTTTAATTAATCCAGTTATGGCAGGCAAAAGGGAAAGGTACAGATAGCGCAGTGACTGTACATGAAACAAATGAACCCAGGTTTTCTGCAGCAGAAAAAGCCTTTCACCAAACCACCTCTAGGCAATGACTCAGCTCAGCTTCCATCAGGGCCGGGCCAGTGACTCTGAATCCAACTTTTACAGCACAGCAAGGTTGCCCAGGAACGTGAGAGAGGAAGCTGAGCGTGTGTTTGTCACTCCAAACTCTACAATCATTTCAAGCTATTCACTGGGACAAACGCTGATGCAAATTCTCCCTCAGCTGGGACTGGGGCTGTTCAGCCAGGTCTCAGCTGTGACCATGAGCAAAGGGCTGACAGAGCTGCAGGTGCAGGGCTCAGCACAGGCAGGACATCTCTCTCCCAGGTTTGGCCCCAGCAGGTTTAAATGTCTGTGAGCAGAGCACAGAGATGCTCATTTTGTAAAGCAGAGTGAAATGATGCGAGTTTGATCCTGTCTGACCACGGCTTGGCTCAATCCCGTTATCGTCTGCACCACTTTGTGTGTGAGCAGTGAGAAGCTCTGCTGTTAGATCCTGCTCTAAGACACGTCCCAAAGGTGAGCTCCTGCTGGCAGAGCTCTGCTCAGAAGCTCCATCAAGGGAGCTCCCTCCTCTCATGTCCTGTGCCAGCCTGTGCTGATGAGGTGGTTAGAACAAGACTGCGAGGCACAAAGGACGAACAGCGGAGACAAACTCGAGTTAGAGCCACTGCAGCCTCCAAAGGGCCGTTCCAACAATCGGAGCTGGAACAGCCCTGGGTCACCGAGCCCGCAAAGGGATCCGAGCTGTCCCAAGCCCCCGCGCAGCAGCAGCACATTCTGCAGGCAGCAGCGAGCGAAACACAGCCTGGAATTCACCGGTCCTCACCTGGAATTCTCTCTCTTGCAGAACCAGAAGGGCTCTTTTACTCTTTTCTGCACTTCAGAGCCAGAGCCGCCAGTGTGAGCAGGAAAGGAGGCTCTGCCCCGCCAGCGGCTGTCGGGGAGCAGCGACCAGCTGGGCACAGGGGCACAGCAGTGCCGGGAATCCATCGCCGCAGTGGCCTCGGGCTGTTTGTGGATCACCAGGCTGGGAGGAGGCCCGGGAAGGTCTGCGGCTCCTGCTCCCACACCCATGTACATTATCCATAGGGCATCACCGCGCTGCGAGCTTTTGTTTCTGTACCCTGTTCAGTTGTCAATGCACAAATGCACTGCCCAACACCAACCCCACAAACCAAAGCCATGCAGAGCTTTACTCCGTGGCAGCTCAGCTGTTTTTACAGCCCTCACCCCCTCCACTCCTTGGGCTTGGCTAGTCCCGGGCTTCGGCACTCCGGAGTTCAGCTGCCCAGGCTGCCCAGCCCTCCCTGCAGCTGCCACGGGAGAGAGAAGCTGCTAGAAACCTCCCTGTGTCTGACAGTAACACGGCAAGGTCTGAGTTCCGCTTCCAAGGCTGTAATTGCACAATGAATACTTGCTTAATAAAGCTGGGTTTTGTTTTGTAAAGTGCCTCTTGGTTATTCATAGAAATCCGATGTGGAAATGGTCTGTTAAGTCCCTCCTAAAGCTTTCCCCGTGCATCCCAGACCTGCTCCCGCTGGTGTTTTTCTGGCAGAATGTTCCGTGGTAAATAAGCAGATTGTGGCAGAAAATCAAACAAGACATCTGACTTCACCTTCGACTATGATCCTGTGTTTCTCTAATTTGCATAAATATAGGTATGTTGTACAGAGGGAGATATAATTCTCCATTTCTCTGATCTGCTTATTTGAAGGACGATCTCAGAGGGAAGTACTGAAGCCATGGCATGTTTGAAGAATTAACTGCAGCACAGATAAAAAGCTTTAAAAGACCCCACAGGAGGGCTTTAATTTGAACAGTGAAATTCGGCTTAAAGGGCTTGAATTGGCTAAAAGAAGAAAAAAAAATTTCCTGGTTCATAAAGCCCTCTGGAAAGAACAACCTCGGGATGTGTTTATTTGCCATGGGAGCCTGATGTCTCTCCCCTTTTCTCCTCCAACCACTGGGCAGCTTTGGCCAGTCCAACCCACTCCGTGGGGCTGCTCCTTCGGTTCAGTGCAGCTATTTTCCAGAGGTATGGAAAATTAACTTGCTAAAAATAGGGATATCGGGCACAGGAGAACTCCAGCTGGATAATGGGAATGAATGCAGCAGTCCGTGTGTGCAGAGGAGGCAGCGCTGCCCTGGGGCACGGGGGCTGCTCAGGAGCAGCTCTCGTAGTAGGCGACTTTCTTCTTGATGGTGTCCTGGATCCTCCCCACCTGCTCCTCCAGCCCCGACAGCCGGGACAGCCTGGACACCAGAGCCTTGTTGCCTTCCTGNTAAAGGAAGGGAAGGGAAGGGAAGGGAAGGGAAGGGAAGGGAAGGGAAGAAAGGGTTACGCGGTGGGGCTGGGCTGAGCCTCCACCTCCCTCCCGCACAGCTCTGATGGGGCAAGAAAACCAACATCCTGCTGTGCCTCTAAAACCCCCGAGAGCCACTCCCAACAAAGCCATCAGCTTTGAGTGCTTAAAAATGGAAATGAGTTTGCGGAGGAAAACAGGAGCACAGTGGCATTTGAAAACTCTCAATTTCCTGGCCCAGCACCACCAGCTACAGCCCAAATGCCACCCCCTCACTGCCCGAAGTGTGCTGTCCTCCTCGTCACTCCTTTCCCTCACACCACGGCAGACCAGGAGCTCTTCCCCAGGGCACGATTACACTGAGTTTGGGAGAGCCTTACTTTCCATCCTGAGCATGATGCCCACGGTCTCCTCGAAGAGAGCCTGCGCCTCCCGGCCGATGCTCTGCACCCTCCTGCCCTGCTCGCCCAGCGCCGGGCTCTGCCCCATCCTGCCCTGCAGCTCCGCGTACAGCTCCCTCACTTGTGCAAAAGCCTGGGGAGAAGCAAACAAACACTGCAGGTAGGATCCAGCAGGCTGTGGAGACGGGGTTTTTCCAGTGTTGAATCCTGTTGAGATATTAAACAGGAACTGCACTAGAGCTTTGTTCCCAAACGCGTGACAGTTTGTGATGCACTCAGAGATGACAGACAGCTCCATGGCCCGCTCTGCCTCAGGCAGGACAGACCAGAAATGAGTTCCCAGCAAAGGGTGTTACGGTTGGGAATGACTCTGGAGAAATTCAGCAGTGGGATGACGCTGCCATGCGATGGCACAGGAGCCACGGCCTGGACAGGAAAGTCCCCTCTCCTCGTCTGGAGGCAGGGCACGGCTGGCTGTGCTGGGCTGGGCTGTGCTGGCAGCAGGGATGCCCCGCAGCCGGTACCTGCTGGGCACTGCTGGCTGGGCTGGGCTGGGCTGGCAGCAGGGATGCCCCACAGCCGGTACCTGCTGGGCACTGCTGGCTGGGCTGGGCTGGGCTGGGCTGGGCTGGCAGCAGGGATGCCCCACAGCCGGTACCTGCTGGGCACTGCTGGCCTGCTGTGCCGCTGTCCCCGCCACGTCCCGCGCGTCCCCGGCCCGCAGGCGGTTCTGGTCAGCGCCGCGCTGCAGCTGCGAGAGCCGCCCGGCCAGCCCGGCCAGCCCGGCCCCGATGGCCGCCACGTTCTTCTCGGCCGGCCCAAGGACAGCCTCGATCTGCGAGCAGAGGGAGCCACGTTAGGAGGGAGGTCACATCCAAGCCCCCTCCCCGTGCGGGGACCAGCTCTGCTGGCTGAGGGACACGGGCGGGGACAGGGACTCGGGATCGCTCCGGGAAGCCAGCGGGCATCGCTCACCTCCTCCACGCGCTCCTGGATGAAGCGCAGGGAGGAGCCCGAGCCCCTGAGGGCCCCCTGGGCCTCCAGCAGCACCGCGTTGGCTCGCTGCAGGGTCCCCAGCGCCTCTTCCACGCCGCCCTCCACAGCGTTGGCCCGGTTCCTGGGGAAAGGTGGGAAGCGGCCAGGAGTGAGTGTGGGTAAGGGCACAGACTGGAAGTCGAGGTCACAGAGGTAAAATCAGGGAGCTGAAGAAGCAAGTCAGGATTGCTACTGAGAAAGTTGCAATCTCCCACCCCCAAAACCCACAGGTCTGGACTCCAGCAGATTTCCTTGTGAGAGAAACATTAGTTCCACTTCACAGCCTCAAGCAAAGGAGACAAACTAAGAAGGGGGGAGAAACACCTTCCTTCAGACTAGTCAGAAACATTTATTTCATAGTGCATGAAGGGGAAGCAATAACCATGGAAGCAGTTCCAATGAACAGTTTTCTGCTCGCAGTGGGGCTGTTCAGGCCGGGTGACAGAGCTCTGGGGAAAGCCAGGCTCCCCTGCCCCATCGCTTCCCGCAGGTTAAGCAGGTGTCAGACACTGCCAAGGAGTTTACAGACTTATCCCACTGACCTTCTCGCTGGGGTATTGCTGCAAGCCAGCTTGTGACAAAGCAGATGCTCCAAACTGGCAAGGACACCCTGTAATTACTTTTTAAGGGACCATGGAATAATCCTCCCAACTTTCACCCAGAAAACAAACAGCCCACTGGATCTCCTCATGCTCTCTTGTGCAATTAGGATGTAGGTCACTGATATCAACTAATACCAGGGCAACGCTGTCATCTCCCAACTCAGGCCCTCGAGATAAGAGAAAAGCCTCCACTGCTTTCGATAAAGCCCTTCTTGTCCTGGTATCTCTAACGGGATCTATTCTTGGTAGATTTATTTGCCTGGGGCCCCAGGGACGTGTCTGGAGATTGCAGACTCATTCTCTGAGGCACTGGATGGACACAGAAGGTCCTGGCCTAAAGCTTCAGATTGTGCAAGTCAGGACAGCTCAGGCAGAGCGAGATTTGAGCCCAGCTGAGAACCACCAGTTACGCCCCAGCCGAGGGACCCTCAGCTGCCAACGGCCTTGAACCCCCACCGACCTGGCCTGTTCTGCCTCCTGCTGCAGCCTCTTGGCCCTGGCGATGTCCTCGGCCGTCTGGGCAAGGACGTCCTCCGGGCACTGCAGCTCCGTCGCCAGCTTTTGGATCTCGGTCATTTTCCTCCGGACTGCAGCAGCGTCCGTGGGGAGGCGCAGGGACAGAACTGACTCACTGATTTCCTGGATAGAGGCAGGATCCGTGTCCTTGTCTGCGGAGGCAGCAGACAGACAGCATCAGAAAGGTGGGAGTGCAAATGCAAGGGAGGAGGAGGGCAGACACCCACGCACATCTCACACACATCTCATTCCAGACAGCTGCCAGCACCCCTTCTGAATTAATCTCCTTGAATTCCATGTACTTCTCATTCACACCAGCAAAACTTTCAGGAAACAGCTGAAATGATACCTTGAATTTGGCAACGAGAACACCATGGCTGAGCCCAGAGCAGTCAGGCAGCCCTCACTGAGCAGATGAGGGAGTGTTTCAAGACAAGCCTTTTTTCATTTCACAAATAAAAGTTAATAAATCAGAAGCAGGCAGAGCCCAAGGGACATTAGCCCAGCGATTAGCTCAGAAATATCTTCACTCATCATTAACACCAGGCAGCACCAAATGACCTGATTTTCTTATTCAGCTAATGCTCAGGAGGCTCATTATGTTATTACAATCTGTCTGTGAACAATAAGTCATCCCATCAGTTTGTAGGACAACAAGGAATTCTCATCTGATTAACAGCCTGCTCCAGAGAAGGGTCATCTGTCTGTCTGCATGCCTGAGTGTGGCCAGAAACCTCTCTGCATCGGGTCACTGCTGGCTGCAATCCCCATCCCAGGGAGCACCTGGACGTGGCACTCAGTGCCCTGGGCTGGGGACAAGGCGGGGATCGGGCACAGCCTGGACTCGGTGGCCTTGGAGGTCTTTTCCAACCTCAGTGATTCTCTGACCAGTGTAAGAACCAGCTGTCCCTGCCCGAAGCAGGCTGCACCCCCAGACCCTGCGGTGCCAGGGGTACCTGAGAGGAAGCTCCGCACTCGCTGGATGAGCTGCCGGACGCGCCGCACGTCCCCCTCGATCTGCGCCCTGGCCGCCCCCAGCTGCTCCACCAGCCGCCGGCTGCTGCTCTGGATCTGGCTCGCAGACAGCTCTGTGGTCTTAATCTGCAAACAACAGTGACCTGCTGGTGCCTCCTGCTTGTGCTGGAGCCCACAGCCCTGCCTCACCTCCGGGGGAACCGGGCAAGGAAGCAATGCTGTTCCCTGTCCTCACTGTGCCAGAGCTTTAAAGGACTGTGAATGTTAAAGACTTAGGGTTGGATATGCAAAGGAAGTTCTCAAAGAGGGACAGCACCATTTAGCTTCTAAAAACACCTTTGAAATGGATTTTGAATGACTTTGAGACCTCACTTTATCTTTGCAAGCCACAGAGAGAAGCTGCAAGAGCCCTAACACACAAACTCTCCCTGATTGCACCAAATGCATCAAACGTGAAGAATCCAAGAGTTTTCCAGATTCCCACCCCTTCTGCCATACTGATCCCAACCCAGGAGGGAGAGAGGCTTCCTAGTGGCGTGTCCAGAGCCATTCACGTGCCTTCAGCTGGGGAGGCAGGACCCACGCACGCAGCAGGGAGCCTCCCACTCCAAAATTCCTGGATTTCTGAAGCTGCCCAAGGGATCAAGGCTCAAACAGATTTTGAGGTGGGTATTCCTCACTCTCTGCTGTGGTAAGCAGAGCTCCAAGCAGGGGGACGGGCAATGCCCACACTCACCAGCTGTGCCGTGTCCCGGAGCCGGGCGCTCAGGCTGCCGAACTCCTTGGCCGCTTGCCCGGCCGCAGCCAGGGCCCCGCTGGCCAGCGGGAAGAGGCCGCGGCAGAGCCGGCCGGCCTCGCAGGCAGAGCTGTTGTCCCGAGGGCACAGCAGCCCCTGGCAGCGGGCAGGGGTGCACGGCTCCACTCGGGCCCCTCCGCACACCTGGGCAGGGAGAGAACAGCGGGAGTTGGGCAGCGCCCGGCTGGAGACCCCTCGGTGCCCGAGGGGGGCAAGCACAGCACCCCAGGGGCTGCAGACCGGCCAGGGCAGCTGGGACCTGCTGAGCTCGAGCTGCAGGAGCTGCGTGGGCACGGGGAGGGAGCCCAGCGGGGCTGGCAGTGACACAGGGGCACAGCCCAAAGCACTGCAGATGTGCCGCTGTTGGAGAGGGCAGCCGGAGCTGGGTGCCCACACCTGAGCCAGCGACACCGGGTCAGCAGCGCCTCAGCAGCCCGAGCTGGAGCAGCGACAGGAGCAAAGCAGGAGCCAGAGCCCAGTGCTCACGGTGAGTAACAGCACATCTGCGTGGAGCAAACATCTCTGCAGAACACCCCCTCCAACCCGCCCTGCTTGCTTTGGGGAGAGCTGGATGAGAAGCCCCTGGAGACCAGCGGCAGTTTTCACTGCACGGCGCCTGCCAGAGCCACCCCAGACTCACGCTGCAGCAGGGGCACGTGCACTGCCAGGGCCAGGCGGGTGGCTCGGAACGTGCTGGTGCCCCGAGCAGCAGAGAGGGGAGGCTGGTGGTCTCCACAGCAACCGACACCGAAATGGATCTCCATGGCAATAACAAAGCAGTGAAGGAGAAATAAGAGAAACCTCATCCAGAAATTAAGTGGTTCTTGGAGATACAAGGACTGGCACAGAAGAGCTCCGGAGGGAAAAGCACATGGCTGGGAGGGGGTGGTGGGCAGTGCTTTGGGATCTGTGGTCCCCGGGCAGGGGATGCTCAGCCAGTTCTCCACCGATGGCCATGGCAGCAGCCAAGGCTGCCTGGACAGGACTTTGTCCCGCCGTGCCGGCCCTGCCTGCGGAGAGGCACTGAGGCTGCAGGACGAGACTTCTGCCTCCCGAGCTCTACAGGGTCCCCTATAAACCAGACACACCCCGTTAAAAACCCACTTTGCACGTTCACCTGGTTGATGACAGGGGTGAGGTCGGGGGCTGAGGCCAGCTCGCCCTTCAGGGCCAGCAGCTCGGCCGTGGCCGCAGCCAGACCCCGCTCCAGCCCCGCGGCGCTCCGGCGGCTCTCCCGCGCCTGGGCCAGCAGCCCCGGGGCACCGGCGGCCAGGCTGCTGGCCCTGCTGGAGCTCTGGTGGGCCGAGCGGACGGTCTGGAAGGCTCCTGTGGGGATAAAGCCGGAAAAGGGCACAAGTGACTCACAGACGCAGCACAGCCCCGCGGGGCGGCATCGCCTCTGCCCTGCGGCCGGTGCGGGCACAGGAGCGGGGTGCAGCCAGGCATTGGCCACTGAGGCATCTCCAAAAACTCCTTCTAACTCCAAACATCTTCCAGCCATTCCCTCAGCGAGCTCGAGGTCTCCTGAAAGACTGACTCTGGGTTGGGGTTAAAAGGCTGAAACAAAACTGAAGTCAGCCAAGGCACACACGCTGATCCTGGGCAGGACGGATCTCAGAGCCTTTTCCCAGCTCCCGAGCAGCCCCAAAATTCCTCTCCAGCACAGGCTGGAAGGAGGGTGGCCAGGACACGGAGCTCTGAGCGCTGCATGGACAGAGGGGTGCAGAGTGAACTGTCCTGGGCACCGCTGGCATGGCCCCGAGCTGAGTGCGGGCTGTGGCAGGGAGGGACTGGGAGGGACTGGGAGGGAAGGAGCTGCAGTGGGGATCTCATGGCAGCAGCCACCAGCAGCATCACAGGGCTTAATTAGCTCTTCTCCTCCCCAGTGCCTGACAGCCGCCTGGCTCCCTTCCCCACCCTCCATCCCTTCCATCTGTGCACAGCCTCCATCCTCTCGGCTGCCTCTCCCAGCAGGGCTGTCCCCTTCCCACCCCTCCCCGGCAGCAGAGATTGTGCTGGTGGGGAACAGGAACACAAAACGAGCTCCCAGCCCCAAAACACCAGAGCAAATACCCCAAGAGTGTGACAGCCCAGGTCACGGAGCAGAGGCTGCACGGGAAGCATCCCTCTCACTGGGACAGGAGATCTGTCTGCTGTTCCGAGGCTGACAGCAGGTTAAAAACTCCTTCTCGTCTACCTGGCCGGGGGGAAACCCCGGGCACAGTCACGCTGAGGTAAATTAATAACTGCAAATGAAGAGATGTTGCAGCTGCAGAGCTGTACCTGACAGGTCCGTGCTGCGGCTGGCTTCAAACTGCGTCTTCTTGCTCTGGTACTGGGAGTTGGTGGCAAAGAAGCTGCTGTTGAGGGCTTCGAGCTCCCTTGAGAGGGAGGCAGTGTCATCCAGGAAACGAAGGTCGGGATTTATGCCTCGGACCTGCTCCCTGGCAGAGAAAAAGAACAAACGTGAATAAAGTAGAGAGCAAAGCACCTGCAGACAGAGAGCAGGGCCGAGAGGGCCGTCTGTGCTGGGGCACTGCCAGCACCTGGCAAAGGGGCACTTCTGAGCCCAGGGACAGCCGAGGACACGCCAGGGCCTCGCAGGTTTGCAGAGAGAGGGGCTGGGCTGCAGCCCCCCACAGCAGGGCTGTGCCCATGCAGGGACCAGGAACGCTGGATGTGCCCTGAGACTGCCACCACACAGCCCAGAGAGTGCCACCAGGCAGCCCAGAGAGTGCCACCACCAGCCTG
>VWZW01000741.1:33392-81742 GCA_013397115.1 Edolisoma coerulescens | reverse complement strand
GAGGGCAAGAAATGTCCCAGCTGAGGGGGGCAGGGGCTGGGGAAGGTGCTGCGGGGTTCGGGGGTGTCACTCACGCAGACAGGCCTCGGGGTGGCTCAGCTCCTGCTGCTGGTTGCGGAAATAGTTGGTTTTGCAGCGCTCACAGTTGTTGCCCTCGGTGTTGTGCTGGCAGCTGTCACACACCCCCCCGCTGGCCCCGCCACTGGCCCGGTACAGCTCGGGGTCGAAGTGGCACGAGGACGAGTGGCCATTGCAGTCGCATCCTAAAAAAATCCCAGAACTCGACTCAGCTGGAGCCGGCACCGTGCAAAGCCCTCCGGCAGCAGCAGCAGCAGCACTAGAGGGTGCCCAAGGCTCCTGTGTGACACAGTGACACCCGGTAACAGCCCCACGGTGGCACCAGGGGGCTGAGCGCGGGCACAGCCCGGGAGGGACAAAGGTGCCGAGACACCCGTGTCACCACCCGCCCCACAGAGGGTCCCAGGAAGGGAGCTCGGAGCTCACGGCTGGGCAGGATTTGGGGCAGGGGAAGCACTGGCCGTACTCTGGCACTCGTGGGGGTCGCTGTCCTCGGCGGGCGCCCAGGGCCGGGCATTGAACAGGGCAGCGCAGCGCTCGCAGTGGGGCCCGGCCGTGTTGTGCTGGCACACGCACTGAGCAGGGACCTGCTGCAGAGACAAGGTGTGACCCATCCTGGGGGCAGCGGCTCAGGACAGAGCCTCATCCTCCCGATGCCCCTCCAGCTCCTGCCTCTCCAGTTTGTGCCCACTGAAGAGCTTCCCACAGCCCATTTCTGGTCAGCGTGGCCAAGGCATCCCTAGGAGCACTCCAGGCAGGCAGCGGAGCCATCCCACCGGTGTCCAGGCCCCTGGCAGCCCCCAGCAGAGCCATCCCACCGGTGTCCAGGCCCCTGGCACCCTGAGCTCACCGTGCCGTGCTGGTCCCCCTCAGGGGCGCAGCGCTCGGCGTGGCCGTGGCAGAAGCAGCTCCCCAGCACCTGCATCTCCGTCACGGCGTAGAAGGTGCTGGGCGAGTGGTACCCCTGGCGTGGGACGTGGGGCAGCTCCGTGAAGTTGATCCGCAGGTTGGTGAAGGGCCCCAGCTCTGTTGGGGACAGGGACAGGTGTGATGGGAGGGGCAGCAGGTGCCCAGCAGAAGCACTTTGCAGTTGGTGGGGAGGGCTCGGAGGGAAGGAGGAATTGGCACAAAGAACCACAGCTGAGCTGTCAGCAAAGACCGAACGCTGCTCCCTGACAGCCCGGACGTGCAGCTCAGGGTCCCCCAGGGGTTACCCCAGCTCAGGGCTCCCCATCACTGCGGGAGAACCAGGAGGAGCCTCCTTCCCCTCTCCCTTTCTCAGCTGTGATGGAGGCCCATCACTTACTCTCGATGGCTTGGCTGTAAGAGGAGGTGATTGTAGACCCCAGGTCTTGGACACTGAATTTCACCTTAGAGGGAAAAAAAACAGGTTAAAAAGCAGGAAACTCGAGCTGCTCTCCACTCCTGCTTGGGGCACTGTGTGCTCCGGACCTGCCCCTATACAAGGGCACTAAACACAGGGAAAGCCTTTGGAGCTGCAGAGGGTTTTGCAGGAAAACCACACAGAACCTCATGTGCCACAGAGCGGCACAGGATTTCCTGCCAGAGGAGCAGGAATCCCAAGGACTGCCCTCAGCAGCGCTGGGTGGCCACGGGCCCCATCCCTCACCAGGTGTACAAGACTCCCAGGCCACCCACCCCAACCCCAGGGCCACAACGAGGAGTCCCTGCCACAAACCCCAAATCCCTACCGTGCCGCCGTGCACAGGGTGCCCCCGCAGCTCCTGGCACCGGGGGTCCTGCCAGCCCTCGGGGGAGCCGCGGGGCACGCGGGGGAAGGCGGCGGCGCAGTCGGAGGCCAGGTACTGCAGCACCCGCCACGTCCTGCCGGCGTCCACCGAGCGCTCGATCAGCATCGCTGCGGGCGGCGACTGCGGGCAGGGACAGAGAGCCAGGGGCTGGCACCACGGGCTGGCACCACGGGCTGGCACCACAGCCCTGCCCTGGCACCCCCTGCCCCTACTCCTCCCTGCAGGCTGCTGGAGCAATCCCCATCCCCTGCAAGGTCCCTCACACCCGGGCCAGCCCTGCTGCAGCCAGCGCACACAACCTGCGCCAAGGAGACTTTTCAGCAGACATTCCTGGGATGGGGACCCACCACCCTGCCCCACCACTCCCAAAGGAATGGAATTCCCAGTTCTCACAGAAACAGCCATAAAAATCGAGGGGAAAAGGACAGAGACCCTGGCGTGCTTCCTATCAGGAGCCTGAAGGGAGTTATGTCCCGAGATCCCCACACCCATGGAGCCAGCAGGGCCCCTCCAGTGCCACCCACGGCTTCCTCGGGAGCAGAGGAGCTGCCCACAGACACCAACCCTGAAGTGCAGCACGACGCTGTCCAGCTGGAACGTCTGCTCCAGGTCCAGCTGCAGGGACACGCGCGCGACACCTGCGGGCACAGAGAGGCACCGTCACAGGGACATGCTGGGGACACGCTGGGGACACGCTGGGGACACGAGGAGAACGAACAGGCCAGTCATTTCGTTCTTTCCTCCCCATCGACAGAACCCAACACCATTCCCTGCTCCCCTAGGGCGGGTTACTGCCAGGAGTTTGTGTCCCGGGTGACCCCGGTGGCCCTCACCGTTCTGGGACTGCCACCAGCGCGCGCGGCCGGCCGAGGACAGGACGTTCCCCACGCGGTGCCCGTTGTAGCTGTGGGGCAGCCTCGAGTCACACCTGCAGCATTTCATGCTCCACTGCAAAAGAAAGGACGGGGAGTGATTATCCCGGAGGGATGAGCAGGAAAGGCAGGGCGGGCTCGTTAAGCACCGAAGAGCATCAGCACAGCTCCTTGAGAGAGAGCTGAAGGACCAGGAACAGTCAGACCAACAGGCCTCAAGTGCTCCCCTCCGCACCTTGTTAAGAACCTCAGCACGAGGTTTTATGGACTAAAAACTAAACCCAAAATGCTTTTGACTAGCACAGATTTTTGGTAAACCATCAAAATTGCAGTTTTTTAGCAACCCCCCTGGTTTCCACAGTGCCAACACTTGACAGAAAGCCTTTCACAGCTTTTCAGGAGTGGTTTGCCCTTTCCACACAGCCGAGGGCTGTCTGGTGAACAGAAGGGCCTTTCTCTCCTACCCAAGGGCTCCGGGCGATGCTCGGCCCCCGGGCTCTCCCCCGGGAGCAGAGTGGGAGCGAGCAGTGGGTGAGAAGCTAGGGGGTGGGAAGTCGAGCAGCTCAAAGTTCAGCCCTTCACTTGAGCAAGTAATCCAAGGAGTAAACAGGGATTCAGCACGGGAACGTGGGGACGGGAGAAAACCGTCCCCCGGGAGCAAACAAATACCCAAAATGTCAGTAACCAGGCAAGGCTCCCTGCAGCCACCAGCAGCCACCACTGCAGGGCTCCGGAGCAGGCTCAGACACGGGCAGGAAAGAGATGGAGCGAGAGCCGGGAGCGGGGAAGGGCTGGGCAGCGGCCGGGGGGAGAGGCCGGCGCGGGGTGGGCGAGCAGGCGGGGCCAGGGCCACCAGGGAACTGGGAGGGAGACAGCCAGGTGAGGCCCAGGTGGGGAAGGGCAGGGCCCAGGGGATGGTGGATCAGGAGATGGTGCCAGAGCCCTCAGCAGCGTCCCGGGGGCACACGGGGAGGCCCCGGCTGGAGCTTTGGAGCAGAGCAAACACCAGGGACTGCCGAGGCCACTGGGAGGGGAAAGATGCTGCCCAGGGCATGAAACAAAGGGCTCAGCACCTCCAGCCTGGTGGAAACAGGTTATCCAGGGAAGCTGTGGCTGCCCCTGGATCCCTGGAAGTGTCCGAGGCCAGGCTGGATGGGGCTTGGAGCAACCTGGGACGATGGAAGGTGTCCCATGACAGGGCACTGGAAGTACAGCATCTCCTCCAACCCAAACCTTCTGGGATTCTGAGCTGTCAGTGACCTGAGCAGTGGAGGAGCCACCCAAATGGAGCAGTGGGACACATGTGTCACTGTGACACATCCCAGAGCCTGAGGGATTAGGGAGGTTCAAGCAGAGTTTGCCAGAGACAGCAGGAGCTGGCCCTGACGGCTCAGAAAGGTCACCCTGGGTGCGAAGTGGGTCTGGGGGACAGGAGGGGACAGGGTCTGGCAGGGGCACAGCTGGCACTGGGGAGGCAATGAGATCCCCTCTGCAAGGCTGGCGGGCGCTGCGGTGGCTCTGGGTGACACCAGAGTCACGGGCACGCCGGGACCCCAGTGACGGATCAGCTTTCAGTGGCTGAGCAGGGACGTGGGTGACGAGTGACAAGAAGAACTTCACAGCCACCTCCGTGCTAGAATCTTCCGTGGGGTGCTTGAAAGAGAGGAGCCAATTCCAACCCAAACCCCAAACAGGGCCCTTCACAGGGCTGGGGGAGGGACAGCTCTGTGCTCCGGAGGGCAGCAGGAGGTGGCAGCCACTGGGCCACGGTGGCACCACAATTTCTGGTTTCTCCTTTAGAAATTAATTTGTGGTTTACATAAGTTAATTTGTGGTTTCGTACCTAACACAGCCCAGTCCTGACTCTGCTCTGTCCCAGGCCTGGAACCCTTCCCCAGCTGGGTGAACAGTGAGATCCTCACTTGTAACCCATCTGTTTCCATAATATTTTCCACAATCTTTATGTTCTCTGTCTATAAATACCCCAGCACAGGAGTTGGCAAACTACAATATTTATAACAATATCGCAAAGTAAGCAAACAGAACACTGAAAATGTGTAACCATGCAATTTCCCTGGCTCTACCAGTGAGAAACACAAATAATTTAATCAGGACCAGGCAGAACTCATTTCAGATAATGGCCACGAGCAGCAAGTTGTCAGGGAGCTGCAGGAATTATCCACAGAAATAATCTACTGAACAATTGCCAGCGGTGATTAAACTTCCCACCAGTTCTGACTGCTTAGCAAAGGAGAAAGGAAGGCTTTCTGCAAGGGGAAAGGTTAATCTCGGCTAAATTATTCATTAGGAGTGACTCGTGCAGACTCATGAGATCATTCTCACAGCCAGGGACACCGGTGCTCTCCAGCAGCAACAATGCAGCTGCAACCCCACTTCCAACATGGTGCTAAGTCAAGATGAAGCTTCAGCTGTGTGAGACAACCCCTCCGCAGGCAGCCCAGGGCTGTGCTGGGTGCAAAAATCTCCTCTTTTTTTTATTTTCTCAGCTTTTTTATTAAGACTAAAATTAACACTGGAAGCCAAATTCATTTCACGTCCTCAGAGTGAATTGTGAAACCTCTGTATTGCACAACAGCAGGGTTCGCTCTCACCAACTGTGACTATGTGTCTCAAAGTTCCTTGGGACAGAGGGAATTACCAAAAATGACAGCCCAGAATGAGGAGAGATTTACCAGCACGTACCTTTTCCCAGCACTTCCCCATTTTTAATTTTTTAAGCAGGCTCAGTGGATCGCTGGGAGCTGGCCCAGGAGCACACGAGGGCTGCAGCACGACCTGATAAATGGGTTTGGGATCTGCTCTGGGTCTCCCAGCCCGGGGGCAGCCCTGGCTCCCCAGCACGTCCTCCCCTCTGCCAGGCAGAGGAGAACCGGGCTGTGCTTGGGAAGGGGTGGGGGCTGAAAAGGCCATTTTAGGAAAGTAAAAGAGGTTGTGGGTCTGCCAGGAAATCACTTCTTGCCCTCTGTGCCTCCAAACTGCTCCAGAGTCACCCAAAGTATGGGTTAAGGAGGTCCTGGGATTAAGGGAAATTCATTCCAAACTTTTGAAAGATAATTCACAACATAGTTGTGTGAGAGGGAAAGCTCCTGTGCTCAGAATAAATAGTCATGTCTCAGAAATAAATGGAAGGGGGGGGAAAGTCCACAAAAAACAACTCGAAAATGCCCAAGCGTGACACTGCTGCAGGTCTGTGCCGCTCTCCTCCTGCCCTGACCCTGTGACCCGGCTCCTGAGCAGCCTCTGCTCCTCTGCTCGTGCACGGGCAGCAAAGCTCCAACGATTTTAACCTGGTGGCCCCTGACCGAAGTAATTTAAGGAGCTCCTGCTGCCATTTTAACAGGAGCAGAGAGCCCCTGAAATCAAACCTTCTGGCACAGGGACACAACCCCGAATAAGCTGCACTTATTCATCAGCAGAGAGGGAAGCTGAGCTGTGCAGCCGTGGAACAGAGACCTTTCATCGCTGCGGGGACCTCGGGGGGCCCAGGTCTGACCCGGCTGCGTGGCAGGGAGAGAGCCCTGTGTCAGCCAGGCTCCTGGCACCCAGCCTCCCACCACGCAGCTCTTGCACAACCAGGAGCCTACAGGGACAGCAATTATGTTCCACGTTTATCTGGGAACAATCTGGAAGGCAGGGGGAGTTTATACACACACAGAGGTTTAGGGCTGTTCAACAACAGGGTGGGCAGCAGCCCTAAGTTACAGGGGGGACAAAGGCACCTGCAGAGCCAAGTTATGTAATGTGTGTGGGTAAACTTCCCAGTGAGCAACTGGTATTCACTAAACTGGACTGGGATTCAGTTTTGGAACACAGATGCACCACAGAATCGTGGAATTGACAGGGAGCCACAGGGATCACTGAGTGCAGCTCCCGGCCCTGCACAGGACACCCCAAAATCCCACCCCGGGCCTGAGATTCTCTTTGCCATGACATCAATGTCACTTCCTTGCCTGGCTGGTTGGAAATGACACTGAAAATGAGCTCCAAGGTTATGCTCAAAACACAGAGAGAGCCCCCCAGCTTGGTTTTACCCCAAATTCAGAGTGGGCAGCGGAGATGGGGTAAAGACACGAGTTGGACAAACATCCCATGGATGGGGTTTAAGGAAAGTTCCTTTCCCTTGCTTAAAAGCAAGCACGTGGGTGCCTGTTTTCCTCACCCCATCTGTTCTCACATCGGCTAAACTTCATCTAAAATCTGCCAGGCTGACAGGCTGCAAACCCCAGCATGCACCAGCTTATCCCACACCCCACACGGGTCCTGCTGCCTCTGCAGCTCGGCTGCAAGGCAGTGACGAGATGTCTCCCAGCATGTGTCAATCTGCAGCCCTGAGGCCAAAAAAAATGAGATAGAGAGAAGGGAGGAGGGAAAAATAATGGGAAATGGGCTTTTTCTTGGGCAGGTAGGGGCACATCCCTGCAGCAAAGAGCAGGGCGTGCCTGAATGCCTGAATGAGATAAGCAGTGAGCAGCAGCCTCTGGTTGCTGCATTACCTTCAACCAGTCAGGAACACAAATTATTCAGTGCAAACCCCCGACCTGATGAAGAAAAGCCCAAAACCAGGAGCCATGTTTGGTGCCATCCAAGCACGGTTATTTCATGATTTTGTGGATGCACTGTGCCTGTAAAAGGCTGGATGTGGGTGTGGAACGAACGTGAGCTGGGAGGCACAGCTCTCCCTGCTCCAGCGTGCTGGGGTGGGCTCCAGGCTCCCTGAGTGGCTCGGGCAGGTGGCCCGGCAGAGGAAAGCACCAGCACGGCTCCAGCTCCGTCTGGCACTTCCCTCTTGGCAGACACTGGCCGGTATTTTTGGAAGCAGCCAAGGAGGAGTCGGTGCTGAGGCTCCGGAGATGCTGCAGAGCAGCCCTGCCAGGCAGCTGCCACCATCCATCAGCAGCAGGGACCCCCTGTGCTGGGCCAGGAGCTCCTACGGGCTCACATCCCCTCCCCTGGCTCCCACAGGGATCAGGATCCTCTGGATCCTGTCCTCTCAATCCCCCCGTGGATGGCTCCGTGTCACCACGGCACAAGAGCTGACAGAGGTGACTTCCCACCCTTCACATCCACCAAGTGCCCACGACGGTCAGGTGAGAGAAGGCAGAAAATCTTATGCAAACAACATTTTAAATACCAAAAGTCTCCCAGGGCTGCAGGGTGAGAGCTCACAGACCCCAACCTGCTCCAGGAGGATGCAGGGAACGGCGGCACCACCAGCACAGGGACACAGCTCTGCTGCTGTCCTGCCTCCTGTCCTGTTCTCTGGCACAAGATCCCACAGGGGTGCTCAGGGTGTCTGTGGGAGCCCCTCCGTGCCTTCCCTGGGCTGGAGGTACCGGTGGGAGCTGCTCCGTGCTCCTCATCACATCTCCATACGTTCATTTATATTTACATAGACACAAGATATATATTTACATATATTACAGATCGATATTTAGGGAAAGAGAAGTGTTAGCTGAGGCTTGAATCACGCCTCAGTCCATCACAGTCTTTCACACCGAGCCTTTCCCCAGCACCTCCCAGACTCCAAACCCAGCCTCGCCTGTTTTCCTGTTCCGTTTCAGTTTCCCTGCCCGGCTCCCCCCAGCAGCGCTCCCCAAGCTCCGAGCGGTGCCCAGGCCGGACCATGGCCCTGCCTGGTCCCTGCTCCCGTCCCTGCTCCCGTCCCTGCGCTGCGCTATAAATGGCAGCGCTGAGTCTCCTGCTTGGATTTCACCGGGCTGAGCCACGGCCAGGGATGGAGCAATCAGGAGTGCAAAGTATAAAGGTTAGGGGGATGTGGAGCCGGGCAGACAATGGAGCAGAGGCTGAAGTTGATGAGTGACCACCAGAGTTGCAACAGAGGGCCCTGGGGCCCGCGGGAGCAGACGGGCAGCGCTGGCGGCCCCGGGCACTGCAGCACTGACAGCAACCCCTCGTCCTGTGCCCTCTGCTGAGGTTGCAAAACCACCTCCAGATTTGTACCTATTTGGCAACTAAACAAGAGCAAGGCTTGTAACCAAAAAAGGAGTCCAAGGAGTCTATAAATTAAAGGAGCTTGCTTTTCATGGGATGGGAATAGGGAAATCGAGTCCAGTTTTGCTTAAATTAGGAAAGTAGAGAAAGGGAGGGAAAAATTAGGAAATGCTGAACCCGTGGGGATTTCTCCCACGTTAAGAGTTGGTATAACCAGACCTCAATCAGCAATTACAGCTGCAGAACAAAAACCAGGGGATTTTCTATCAGTAACTCTGAATCTTTCATTTCAATAAAGGAGAGGAAGCAAAGACCCCATTCCCAGAGCTAGAACTGGAGAATCCAACTCAACATAATGAGAATTGTTCCACATCCCCTTTAACCCTGGCACTTGTAAGGGAGGAGGAACATGAACTGAATAGTTTGGGGATTTTTAGCCTGGAAGAGACCTCTGCAGCCTCGCTCCCTGCCTTCCCCCACAGCACATCCACGAACCTGCACTCCCTAATCCTGCACCCAGCAGGTCATTCCTGCTCCAGGCGCAGCACAGCCAGCAGAGGTGTCCAGGCTCCACTTCAAAGATTACAAACGATGCAGAGGATCACAGTGACGCCCTTCAGAAAGAGCTCCCGAGGTCAGGCAAAGGGGGCAACCCACCCCTTCCAGCTGCTGTCAGGATGAGCAGCTTCATCAAGGTTTTGTCCACACTCACTTCCCAAGCACAAGGCCACCAAGGCCCCTTTTCAAATAAAAGTCACTGCCAAAAGTCAGTGTTAAAGGAAGATTTCAGAGGCATGTTTGTGTGCAATTTTCCTCATCTATAAGCAGAAACTGGGAAGGAACAACTAAGTAAGCCAGAGCAGAAATAATTGCTTCCATTTCTCCTGTCCACGGGCCACAGCAGCCACGGGAAGCAGCAGGGGTTTGTTTGTGTAGTGAGCAAAAATCCTGATCCCTAGGAGCAGCAAAAGAGCTCCAAAAAAAGGGAGTGGAGGAAATGCCTGACTGTGACTGTCAGCCCAGAAAAGAACCTGAGGGAGGAGAGATGCTGCAGCCAGCCCAGCATCCAGGAGGATCTGATGCTCTCACCCCTCTGGGCCGGGAGCTGCCCCCTCCCTGAGCTCAGGGACGAGTGGGAATCTCTCCAGCCCAGCCAGAACACCACTGGCTCCACAACAAACCCACTCACAGCCACATCTTGGCCTTCAGTTTGCAGGGGAATTCAAACCAGGGCAAGGCTGACTCACCGGAGCTGGGTTTCAGAAAACACTGCCCCACTGGAGGGCTGCCACCTCCTTTCCTCCGGAGCATCTCTTCCAAGACCCTTTCTGCCTGTCCTGCACTGAACCCTTGGGGCTCCTCCCCAGGCAGTTACAGGGTTAACAGCAGCCTCAGAAGGGCTTTGGGAAGTGCTCACACCAGGGACACATCACCCCTGCAGCTCTCAGCTCTGTGCTCGGGCAGATTTATCCTTAAACTCTGGCTCTGGTTCCATGGCAGCTCTGGGAATCTGCAGCTGGATGCAGCATTACCCCCCCAGCAGGATCCCCTGCCCACGCACCACCAGTGACTGAAAACAGTTGTGCATTCAGGAGCTTTTCCAAGTCTTTGTGAAAGACCTGAAACATTCTCCTTTTTCACAAGTAAAATTCGAGTTTAGTTTAGAACTAAAGTGTCCAGGGACAGGAGGGTTTGGGATATTTTGCCCACGGTGCTGCATGCCAGAATTCTGCTGCCCATTCCCTGTCACCGCCTTCACGCTCAGCTCCTCATCCATGAGGATGGCAGAGAGGGGCTCCAGGGGACACTGCAGGCAGTGCAATGACCCACATGGATGGGAGGGGGACAAATCCCAGGGTCCTGGAATGGTTTGGGTTGGAAAGGACCTTAAAGCTCATCCCATTCCACCCCCTGCCACGGGCAGGGACAACTCCAACTAGCCCAGCTCAGAGTCCCATGAAGCCTGGACACATCTGTGCCAAAGGGTGGGGAGGATGGAAGGATGAAGGGAAGGTTTGGGGTGCAGGGGCGAGCAGGGGCCGTACCTCTCCGTGGGGTGTGCAGTACGTCTCGGGCTGGCTGAGGCCGCAGGTGGAGGAGGCTCTCAGGTGAGCGGCTCGTCCCAGCAGCAGGTCCCTGGGGGCAGGGTAGCAGGCTCCCTGGGAACAGGCTCTCTGCGCTCCCAGGAGCCGTGGGGCAGCTGGAACAGGGAAAAGGGATCAGGGCTGGTGTCAGGGAGGCACAGACACCAACCAGCATCACAGAACAGGGAGCTGTTTGCTGTCCCAAACCAGCCACGAGGCCATGCTCGGGACAACCTACCCAGTGTGCCAACAAAGAGAAGGCTGTTTCACCCCGAGTCACCTTTATTCTCAATAACAGTGCTTTGTACTAAGAGTTGCTTCCCAAACCCTCCTTTGCCGTGGCCCCAGGCTTTGGGCTGCAGGGATGCTCAGTGCCCTGCCCATCCAACTGACCAGGCCTGGTGGTGTCCCCTGTTCCCAGGACAGAGAGCAGCAGCCTCCTGCCAACCCCCAGCACCGTACCCAGCCCCAGGCTCTCTGCTGCTGCCACACAAAGCTCCCGCCAGCAGCGCTGCCGTTCAGTCAGCCGGACCCCCGTTCTTTTGGGGCGCTGCGCGTGAGCCTTACCCAGCAGGACGAGCACTGCCCATGGCCACAGCTGGCAGCGAGGCTCCATTCGGCCACGGACACTCCTCGGGAAGAGTTTGCAGTGAAAAGCAGCAGAAAATATCAGTTCAAAAGCTCGGTCCTCCACCTTCCTTCTCACTTTACAGGGAGATGCTTTTAATTGATCTACACAGAATAACATAGGGGAAAATCAAGAATAGTGAAGAGGAGAATCAGCTGCTCAAGCTGAATTTGCCTGTAATGCCTCTAATACAACGAGCCCCGCGGTCTCAGCGTGCCGGGAGCGGCGCTGGTGCCAGGCGGGAATGCGGGGCTGGAAGGGATGGAGCGGGCACACAGCCCCGCACAGCCCCCACCATCCCTTCCCAGGCACACCGCGCTCTCTGTGCTCCAGCCCCACCCTCGCCCTGCGCTCCCAGAGTCAATTCCAGATCCAAACTCGTCAATTCCAGATCCAAACTGGCCCAAAGTCTCACTCCAGGAAAAGGAGAAACCCATAAAAGCCTCCTGTGAATGGTTCCTGCAGGGAAAGGAACCCCGCGGGGCAGCCCGGGGGAGGAAATGCCGCCAGCACGCTCCCCCAGCAGCCAGAAACCTCACCTGCCCTCCTCCCTGCGGGAGCACGGCCGCGGTCCCTGCCGTGTCCCCGTGTCCCCCCCGGCAGCCGCCAGAGCCCTCTGAGCGCCGGCTTCTCCTCGCAGGCTTTTAACGCGCAGCTGCCTCACCTGGAGAGAAGGCGCCCGTGGGTGCAGCGATGATAAAGGAGTGATTCAGGGATCCCCAGACACCCACACCCTGTTACCGCATAACTCAGGGCAGCTCCAGACGGGCACCGCGCAGGCACGAGCCAGCCGGGCAGGGTGAGGGCACCCGGCAGGGGAGAGCCCAGCTGGGCTTGGCCTGAGCCACCCGGGGCTGCAGCGGAGCCTGGGGCCGGCCCCGCGGAGCCGCTGCCGGGCTCAGCACCGGCGCTGCACCCCAGGGCTCGCCCGCCCTCCCGGGCAGGGTTTGCTGGCATCGGCTGACAGGGCAGTGCCACTCTCGGCACCTCAGCTCCATCATTCAAAGCCCGACTGGGGATGCCCGCGTGAGCTACAATCACACCGTGTGCGTCCTCATATCAGACTGCAGCCCAAGCACGGGGACAGGCAGATCCCCCCTCCTGCCGGCGGTGCTGGAATTCCTCGAGACACAAAATTGCCCAGGATGAGCTCTGCAAAACGCACCCCTGGGAGCCCAGCAGCCGTGAAAAGTCAGAGTCACATTTCCTAAGAGACGTGGTCCTTGTTTGGGTACCAGCCGCGTGCCCGGCTGATGAGGAGCCCTTGCACTGAGCCTTTGCCATTTACTTCACTGAAATAACCCCGAGGTCACCGCCTCTCCCATACCGGCGAGGGGCTCAGCACCCATCAGGTGACCCCGGGTCTCTCCTCCTGTTGCTTTGCTGTTGGTGTCACCCACCTCCCATCCCCACGCTGGGCGACACAGGCGCGTCAAGGACCAGCAGCTCCGAGCAAGGCTACACCCAGAGCTGGAAAAAAAACTCCTGTCCCTCAGGCTACGGTGTGTGCAAGCTGCGCTGAGCTTCCCCCGCCTGAGCTGTGCCACACCTGGGCGTGCCCGCCCGGCTCCTGCTCAGCAATGCGGTAGCGCCGCATTCCTCCTCCCCAGCCTCCGCCCCGGCCCGCCAGCCGGCA
This sequence comes from Edolisoma coerulescens, assembly GCA_013397115.1. Lineage (NCBI taxonomy): Eukaryota > Metazoa > Chordata > Aves > Passeriformes > Campephagidae > Edolisoma > Edolisoma coerulescens. Next base: position 68,699 of record VWZW01000741.1, on the reverse strand, counting down.
CGGGGCAAGCGAGAATAAACCCTGCAAGGTTTTAAAGAGAAAGGGAGGGATGAGACGTGCCCCGAGCTGCCGACACGGCCTCTGCACGCTGGGGATGAGTGAACCCCGCACCGCCGAACCCCTCGGTGTAACCTCGTGTGCGTGAAGAGCTCCCACCGACCCCAGGCTTGCCAGAGCAAGGTGAAACATCCATCACCTGCAATTCCAGGCTCCACAAGTTCAAACAAGAACAAAACCGAGGGAAAGGCTCATTTACAGAATATCAACTGCAGACCAGTAAAAACGGGAAAGGAAGAAATCAGCTGTGAACGGGTGGGTGCTCAGGGGCAGCTGGGCGACAGGGGGTCCCTGAAAGCCCGGGGCCCTGATGGGGGTCAGGAGGCCGAGGCTGGACCAGCTCCAGGCTGCCTTGTCCAGTGCTGTCCTGGGTAGCAGGGAGGGAATATGTTGCAGATGGAGACAATGGTAAAAATGCACCACAGCAAATAAAACGTGAGCACTGGAGCAATCTGGGATCAGCGGGATAGACCAGGGGGATGCTCACAGGGCTCGAGTTCCTCTCCAGCTCAGCCTGGGCTAACGTGTGCCAGGCTGTGCCCACAGCCCTCAGAGGGCTGGGCGAGACATTCCCTGGAAAACAAACACTATTAACTCCTGCAGGAAATCGCGCTCTGAGTCATGGGACATCCCCTGCCCTGAGGCTGTAGGGGACTTTACTCTGCAGAAAGCATCTTCCCCAGCACCAGCAGCAGCTCCCAGGAGCTCCTGGTCCCCGCCGCAGCCATGGAGCTGCTGCCTCAGAACTCAGACCTGGCTGAACTCCGGCCTGAACGCACTTGGGCGTCGCAGCCAGAGGGGGAAAGGATGTGACTCCTGCATGAGTGGCTTTGTTTTACTTCCTCCAGGCTGACATTGCTTTCCGTTCAGATCAGAGGCACACGAGTACTTTACTCCCTTGGGAGCTTTCCAAGGACGCTGTCCGAGTTGAGCAGCTTTGGGTTCAGCTGCTGTGACACCGCTCGGTCAGCGCTGGCCAGGCAGCAGCGTTCGTGCTCAGTCAGTGTTTAACTTCTCTCTCTGGAGCTCAGAGAAACACAAAAGGAACTGGAAATCAGGGACAGAGCACTGCATAAAGAACATTTAATCCCTTGAAATGCAAAACCTCCGTTAAGGAAAAGGATGCTGCTTGAGGATGGTTTTATAGTTCAAGCATACAAAAACTGAACAATACCTAATGCTGCTGTTAAATTTTTCATTGAAGGATTAACAAATGTCTGAAGCACAATTCTTGAAAGCACATTTGCTGCACAAGCAGCTGCTTTACAACGGAAAAAAAACAGGCAGAGGGATAATTTGCTTATGCTGAGCAGGATCTTGGCACAGAGGAGGGCAGACTCCGGACTCCCAGCCCCCTCCAGCCCCCGACTTCCCAGAGCTGGGATGAAACCTCCCATCACTGGGCAGGCACAGCCTGTGTGAGTCCTGCCAGGTGCCTGCAACCCTCCTGGGAAAAACCTGGAAGAGTCGCAGGACACAGAGCTGGAAGCCCTGAAGCTGCTTGGGAAGAGGAAAATTTGGGAGGGTTTTGTCAGGGGTAAGAAATTATGTCTCATGTTATAACTTTCTGACAACTCTCTCAGTTGCAAGATTACCAATATCAGTAATAAACCAGGTTTTCCTCCACCCAATCTTTTCATTTCCCATTTTAATTCAAACCTGCCCAGCAAACCACCTCCTTATTCCAGCAGAGATGATTTAAATCATTGGCTCTGCTAATTACCATGATCTCCTTTAAAGGCATTTCAAGAATTCCTGACAAAACTCCAATTTGTGTTCTGAAAACCTGCTCTGAAAGCAAATAAAACTTTGAACCGAAACACCACTGACCCACTTGAGGTTTAAATTGCAATAACTCTGGGAGCTGGCTCCAAAGTGCAGGAGCCCTGTGACCCCAGCCTCCCTCTGCAGCCCCGCAGCCCCCGCCCAGTGCCAGCTGTGGGCACAGCTGGGACACGGCCCCTGCTGCCGTGGAGGGACAGTTGTGCCCAGCACAGAGCTCAGCACCAGCCCCACCCCAGCCCGGCGCTGGAGCAGAGCACTTGTCCCAAACCCCTCCAGGAGCCACGCACCAGCTGTACGGCAAAGCAAAGGCTCGGGATTTGCCCTTAAATTGGGTTTTCCTTTTTCCCCCCCACCCCATGGAGTTCCCTGTGTCCTGATCCACAATGGGTCAGCACAGAATCCCCCAGTATCCCCCAGTATTCCCCGTGGAGCAGGAGGGGCTGGGCTGCACGGCCTCCCCAGGCACACAGGGACAGAGCTGGCAGGGCTCAGGCTGGGACTGCGCCCGCTTCCCACCGGGACCTTGATAAAATTATCCTTGCAGGGGAACAGCATTATTTTTGTCACGTCCCCGTTTTCTAAACAGGAAAATATTCCATTAGGAAAGCGTCCAGCTCCCCTCTGGAGGGCTTTGGCTTTTCCAGGCAGTGGAATGGAGGGGTCTCTGCACCCCTGGTACCAGCCAGCAACCCCCCCCTCAGCAACCCCACAACATCCAGGGCAGAAGTTTTTATGGGGTGTTTTAAGACCCCCCCTTTAAGCCACAGGTTCCCCCTGTGTGTGACTGACACGAAGGACACGCTGTTTGCTGCTCCTGGCTGCCGGCTCGTGCCTCCCCCCAGTGCTGGAACTGGAACAGGGCCCTGGCTGTGCACGGGCTTCGAGCTGCCCAGGTAAAACTCAGAGTCTGGGCCCATCTTTGCTCCCTCCCTGGCTGGGCTGTGGGGTGAGCACGGCCCATGGAGCTCACACTCATCACCGACAAAGTCCAGCAGTGCCCGGCCCTTGTCCACTCACGGCCGTGCAGGAGATGAGGCAACACCTCTGTGCAGCTCTCGTGCTCCTGCCAGGGCCCCTGAGGGGAGGCTGTGCCACACTCGAGGACGTGGCACCAAGAGGCAGAGGCTGGCTCAGTGCTTTGTCCCAAGATCCCTTCCATGACCCTGCAAAGCCCAGAGCCACAGTCCGGGCTGCTGGGAGGGGGCTTCCAGTGGCCATCGAGGCCAAGGTGCCACCCAGGGTGGGACTGGACTCGTGACCAGGTCAGCGTGGGCCCCCAAACTCACAGTTCTTGCACAAAAGCATTGAGCTCATTATGTCCGAATGTCTTCTCCAATGTAAATAATAAGAAGCAAAGAAAAATAAAATTTGGATTCAGAATTTGGGTTGAGACAAGAGAACGTGGCCAGGCTGGCTGGAACCCGGGTGCAAAACGGCACAAATCAGGGCAAGCTTGGGCACCCAGCAGCAGAGTCCCTGTGGCTGTGCCTCTGTGAGCTGTCCAGGGCAGCGATCACTCCTCAGACACCAGCACAGAGTGGGTCACCACAGTGACCAGGTCACCACGGCCCGGCCACGGGGCCAGAGCTGTCTTTGCTCTGTGCCCGTCACAGCCTGGGGGAGGATCCTCCAGGCCAGTGGAACCAAACCTGCACTGTTTTATTCATTTTCAATTGGACAGACCCTTAACACGGCTTGCTTAGGGTCTCCTTTAGGGCTTCCTTTCCTCTTTCTCTCCTTATTCCCCCGAGTGGTTCAGGGTGACAGCACCTACAGCAGCTTGTGCCCGAGCAGATCAGCTGTCCTGCAAATTCCTTGGAGCTTCCTAGGGGGGTGTTCTGGCAGGAGGGGCAGCTCCGTTTCCCTCCCAGCCCCTTTCGGGGCAGTTCTCCTCCTCCCCCGAGCCTGCAGCACGCACCCTCGGCGTGCCCAGCGCCTGCCGTGCCCCTGCCCGGGCCGCGGTGCCAGCGCGGAGCTGCGCCGGCCCCGGGACAGCTGAAACCGGAGCCGAGGCACCCGAACCCTCCCGGGGCCGGGAGCGCTCCCGCCGCTCCCGTTCCCAGAGCAGCGCCGAGGTGATCCCCGTGCAGAGCCAGCCGCGCCAGGAGGAGACTCCAGTCTGGGGGAGACCCCGATGCAGCAGAGGCCGCAGCTCAGCATCACCTGCGCCCTCCTCCAGAGCAATTCCAAGCAGATTTCCGCGAGCTGGCGGCTGCGGAGCATCATCCCGAGCCGTCACACATCCCAGCCTCCCCTCCCTGCAAGACTTAGGTTAAGCCTCGGCTGCTGACTTTGCTTTGGAAGTTCAGGCAGAGCTCTTCCCCCCGATGACATTAAACTCGTGCAGTTCCCCCAGCCACAAGGCCTGGTTTGATCAAAGTTGCAATTAAACCTGACAACATCCACGTGCAGACTCTCCTAAATAAGATTTAGAACAGCTAAAGTTAGAACAGCTAAAATTAGTCCAATTTAGTGTTAATCATTAATCGTTTTATCCACACTTAATTCAATTTAAATGTCCACACAACGAGCTCTCACAGACTTTGTTACTGAAATCTAAACCAAAATTGAATTAAGTACTGTTAAATTAGATCAACACAATCTGAGTGCTGCTATGTTACAACGGAGCCAGAGATGATTATCAGATGATTGGTTAATGCTCAAAATTATCCTGAGCTCTGTATTATCGCAAAAGCTACAGCCCCAGTACTTTGGGAACGCATGGACATCTCCATCAGTATTTAATGAACAAAAATACCCTTCCCAGCCCTTAGGAAAAGACTTGCAAATATAAGGTTCAGCAGGCAACAAAAACCCTGCCTGAAAAACCCAAAACCAACCAAAAATCACTTTTTTAGGCGAAATGTCACAATTCCAACACTTCACAGTGACCTTTGTGTCAGGGACCGGGTGCAGCTCAGACGCTGCTGGGGTTGAGCAGGACCGGGGCAGCCCCTGCCTCTCCCCGGGTGCTGGGAAGGGTCAGCACAGTGACCCCCCAAGAGCCGGCAGGACGAGGGGTGGCCTTGAACTTCCCCTGTCTGGCCGCTGTCTCCTCCAGCTATCTTTTCTCCAGTGCTCATTGTTCGAGTGTTGCAGAACAGAAAACACACAGCCCAAACGCAGGAATCAGCTGCAACCTCGGCTGCCAAGTTGGCAGAGAAGATAAGGACCTTTTATTTAAAGTAAAAAACGCCAGACGCTGAGGAGGGATAGACAAGTCTTTAGCAACTTTTACAGCCAGTCTTGCAATACAGTTTCCTAAGCAGACTCAAAACTTGCAAAAAAAAAAAAAAAACGAGTTTTCACCAGAAGCATTTCCTTGGAGCTGGAAAAAAACCTCCTGTCCCTCTGCGGGGGCAGAGGAAGCCTCAGGCTCCCCGGGCCGTGCGGGATGTGAGGAGCGGGGGTGACTCTGCCCCACACACCCCACGGCACAGCTCAGCCAGGAAGGGGGAAAACCCGACAAGCTCAAGGACCGTGTCCCTTTTTGGGGTGGGTCAGCAGTGCCCACACGCTCGTGGGCAGGGACCCGAGTGGTGTGGGGGGCATCAGTGCCTGGGGAGGAGGAGGGGAGGAAGGAAGGACAATCCTCACCTGGAGGATTGCAGGGGCAGGACGGGCAGACACAGCACCAGCCGTTCCCGTCACTGAGAGGTTTCCCCTGCGTGGGCCAAGACAGAACCCAGCTCAGTGGCATCACTCCCATGTTCCCTGTGCCTCAGGCCCCGTCTCCTGTGCTGGGACCAGGCAGTAAGGGAACCTCCCTTCTTCCCTCCCTGGCTGGAGGACAAGCCCCCTTCCTCTCCAGATGCTTTGGGGGCTGCCTGACCACCCCTCGGGCTGCACCTCATCAGGGTTTGTGAACACCACTGGATGCCTCACCGGGAGATTCAGCCTCCAGTACAGCCTCCTTTGAAGGTCCCTCTGAGCTTTACCTCTTTCCACATGCACCAGTCTCTCTCTAAAGTTGTTGTTATTGCATCAACTTGTATTTTAATTTCTATACACTGCCCTGGCAGAGCAATTCCCATCATCTCAGCCATATAGATTGGACAAGAAATCTTCCAGAGTCCATCATCTGCTAGAAATCAAAAGCTGTAAATCCCAGCAACTTCTTGTGGCTTCAGCAGCTCTCTGAGCTCAGCAGTGCTGAGATGGGTATGGAATATCCGGGATTCCTGCAGCCAGAGCAGTGCCTGTGCTCTGCTGGACCCTGCAGCGGGAGCAGATGATGGTGGGGTGGTGATGCAATCATTCTTGCATCATCAGTAGTGCCGGGGGTTATTGGTGCAACCCTCCCTGGCTGCAAGCCAGGCAAGCAGAGCAGCAGCACGGCCTCCTGCTTTACCCGGGATGGAAACAGCCCGTCCTGCAGGTGACACAGCAGTGACACAAAGGGGTGACGGAGATTCAGCATCACGTGCAGGAGAAGTGAAGAGTGGGCCTTAACAAGTTGATGTAACTTCCTCCAGCTGTGGAGTTTCCAGCTGTTCTCTCACTCCCCGGAACTCGGGGGCTGTCACACGCTGCAGAATCACCTGCTGATGGTTCCCCTTGCCACGAGCCACCTGTAGAAACCTCTCACAAGCACCGTCACACCTTGGCCTGGGTGACACCGGACCTGCACTTCCCTGGGGCGTTTTCTCACCCACTTCCCCGGGAAGAGAACGGGCAGCAAGGCAGGGACATTTTGCTGAATTGGCCATGCACAGCCCCAAGCCCTGGATCCAAACGTTGCCCTATTTTGGGAGCTATGGATACAGACCGGCTCCCTCCCTCCCAGGCACTCAGTAAAGCTTCTATTAACATAGTAAATATTTATTGCAGAAGCAGGTACAGAGCTGCACAGCAAGTCAGGCATCAGATCTCTGGTTTGAGAATTAGACTTTGAGACAATTTTGGGGGGTTTTTTGGAGGGGTAAAACCACAAGTTTTTGAAGAGAAAAAGGAGAAATGGAAGGAGGGATGAGAAAACACAAGGAGAAATGGAAGGAGAAAGAAATGGAATGAGGAATGGAAGGAGGAGATAAAAAAAGAAAAAAATAATTTAAAGGGGAGGGGAAAGGGTTTAAAAAAAAAAAAAAAGCGAGGTTTTTTTTCCATCTGGCCGGATTAGGGGCAGGAGCTGCCAAGCGGCGGGGGGGGCCAGGCTGGCCCGAGCTCCGGGCCCCGCGCCCGGCCCGGCCCCCGCCCCGCCCGGCCCGACCGCGATAAAAGGCGGCGGCGGCGGCTCCGGGCAGCAGCTGCAGCGGAGCGGCCGCGACAGCGACAGCGACAGCACAGCCCGGCCCCGCAGCGACACCGCAGCGCTCACCGCAATGCCCGGCCCCGNGGGAGGGTCTGCTCCGTGCTGGGCACCGCGGGCTCGGGGCGGATGCGTTTTCCTGAAGAAAACCTTCAGCAGAAATCCCCGATCCCCATTTAGAGCACAGCCGGGGGTCTGCAGGGAGCTCGGGCAGCCCGGAGGGCTCTGCCACCGCAGCAGCTGGATTTTAACTCACGTCCCTCTCTCTTCCCTTCCAGAACTGACATCTAAACCTGCTGCTGCAAAGCTAAAATGGAAACCATGCATGAGCTGATCCCCTTCGCCAAAGAAATGCTCAGCCAGAAGCCCAACAGGAAGATGGTCAAGCTGTACATGCTGGGCAGCGTGCTGGCCTTCTTTGGGGTGGTCATCGGGCTGGTGGAGACCGTGTGCAGCCCCTTCAGCTCGGAGGGCAGGACAGAGGAGGAGGACAAGCAGCCCGCGGCGCCCCGGGAGCAGCGGGTCCCGCCGCCGCGGGAGGGGTTGGTGCTGGACAAGGGCAAGGCGCCGCCGGCGCTGCACAGGGCCCTGGTGACCCGGCACCACGCGTCCTAGGCTCGGCACCGCTCAGAGACTCCGCTGCCCCGCCCGCCCTGGTGGTTCCAGCACGAAGAGAAGGCTTGGCCGAAGGAAACTGCACGAGTGAGACTCGCCAGAAGTGAAGGGTTATATTTGCTGCTGTGCAGCAGTGGGAAAAAATACCTTTTGTTGGTATAAGCCTGTGCACGATGCACAGCACGGTTTCTTATTTTTCTTACGGATGCATTTTACACCATTTTGCAAGATCAATAAATATTTTATATGGTACCAGTTCTCTCTCTTGCTGCATTTGTTTTCAAAGCCTTCTCCAGTTGATTTGCAAAGAGGTTTTGCTCACACCTCTGGCTCCTTTTGAGGGGCAGTGGGGGGACCCAGGGGACAGTGGAGGAGGGGGCTGTCCCCTTCCCACAACGTCCCACTGAGGCTGCTCTGGGGGTCTGTTCTGTCTGTCCCTCTGGCAGCTGCTCCCTCCCAAAAGGAGCCAGCTGGGGAGGAGGTGGCATTTGTGTCACATGCATGCCACATGCCCTGAGCTGGAGGTGGGGTTGTACTTCAGAGGTTATTTGGGTTCAGTGGCACAGATCTGTGTCTCGGCCATGGCCATGTGCGCACAGAACTGATTTAAAATAAATGAAAACCCAATTCTTGCCCCGGCAATCCTCCAACAGGCTCCAGCTGCTGCACAGCTCAAAACCTTAAAAACAAAACCAAAACCAGAACCCTTCTACTTTTCCTGGGATCCTTCTCAAAGCCACCACAGACACCTAATTGTGCAGAGTAATGACGGCTTCCAGTGTCACAGGGCGTCACAGATGGAAAAACCCAGAGATGGCACAGTCAGGCTGGAGGACGTGGAAACGGTTCCAAGCTTCAGGCTTTACTCAGAGCGCTGCCAGAATCATTAGAGGACTTTCACCTATTTAAAAATTGTTCTGGGGCTTAGCAAGAATCTGTTGCATGTGGGACTGTGTCATGTCAGTCAAGGAAAGTCTCCAGCCAGCCACAGCTGAGTGATCCCAACCACGCTCGGGAGGGGAGGGCAGGGAAACAGGCCCTGCCAGTCCTGACCGGGGCAGAAAATCCTCTTTATCTGCTCAAAGACACACCAGCAGGGCAGGGGGAGTAGCAGGATCCACACCTTGCACAGAACCTGGGAGATGCACCAGCCATGTGCCACTCTCCAGCTAAAAGCAAAACAATTGAGCCAAACGCTGGACCATGGAAAATGAAAAGCCCCTGCCAGACCCCGGTGCCCAGTGCACAGCTCCTCCCAGAGCTGCACAAGGCAAGATCAGAACCTGAAAATATCAGAATACAGCTGAAGTTCACAATCTCATTTTCATAATACATAACCCACAATTCATTTTGGTCACAGTTATTTCTGTTACCAAAACAAAGAGAGTGGAGAAAGAATCCAACCCAGTATCTGCACAAAAACCCTGCTCAAGCTTTCAATCAAATTTAAAGTACCTTTTCCTCAATTAAAAGCATAGTTTAATTTAAATGGCCTTTGAGAAGTATTTCATTTATTCTGTAACCACCCCTTTGGTCTGTGGCAAGGCTGAACAATCCAACCTCTCACTGACACCAATGGAAGTTTCATGGGAAAACACGAGAGTTCAGGCCTGAAGGGAGCCATCAGCTGAGCAGTGTCCGCTGTCCTCCCACCTCCCTACCAATTCCAGCTTTTAAAGAGGTTTTCCATTTCCAGCAGGGCCTCAGGGACGGGGAGGGCTGGGCTGGAACTCCCTGTGGCACACTTGGTGCACGGGCAGGGCAGGCAGCCGGGTGCCCGTGGCTGTGTCGGGGATGGAAGCGCTCCCAGGCCGGGTCTGTCCGGCCCCACCGCCAGGCAGAGCCCAGCGCTGGCACAGACGGAGCCGAGGTGGGAGCCACAGCCCTGCCCAGGGCAGCTGGGACTGCTCATCGCCCTCGGCCCCCAGGATCAGCGCTCCCCTGCGAGCGCCAGGGGCCTCATTCACCCTGCCCCTGGGAGAGGGGGACCTGAAAGGGGAGGAGAGGGAGCTCCTGAGTCCCGAGGTGAGCGGGGGCTCCAGGTGAGCCCGCCCAGGCTGCCCCCCACCACTCCTGGGCGTGGAGCCCAGGTTTGCCTGCCCTGCTGCCCACGCCTCCTCTTCCCAGAGTTCCAGCCCCGGGGTGATGACCTTACAGCAAAGAGGGTTGTGGACAGTCAGAATAGCTGCTCCTAAGACTCTAACGGGATTAGACAGCTGAAGCACGGCCCTGCTCCGGCAGCCACCGAGGGGAACCGTGTCCTGCAGAGGACAAGCTCCTGCCCTGCCTCCTGCTGCAGGCTCCGGGTGGGAACCAGACACGCGTCCCCTCCCCGGCCGGGCTGGGAGGCCAGCCCTGGCTGCTGCCCCTTCCCCAGGGGATGGCAGGGGCTTGAGACAGCGCTGGCCAAAAACCCTGCTCGGGATTAGAGGAGCACTAATCACTGATTTTACCACAACAACCACGTAAAGCCTTACCTAAACCACACAATAAATTCAGTGTGCATGAGGCCTGGTAACTGCTCTGACACCACTCCAGCCCTGACCAGTGACCGACTGGCCCGATGCAGCAGAGTAAAAGGCTTCAGCAAAACTTCCTCATCTTTAAACCCCAGCCCAGGCTCCAGCCCAGGCTCCAGCCCAGCCAAGGCACCGCCACGGCCACAGCAAACAGCATCCCCAGAGCACACGGGACCATCCCCACAGCCCCCGGGCGAACTGCAGAGACAAAGTTTAATTATAAACACTGGGATAGAGCGGAGAGAAACCAGGTAGGATAAGGCACAGACAGGGCCAGGGAGGACACCTCGGGCGAGCTGCTGGGGAGAGGCAGATGGAGCATTTCAGGCTGAGTTAGACCCAAGTCCTGAGGGACAAACTCCTGGGGAGAGCCACGCATTGCCCCAGGGCTGAGTTACATTGCTGGGTTCACGTGAGGTTGGTTTCTGTTGTTCTCAGACTTGTCTGAATCAGGTTTATTCCAACCTCTGAACGTGACACTTTCCCGGTGCATTAAATCCTCAGGAAAAATGCAGTCGGCACAAAACCTGGTGAATCTTTGTCTGTGCCCATCTCTCCAGAGATCTGATTTCAGCCTGGAGCTGTCATCCAGCCCCTCATCCCATGGAGCTGAAGGCCACTCCGAGCAGCAGCCCCTCCCTCACAGCTCAACCACTTCAAAGGCAGGAGCTGAATGTCTTCAGAGTCCTCACTTGCTATTTGCAGTGTGACACTGGATATTCCAGGAGCTGCCAGGCTAAATTTAGGGGTGCAGATAACCACATCAGCCTCAGCCACCCAGCTCCAAGGGCACTGGGAACATGGACAGCGGCCAAGGCTCAGAGCAGCCACAGTTCCAACAATGAAAGAGCAAGGCAGCAATTCCCAGTTCGGTCACACAGGGAAAAAACACAAATTCAGGGTTTGGAAATGACTTAAACATCACAGTATTTTCTCTAAACCAGCAGCATGCAGAAATATGATGTCAAACCAAAGCAAACCCATCCTACAATCCTCTCATCTCCTGTGGGACTGGGAGTGCACTTTTCCAGTGGTGTAAACATGACAGGGATGGGGTTCTGCAGGAGATGCAAGTAGAAAAGCCAAACTGAGGGCAGCCCTTTATATCACGATGACCCCATATGTAAAGAAAGGAATTAGAGCTGCGTTCATGGTAAAGGGCGCTGGGACAGCTGGGCAGGAAAAAGAATATTTTAATGTCTATGAGATAAAGGAAAGCAAGAGGGGAAAGAAAAAAAAAAAAAAAAGAAAGGAAAATCCTCTGCATTTGACCAAGATTTGATAATGGTTTGAAAAAAGCCAAATATCATTCAAAAAAGGAAAAAAAAAAAAGAAGCGGCATCCAAATTCCTGCCAAGTGTTTTTGAGTCTTTGAGCTGCCTGCACAAACCTGCCCGAGCCTCAGCCGTGCCCTGGAACGTGCTCCCTCCTCCAGGGGCTCTCCGAGCTCCTCTCTCCCAGTTTGTTGTCAGAACAAGTTTCCTTCCCGGCTCATTTCATCCCCGCGAGCTCCCGGCAGCACCCCGGGAGCATCCCTTGGAACGCCCGGCTCCGACAGACGGGGCACAGGGCTCCTGCAGCCGGGGAACCCATCCAGGATCCCCCAGGGAGGTGTTCCAGGGGCACAGGGCTCCTGCAGCCAGGGAACCATCCAGGAACCCCCAGGGAGGTGTTCCAGGGGCACAGGGCTCCTGCAGCCAGGGAACCATCCAGGATCCCCCCAGGGAGGTGTTCCAGGAGCACAGGGCTCCTGCAGCCAGGGAACCATCCAGGATCCCCCCAGGGAGGTGTTCCAGGGGCACAGGGCTCCTGCAGCCAGGGAACCATCCAGGAACCCCCAGGGAGGTGTTCCAGGGGCACAGGGCTCCTGCAGCCAGGGAACCATCCAGGATCCCCCCAGGGAGGTGTTCCAGGAGCACAGGGCTCCTGCAGCCAGGGAACCATCCAGGATCCCCCCAGGGAGGTGTTCCAGGGGCACAGGGCTCCTGCAGCCAGGGAACCATCCAGGAACCCCCAGGGAGGTGTTCCAGGGGCACAGGGCTCCTGCAGCCAGGGAACCATCCAGGATCCCCCCAGGGAGGTGTTCCAGGAGCACAGGGCTCCTGCAGCCAGGGAACCATCCAGGATCCCCCCAGGGAGGTGTTCCAGGGGCACAGGGCTCCTGCAGCCAGGGAACCATCCAGGAACCCCCAGGGAGGTGTTCCAGGGGCACAGGGCTCCTGCAGCCGGGGAACCCATCCAGGAACCCCCAGGGAGGTGTTCCAGGGGCACAGGGCTCCTGCAGCCAGGGAACCATCCAGGAACCCCCAGGGAGGTGTTCCAGGGGCACAGGGCTCCTGCAGCCGGGGAACCCATCCAGGAACCCCCAGGGAGGTGTTCCAGGGGCACAGGGCTCCTGCAGCCAGGGAACCCATCCAGGAGCCCCCCAGGGAGGTGTTCCAGGAGCATAGGGCTCCTGCAGCCAGGGAACCCTTCCGGGTTCCCCCAGGGAGGTGTTCCAGGAGCAGCAGGGCTCCCTCGCCCCGGCCCGGGGCTGGGCACAGCCAGGATCACAAAACCCTTCCCCACCGGCCCTTTCCTGCCCCCCTCTCCCTGCCCTTGCTCCCGCCCCCAGGAAAAAGTTAAAAACAAGTTCTTAAGTTGCACAGGGGAAGACAAGGCCAGAAAGAGCCGCGGGTGGGAGCGAGGAGCAGCAGCAGCCTGGCAGGGAGGGGAGGCCGGGAGCGAACCCTGTGGGGCAGCGCAGCCCCACGCTCCCTCCCACACACCAAACAGCGCTGAAACTGCTCATACAGGGACACTGGGGTCAGTTCTGTCCAAAATACTCCATATCCCAGTCCTTTATTATCAGCTGCTTTGCAAAACCCCAACCCAACCCCACAATTCTCGTTGCCACCAGCAAGGCAGGCACAGCGTTGGCTCTGGAATCCCCCAGTGCCTCCATCCCCACATCCCCTGGTGCCACCACGGAGCAAGGAGCACAATCCCCTCCTGTCACACTTGCAGAAGGTGCACAAAGGTTGGTGGTTATTGCTTTACTAATGCCAGTAATAAACTAAAACATCTTGAAAAGAGCCTCTCTCCCTGCGGCAGCAGACACGATCCCAGCTGAGATAGGGTTAATTACTTTGTTTTCTTCCCTTTTCCATAGCCAAGGAATGAAATGGTTGCCCCATGGTCACGGCCCAAGTTCAAAGCAAAGGGAGACAGGAAAAGCAGAGTGACTGCACTGGTGTTATCTGTCTGAGTGTGGGCTGAGTGCTTCTTATCAGAGGGAAAGTCGAGACTGGAGCAGAAAGGCAGAAAAGGACAAAATCATCCACAAGGCAGTAGCAAGAGCAGAGAGCAACACTGCCCTGGCAGGCACATCACTGAATTAAAGCACCTGTAGTTTGAAGATGCAATATGAGGGGAAAAAACCATTAAACAATTCTGTCTGGTGCTGAGTCTGTTGGGCAGAGTGCTGTGCCCCCAGAAATCAGAGCACGGAGCAGCTGCTGCCCTGCAGATGAGGCTCCTGTCCCACAAACACAGCTTCTGTCCCAGCAGAGAAGGCCGAGGCTCTGGCAGGGCAGTTCCAGGAGCTCCCACAGCGTATCCATCACTGGTACTGTGGGATAGAGACCCCGGCCCCACACCAAAGCTGGGACGTGGTTTATCCCTGTGGCACAAGATCCACAGCACTGAACGTGCTGCTGAGGCTCGGGGAGCTACAGGGTGTTCTGTGGGGTTTCCTCAAGATTATGCTCATTCAGAAGTCAGAACAAAACCCCAGGCAGGAACCAGGGCAGCAAGGCCACTGATTTCTCTGCAGAAAACACATCCAGCTTTCCCTGAAAACCTCCCTGTGCCCAGACTGGCCCTTGGGGCCAAGGTGGCTGCACCCCACAGATGGGTTCAGCTCAGCCCCTGCTCCCTCATCTGCTCACAGATGAATAAAAATGAGATGAAAAACTCAGCCCTGCCTCAGCAGAGCATTTCTGGGGCTGTTTGGGGTGCAATGTGCTGCTGAGTCCCCGCTGCCAGCATCCCAGTGGCAGGAGCTGCTTTGGGGCACAGAGCAGCCACGCCCTGGGGAGCACAGGACCGGCTCTGGGTGTCCCCAGTGCCAGAGCCAGGTCACATCCATGCCCTGCAGGATTCCTGCAGGAATAAAGGACAATGTTTAACCACCTGCACTGGGCTCCCTCTGATGTTCTCCAAGTGAAACTTGACGCTGCTCAGCAAAGACACACCTCTTCCAGGGTGTTGTGCAAAATTCTGCATTTTAGCGTAGGACAGGAAATATGAAAAGAGCCGGGCAGAACCCAAACAGCCCTGCTGGCCAGGCCGAGCAGCGGGGAGCAAACCAGAGGCTTTGCTTGGCTTATCCATCCACCCACCCGTGATTTCCCAGGGCTTTGGAAGCTGCAGCTCCTCCGCCAACAGGTTTTTAAAGGGTCACATTGCTGCTTCCCTCAGGAGCAGCTCTGCAGAGGGTTTTTTGTTCCTTCCTTCTCTCATGCTTTATTTCCTGGCTCCACAGTGGGATGGGTCGGTTGCAAAAGATTCTCATTCCCTTTCTGGGATTGGTTTTGGCCTTCTGGTTCTATTCTGCGAGGGACACTTTCAAACCGGGTAAGTATCCAAAGTGAATCTGTCTTTAAGGAAAAAACTACAAAAAGCCACATTCGGGTGTTTTGCATAGAAACCGGACAGAGCTCGGACCAAGCCACATCCGAGCCTTTGTGTGGTGGCGGATACCGGGAAGTTGCTTTAACAAAGATTTGAAACCAAACTGAGCAAGGACTGTGCAGAAAAACCTCCCGAGGGAGCAGGTGAGGCAGGGGGCGAGAGGGACAGGGCAGCGAGCGCTCCGTTTTCCTGCGTGTAGGAGAGGAGTTAATGAACGCGGCGTGTAAGTGTTAGAGTTTGGAGCGTGCACTTAGTGGATTGTTTTTGTTACAGAATAGTTGGGGCGTTGATAAATTGTGCCCTGGCTTGTGGAAAAAGCTGCTGCAAGAGTCAAGTGCTGTCCCTGTGTCCCTGCATTCCACAGGGAGCTGCAGCAGCTCCGCAGCTTTTTCCACGAGATGGGAGAGCCCTGCTGGTGCCGGATGCTTTGTGCTCGCAGGCTCGGTTACCTTCCAGTTAGCTGCTGATTCTGAAGGGCACACAGAGATTTTTTTTTTTTAGTTTTAAGGTTTTTTCTAATAGCATTTGGATAACTTAAATGGCTGTGCCTCGGTCCACAGAGATGCTGCGAGGGAAGCGGGTGATCGTGACGGGAGCCAGCACCGGGATCGGGGAGCAGATCGCCTATCACCTGGCACGGATGGGATCCCACATCCTCATCACGGCACGGACAGAGGCCAAGCTGCAGAACGTAAATGGCAACCTGGGAACCTCACGTGTTCATGGCAGGGCTCACACGGACACGGGGAGGTGACCTCCCGTCACAGCCACAGGAACATCCACGGCACAGGTCCCAGCTGGGCACAGTGACAGTCACAGGTCCCACAGGTCCCACCCGGGCACGGTGACAGTCACAGATCCCATAGGTTCCAGCTGGGCATGGTGACAGTCACAGGTCCCACCCGGGCACGGTGACAGCCATCCGTGTGCTCTGGCAGCTCCTGCACACACAGCAATCCCCTCCTGCAGACACAGCACCCTGCACGCCACGTTACGGTGTCTGAGCTGATGTACACACATCCCACACACCCTCATTCCACTGCAGTGCTGGGCAGGCTCCCGCTCCCTGCACACGTGCAATTCCAGCTCAGCCTGCACGGAGAAGGAGCCAGACTGCCTCGGGTAACGCGCTCACCCAAGGAATCATTTTCCAGGCTCCCTTTGAAGCTCACAAGGCTCCAAACACCCTCCCCAAACTCCAAAGCGCTGGTTTAAGGTGGGGACACATCACAGGGAGCTCAGACACCCACTGGTGAGAGCACGGCGGGCTCCCAGGGCGGGCGCAGGCGCTGCTGACCCGGCTGTCGCGCAGGTGGTGCAGCGGTGCCTGGAGCTGGGAGCAGCCTCGGCGCGCTTCGTCAGCGGCTCCATGGAGGACACGGCCTTCGCCCAGCACGTGGTGAGGGAGGCTCGGACCTCGCTGGGTACGTCTGCAGCCTGCTCCGCACAGTGCCAGCACCGCCCGGCCCTGCTGTGTGCCACGTGCAGAAAAAACTGGGAGAGATGGGGCGAGACGGGAAAAATTCTCCCCAGTTGTGCCCTTTGCAGCCCCGCTCCCCTGCCTGCATTGCTGCCTCTCAGACTGAACTGCGCTCTCCATTTCAGCTCTGTGGCCTCCTGACATCCTCTTGCAGTATCACAGCCCGGGATTTCATCAGCCCAGTGCCGGGGTCTGAAGGACCCGGCAGCCCCGGCCATTGCGGCCAGGGGTCACGGCTGCGGCAATGCACCAGTTCAGCTCCGCGTGGAGCACTCCCTCTCCCTCCCCGGCCCACAGACAATTCAGGGGTGATCTCCCTCGGGCCATGGTTTTTGTGTTTCAAGCTAAAATATTATATCACAACAAAATATTTACTGGCAGCCACCGTCCGGGCTGTATCCCCCCTCCAGAGATAACAGGCCACAGCTCTGACCCAAAAACCTAATTTCCTTGGATTACACTTATTCTGCTCCCAGAAAATGTTGTTTTGCTGGTTGCAGCCCTCTCCCCCCCAGCACTAATGCCCATTTTTCTGCCTGCAGGAGGCCTGGACATGCTCATTCTGAACCACGTCGGTGCATCCTACTTTGGCTTTTTTGACGGGGACGTTGAGCACGTACGAAAGCTCCTAGAAATCAACTTCCTCAGCTACGTGGCCATGACCACGTCAGCCCTGCCCATGCTGAAGGAGAGCGAGGGCAGCATAGTGGTGGTTTCATCCATGGCAGGTGAGTGGGGAGTGTCACCTAGCTGGTGACATGGGACTCACTCAGAAGGCGCCTGGGCTGATTGTCAGAAGGAGCACACACAGCCCCAGGCATCCCAAGGGAGCCATAACTGCCTAACACCCTGAAACCCCACCAAAACCAGCCCCAACACCCAAATCCAGATCATTTTTGGATTTTCTTGATGGAATTTGTTATCTGATCAATCCAATTACCCCGTTTTGGTTTTTTGATCAGCGCTGCAATAAAACCCCGCAGCTGCTGTGTTGGTCAGTGTTCTGGTGAGCAGCTCAGTGCCCAGGGACAAGGGTTTCAACTTTGTTCCATCCCTCCCCACTGAGGCTTTTGTGATTCCTGTGGGCTGCCCATGACCTGGGCAGAGATGGGAGCCATGGCTTTGGCCTCAAGAAGCCAACAAGAATACTTGTAACGCTGCTGTTCAGGTGCCAGGATGACACTTCACTGGCTGTAAACTCCCTTTGGGTGAAATACTTTCTCTGATGAAGGGCAAAGGAGAGGCTCAGGCAGAGCAGCCTCCTGTGCTAACACAGAACTTTGCTCTGTCCAGGTAAAGTCGGGTTTCCCTTTACCGTCCCCTACTCTGCGACTAAGTTTGCCCTGGATGGATTTTTCAGCTCCCTGAGGCAGGAATTCACCATTCAGAGCATTAATGTTTCCATCACGCTCTGCATCCTCGGCTTCATCGATACCGGTAAGAGCAGCGCTGTTCTCCCCCCGCTCAGGGGCTGAGCATCCCATCCCGGCTCCTCCTCCCGCCCCTCTCCCCTCTGCCACCGCCTCAGCTGCAGCGTCTCTGGGGGATCCCACCCCTCTGCCACCAAAAACAGCCTCAAAAGTCATTTATTTCCCCGTGCCACACAAAACCGGGCGCTGCTCACAGGCCGGCACAGCCCAACATCCGCTCGGGTCCCCTCTCTCCCCCATCCCCGGGGGTGCCCGCCGCTGACCCGGCCCCCAGAGCGCGCAGTGCGCGCCGCCGCGGAGGTGCTGCGGGAGCGGCCGGCGCCGCGGGACGAGTGCGCGCTGGAGATCCTGAAGGGCGCAGCGCTGCGCCGGAGGGAGCTCTACTACCGCTACAGCTCCACGCGGCTGCCGCTGCTGCTGCGCGACTGCGCCGCCGAGCTCCTGGATTACCTGGTGCGGAGCCGCTACCGCCTGCCCGCGCCCCCCGGCGCCCCCCGCCCTCCGCACTGAGCCGCGGCCACCGGGGCATCGCCGGCCACCGCCCCGTTCCTGGCCGGCATCGCCACCGTCCGGTTCGCGATGCGCTGGCGGCACCCGCAGGGACAAAGCGGGGCCCGCAGCGGCGGCGGCAAACTAATTACTAAGCTAATTGCTAAATAAAGTGTACTAACCGGACAGCTCTGCGTGTGCTGGGGGGCGGGGGTATCGCCTTTCTCAGCTGTTCATGGGCACAGCTCCACTGGACACTGCCAGGGATCCAGGGGCAGCCACAGCTGCTCTGGGCACCCTGTGCCAGGGCCTCCCCACCCTCACAGGGAAGAATTTCTTCCTAATTTCTCTTCTCCTTACCCCGAGATCACCTACACAAATGAGCACTCACAGAGTGGGCTCTGCCCTTTAAACTTTCAGAAAATTACTCTCAAACCCATTTGCCATCTGCCCAGCAGGTGCTGAGCAGTACCACACCACTGCAAAAGCTGAAGATGTTTCTTACTCATCCACTTGGCTCTTTTACTGCCTTTTGCAATCCAGGGATTCCTCAACAGCGATTTTTTAGGGGTAAGAGCCACCCAACAAACCATCAAGTATTATAGCCATGGTGATATCCCAGAGGATAAACCAGAATCATCAGTAATGGCTGGAAAATGTAACCTTTGCCAGCCCTGTTCTCCACAGACATTGATATGAACCTGTGCCACAGAGACAGCGCTGATCAGTAAATGCCTGTGGCAGCCAGCGAGGAAGGGAAGGGTTGCTCCGGGTTTAGATGTGGAGTGGGGAGAGAGGGATGTCCCCCCATCCCATGGATGTCTGTCCTGAGGGGACACCGCTGTCCCAGCCCCAGGGCAGCCACCGAACCACGCACCCACTGCTCTGTGGAACTGGCAGCTGTTCACTGCCTTCCCTTCAGCACTCCCAAAAAGCACACCTGGCACTCCTGGCAGGCCAAGGGTGCAAAGGGACAGCCTAAAGTCCAAAGCCACACTCTTCATTAGGTTAATGTTTGCTAAATCACTGGCAGGGCAAAGAGAAGTTCCAACAGATACCAGCAAACTTGTGTGAGATAAGAACCAGCTCAAACTCCCCAGCCCTGTTTGCAACCTCCAGCCACCTTCACCTCCCCGTGGGGCTTGGCTGGTTCCTGCCTGTACCTCTGCAAGGGATGGGATTGCTCCTGAAGATTTTCATCCCTTTGTTGGGAGCAGCACTGGCCTTTTATTTTTATTCAGCATCCGAGAACTTCAACGAAGGTAAGTCCTGGGAAAAACCGGCTTTACAAGCACAGCAAGGCTGCTGCCAGAGGGGCAGCGTGTGCCACGCACAGGCACCTGGAGGGGCCTGGCAGGGTCAGAGCGGGAGGGCTGGGAGGGCAGACAGCCCCCGGGCAAGGGGTCAGCACACAGGGGAAACTCACAGAGTAACACTGGCTCTGCTGGGACACCGTGTCTGACCTCTGTAAATGGCTTATTCGGGAAACAAGCAATTTTCCCACTTTAAATATTTGATCCTTTATTGGTCAACTCACCACTCCCAGGCCAGGCTGGGTGCAGAGCTTGAGCCTCACACGTGCTCCCCACCAAACTGGGATTAGGGATCAGACTCTGGCAGGGTCTGACGAGGGTGGCAGGGACAGAGACGAGCCACGGGGACAGAGAGGAGCCACGGGGCCCACGTGTAGAGGGACAGCGAGGGCCGTGCCAGCTCTGAGCTCCGCACCCTCCTCTGCAGAGATGCTCCGGGGGAAGCGGGTGATCGTGACGGGAGCCAGCAGCGGCATCGGGGAGCAGATGGCTTATCACCTGGCACGGATGGAGGCCCACCTGCTGCTCACGGCACGGACAGAGGCCAAGCTGCAGAAAGTAAATGGCAAGCAGGGCACGCTGGGCTGGATGTGGATACTCACCCCAGCCCGGGCACACGGGAACACCTGGTACCCTACAGATCCACCCCAGGCCTTCCCCAGCACGAGCCCTATCTGGCCCAAGACAGGAACAGCCTGGGATGGGGGGGTCCATGCAGGGGAGTCCATCCAACCCCATTCTGTCCCCCCAGGTTGTGGAGCGATGCCTGGAGCTCGGTGCTGCCTCTGCCCGCTACGTCAGCGGCTCCATGGACAGCCCCACCCTGCCCGAGGAGATGCTGAGGGAGGCTGAGAACACCTGGGGTAGGTGCTGTGGAGCTGCCCCTCCTCACCCCACGGCACATCCCAGCCACCAGGAGGCTGCCTGGTCCGGAGAGGGTGGTTGCTAGTGGCAAACCTGCTCTGCCCCCAGGTGGCCTGGACATGCTCATCCTGAACCACATCGGCCAGAGCGGCTTCACCTACTTCAGCGGGGATGTGGGGCACGTCCGAAAGCTCATGGAGATCAACTTTGTGAGCTACGTGGCCTTGGCCACAGCTGCCCTGCCCATGCTGAAGGAGAGCGAGGGCAGCATCGTCGTGGTTTCATCCATAGCAGGTGAGCTCACGGGGGCCAAGGTCCCCCTGCCCACAGCCCCTCCTCTGCCTGCCAGGGATCCCTGCTGAGACTCTTCTTCAAAAGGCAGAGTAAGGACCACAAGGCAGAGAGCTGGGACTCAGGGTCAGCACGTGATTTAGATCTTGGGCACACAATTCAAGTCCTCTGGGAGATTTGCATTTTGTCTGTGTAGCCTGGTGCCTGCCCAGTACCTGAGCCCCAGCTCTGTGCCTCTGCTCCAGGCAGAATTGGCGGCCCGTTCACTGCTCCCTATTCCGCCACCAAGTTCGCCTTGGATGGATTTTTCAGCTCCTTGAGGCAGGAACTCATCATAGACAAGGTCAATGTTTCCATCACACTCTGCATCCTGGGCTACATCAACACAGGTAAGCTCAGCCCCACCGGGACCCCGTGCCCATTCCAGGCACAGCCAAGCTGAGCCCACCACCCATTCCCTGGTCCCAGCCTGCTCCACCACTGCTGCTGGAACCTCCACCTGCAGCATCTGTGCAGCTGTGGGAACAGGACCCCAACTCTTTAAAAAGTGTGGCCTGAGACCTTTGACTCTGCCACCCTTGCAGGGAACCCAGGGAAGGTCCTGTGGCCTCTCAAGAGGTGGAAAGGAAAGGACAGCCCATAATGGTTATTTTCACTGTTCTAAGCCTTGTTAAATAGGTCTGATCCCCAGAGTTTGTTGGTGTGAGGATACCCCAGACACCCTGAGGGAGCTGATGGTGCCTGTGGCAGTGCCCCCACCCGACACGTCCCTGTCCCCCTCCCTCGCAGAGAGCGCCGTGCGCGCCGTCTCGCAGGTGATCCCGGACACGCCGGCCCCAAAGGAGGAGTGTGCCCTGGAGATCATCCGAGGGGGAGCCCTGCGCCGGCGGGAGGTGCGCTACCCGCCCCGGGCAGTGAGCACCATGCTCCTCATCCGCAGCTTGGCCCCAGAATTCCTCGACTCCATCATCCGGAGCAGCTACCACGTGGAAAACGTCAGGAGAACGTAGTCCCTTGAGATGTGCTGGGACACCTGGGACCAGGCACGAGGGATCTGGGTGTTAACCCAGTTGCTTGGGTGCCCCTTTCCACACCACTGGGGCATCCCTGTGCTGACACCCTGGCAGTCTGGGACAGGACACTCCAGGAGTCTAATGCAGCACAAAAATGTCCTTTTTAGTAATGGACTCTTGTAAAGGGCTTGTTCCAACCAGGAGGCCCTTCAGCAGCATCTGCTGCCACTGTCCTGCTCACCAGCAGGATTCCTGCTCAACCTGCAGAAACTGTTCCCTCTGGAAAGCCACCAAGGCAGCTGAGCTGAGCCCTGGCCCAGAACCAGGGTTTGGGCCAAGCAGCACAAACCACCCAAAGCCACGAGAGAGTCTCTGAATCTGGAAATTTTTGGTCACACATCCCTTCCATGCCAGTCTTTGTAAAAATAAAACCAATGTTACTTTGAGATCTCTGCTTTTCCGGGTGTTCCTTCTCCACGAGCACAAGCAGGGAGCCCTTATCAGGGCATGGAGCCCTTATCAGTGCCCAGCTGGCTAAACCAACCTCCTCCTGATTTGCATTAACGAAGCTTTCACTTCTCTAAAGACCTTAACGAATTTCTGCCATTCCTGACCTCTCCTCAGCTGCCAAAACACACTTTTTTCCCTCTTTCCAATCTGCAAGAAGCCTTACAATAATAGCATTACTGTACTTCCCTAAGTCTGGATTTCTCTGCCCCAAAGCCGCTCAGGGAAACTCCGTCACCGAGTGCCACAAGCAGCTCCGTGAGCCAGCGCTCAGCCTCTGTGTGTCAGAGCAGCAAGGGGAGATGCCCCTGCTCAGAGCCAGGCTGGGCACTCTGGGCTCCCAAGATAAGCCCAATCCCGCGGCGAGCGGGGCCGTGTCCCGCAGCCGGGCTGCGAGCACTGACAGGAACCGGGGCTCGGCTGCAGCTGCACCGTTTCCTGTTTTACTGAGAGAAAAAGAGCGAGAGCACAAGATGAGGTGGGTGGCATGAAGAGGGCAGCTGGGGCGTGTTCCTGCCTGATAACACCCGGCTCCTGCACGGCACTCGAGGGGTAGGACGGGACCCCTGGGACCCGGTAAGTGCTGGAGCACCCACAGAGCCAGGCTGGACTGCAGGGGAGCGGAGGCTGAAGGCAGCACCAGGCATCTTTCTCCTCTTTTTTCACCCCACTTTCAGCCTACACAACTTGCACCGGGAAACTGTAACGTGAACCAGCAAGAAGCAGAGTCTTTTTCTGGTTTCCCTTGGAGCAAGAAGTGTAACAGCTTGGAAAGCAAAGATAAAGGACATGTTTAATTAGAGAGGGTAATTTGGGGTAACAGAAGAAGGAAATAGAGCATTAGCTTGTCAAGAAGGCCTCAACAGTTTGCTCAGCTCGGGGTGAGTAATGGACTGTGTTTCTTTAAGCTTTACCCTGCTTTTGAGTGCATTATTGGTGAACTGAGGCTTTTACAGCCCTGGGACAGGCTGGGGAGCCCAGACGCAGCACAGGTGGGAGGGTGGCTGAGCTTTTCCTGATGGGAAGAGATGGATGAGTGGACACCGAGCAGGACATGCAACTGGGCCTTTTCTAAAACACAGGAAAATGAGTTGAAAAACGCTCAGCATTTGGAGCAGTGTCCTGGTTGGGGCTTGTGGGCACCTTCCCCACCCAGGGCAGCAGCTGACCACCCCAAAAACGCTGCTCTCCTTCAAAGGAGGCCCCTACAGTAAAAGATGTCACCAGGAATGAGCTTTGAGCACCCCACAGCTGCCACAAGGACAGTAAAAAGAACGACAGAGCAGATTTTAACACAGACTAAAAAGCATGGAAGTGTTAGACCTGTAAATGGGACTCCAGAACCACTGGATAACCCCACAACCATTAAATCCTAGAAACGGTCGGGTTTCGCTCAGAGCCCGTGTTTTCCCCTGGTCTCGCAGGGCGGAGGGGACGAGCCCACGATGCCCAGGCGGGCACGGCCGCAGCGGCGGCGCCCGGGCGAGAGCTACGAGGAGCGGAGCGAGCGGCGGCAGGAGGCGCGGGAGGGGCTGCGCCGGAGGGACAATGCCACCCCCTGCCGCCAGCCGGCCCGGCCGGCCCGGGGGCCAGCGCACGGCCCCCGGCAAAGGGAGTTCCTCAGGAGGAGGAACCTGGCGAGCGAGGCCGGGGAGACCCCGCCGGGACAGGAGCCCGAGGCACGAACCCCTCCGGAGCCCTCCGCCCGGGCGGAGCCCAGACCGAGCATCCCGCTCCAGGTAACGCCTGCCCTGCAGCACAGCTCGGGGCTCAGCCTGCTCCCGCCGCCACTAAAGCATCAGGATCCGAGTCAAAACGCAGCCAAAATGGAGATTGCACAGACAAAAATGTGCATTTCCCTACAAACCGCAGAGTCGGGCGTGGGGACGCAGTCACCTCCCTCCCTGCCCGTCTCCTGTTTGCCGAGCCCTGAACCACGTGGAGATTTTTCTGCCATTTCTCCAAGTACAGCCCCACATTTTTGCTGCCAGGCTGCAGTTTTGCACTTACACAAATTATTTTTACCCTTGATAAGTGAGTTCCAACCACCTGGCTTCCCTCCATCGCCTTTGCTGTGAGCAGGAAGGGGGAGGAATCCAGAGACTCCCCGGTACTCATCACCCACCCTGTGCTGCACAGTAACCCAGAGGGCTCCCTGCCTTCAGGAACACCTTTGGAAAGGTGCAAAACGCCCCAGGCAGACACGAACAGATCTCCTGGTAAATGCATATCTCTAAAATTCCCTGGTACACAGGGTTCATCCTTGGGGGTTCACAAACCTGCGAGAGCAGAGACAGCTGAGCACGAGGTGATTTACAGAGACACGGCCTGGAGCTCCCTGTGCAGCACCAGAGCAATCCCCACCTCCTGCTGCCGCTGGGTTCAGCACCTTCAGTCCCAGGAACCTGGAAGCAGCATCGGCGCGCGCGGGGCCTTGCCCCGCTCAGCTGCGCAGGGGCCCCAGCCCGGGGAACGCCGGGGCAGAGCTGGCACCTCTGCTCCGAGGCAGCACAGACCCACCCCAGGGCCCAGCTCCCGGCCACCCTGTCCCGTTCTGGGCTTGTCATTCCCCCATCCCAACAGTCAGCAGGCCTTTTCCCCACTCTCCACAAAGCTCTGGAGCTGCTGCACCCAAAGCAGCAGGTCCCTGTGGGTTTGCCACGGTTCCTTGGCATCTCCTGGCTGCTCCTCACCCAGTCCCTCCCTGCAGGTACAGCCCCTCCCCTCAGCCTGTTCTGGGGAGACACTGACTGCAGCTGCCCTCTCGTTCCAGCCCCCGAGGAGCTGCCCCACATTCCCCCCTGCACAGCCCCTGCTGCACCTCAGCATCCCCCGGGGACCAGGGGACTCTGTCAACACCCAAGGTACGTGAGGGATGCTCAGATCTCCCAGCACAATCTTCCCTTCCTTCACGCCTCCATGGAGCTGTTTGGGATGAGCTGGCAGCTCCCCAGCCAGCATCCCCGCTCCTGTGCTGCTTTACCAGCCCAGTCTGAGTTTTTCAGGAATTAGGAGTATTTTTCCTGGGGAAGGATAAACCAGCCCACAGCTTGGCCACCAGTGCTGCCAAGCAGCTGCTCTGCCCCAGGGCTGCCCTGTTGCTGCCCCAAGATCATCCAGGGCTCTGGGGAGCGACTTCAATGCAGGATAACTTCCACTTTGCTTCTCTGTCCATCAGAGCAGGGCAGTTCTTGCCTCTTGTTCCTGTTGAGCTGTCATGGGACACTGTTTAAGCTGGGAGCAGAGATGGACACCCTCGTGGAAAACATCCACGGCCCCCCGGACAGGGGCATCATTCACATCCTCTCACTTTGCTTCCACAGGCACCCAGACCCTCACAAACCCAGGCACAGGAGTGAAAGACTCGAGCCAGCAGACAGAGTAAGCGGCTCCTGCCCTCCCTCCCTGGGGATTCCCACAGGGCAGCAGCTCCCCGGGCCCCAGAGAGGCACAAGGTTTGCTGCACAGGCACCCACAGCTCAGCTTGGGAGGGGGTGTCCAGGGCCAGGGATGGCTGCAGACCCCCCCGACACCTCCGTAACACACTTTGTTTTCCATTTCAGCTGGGGAATAGCAGTTTCAAACAAGGTAAGCAAAGCACAGGGAATGACCAGCCTGGAACTCCTGAAAGTTAAACTGCTGTGGAAATATTTCCACTTCCCTGGAAAATCCTACCCCATGGACCCTAGCAGGCTCTCCTTCTCCACCCAAATATAGGCTGTTAATACTGTGATAAACTTTTATTTCAAAATATTTAGATTTTTGTAGCAAGTTCATGAAATGTTTATAAACTGAAGGAATCCTATTTTTAAACATTTGCCCTTTCCCTTTCAGGAAATGGTGCAGCTCTCCAACTACCTGAAGGTAGGTACCAAACAGTGCCCAGCTCCCACTGCGACAGCTGGTTTTCATCAAGAATAATACTTTTTAAATTAGTATTAATATTGCTAATGCAGGGGTGTTAACATGGCCAAAAAGCCAACAGAACTCAAAGTCCTGGAGCCCCCCAAGCCGGGCAAGCCCGGCCCTGGGCTGAGGGGGCTCTGGGCTCTGGGGCTCTGGCCCCAGCTCTGGCTCCCTCTGACCGTGGCCCCCTTGCCCACAGGAGGCCCTGCACCGTGAGCTGCTGCTCAAGCAGAAGATGCTGATCCTGCAGGAGCTTTTCTCCACGCTGCTCCAGGCATCAGAGAAAGCCTGGCAGGTACCAGAGAGCTGCAGACCCCCGTCCCCTCCCAGTGGCTGCCCTGCCTCATTGTCACTTCTGCTTAGGGGGGGTGGGACAAACCCAGCAGTTAAGGGGGCACTTGGCCTGAATTTTCTCCTTTTGTGCCCCGAGAGATTCTCGCCAGATGCACTTTGCTTTCAGGTCAACAGCAAGTCTAAAAATCCATATTCTTCCCTAAGGCTTTGGGGTGTTTGTAGACTTGCCACTTTTTCTTAAATAAAAGCAAACAGCAGTGAGTAAATGGGGAAAAAAATAACAGGGTCATCCTCCCCGTTCCTTTCAGGGATGTGTTCTGGGCCCCAAACACAGCCCAGAGCCCCAACACCAGGGCTGTTGGTGCTGAATCATGGCCTGGCATCAAACTATCCCCCCACAGCTCAAAAAAAAATCCTCTGGGCACCCTGAACCAGGGCCTGTTTTTTCTTCTGTAAGGATGCAAAATTAAGGTGATACAGTTTATATAATATATGAAGCTTTTCTACAGAATCATGAAATCCAATATTAATTGGTGCCATCATGCCATTTAAAAAAAAGTGGTTAGAAAGTTCTGTTGGGGCAGAAAAGCGAGTGATTGGGCGAGGGGGTACGAAACCTCGTGTCAGGCATCCTGTGGCCAGAAACTTCCGCCTTCACTCGCTCCTTCAATATAACGTGAGCAGGAAAAAACACCCAGCCACACTCGCAGGAAGTGTGCCACGAAACCTCAGACTATGAACAGGTGGGTGCTCCTTGCTGTCCCTGCTGCAGGAGAGACTTTGCTGCTGCCTCTTGCACTCTGCTTTTCATCGGCCTAAAAATCCCCTCGGTGCTGGGGCTGACAGGGGGAACATGCAGATGCTGCTGCTTGGAGGGGATTCCAGGAGGCAGGTGGGGCTGGGGGGCTTCTCCAGGGGGTGCTGGCAAAGGGAGGGATGGATGGAGCCTTCCCCAATAACGCTGTGCCATGGAAAGTGAGGGTTGGCTGCCCCTTTCCAGCCTCAGGTGAGATGCCAAATGTTTGTTGTAGCAGCTTTTTAAGCTTTTCTGATAGTTTGGGTTTCAAAGATGAGCTGTTGAATACCTGTGAGTGATGTGGCTGTAGCTCTCGGAATGGCAACAGTCATTTTTGAGGTGTGTTCACGTGTGGCTGTGGCTGGATGGGGCAAGTGAACGCTCTGCAGGAGGGCGGGGGTGTCAGACTGAAGGGACGAAGCATTTGGGTCCTTCCCCCTCCAACAATTTCACTTTGAGGTTAGAGAGACCTTCCTACGCCGGGTCTGTGCCTTAAACTCCCCACCAGCTGCAAAACCTGCTCAGTAGATTCAGAAATGCTGCCAGGTGCAGGATGATGCCAAGCGAGTCCCCGTTATGATTTAAGTCCCTTCCAACCCAAACCCTTCCATGATTTCTGATTGCCTTGTCCACAGCACGGCCACATCTGTGCACAGCAGCTGGAACCGTGCAGGTAACAGAGGAGGAGAACTGAGGAAAACCTGGCAGATTATTGCACATCTAAAATTCCTGTTCAAAATTCCACCTACTGACTAAGAGCCTTTAGTTCTTAGCACCAACAACTGAACTGGAAAGATTTAGTCTTTGGGACTGTAAACGTGCTTCTGTGCAAATTTAAACAGTGCTGAGACACCAGGGAATCTGGTTCTGCTTGGGTCTGTCAGCTATTCCTGTAACTTCAAGGAGTTTATTTTCAGAGTCGTGACTTCAAGCAGCAGTGGGCAGAGAGGATATTGGTGTTCTCAGTGTTGGTGGTGGAAAAACAGCCTACGTGAACTCTTTGCTAGAAATGTTATCTGCATTTGCACTCAGTCTGCTTTCACAAAGCCTGACTAACACCGAGAGGAGATGATGATAATGAGCAAAATGAATCATCACCGGTGCCCTCGATCCCCCTGCCCAACTGCAGATGTTGCAATGCAGACCCAACCTATTTTCCAAGGAAAATAGCGAGACAAGACCGTTCCAGCAGCTGGAGCTTGAGGCAGGGAGGGGCACAAGCAGAGACCAGAGGTATCCGTGGGGACAGGCAGCAGCTGCACTTCTGCCAAACCCAGCCAGAACAACCCCAAATCCCCTCGCTCTTAACTTGTCATGTCACTGCCAGCACCTGCACTCAGTAACCAGAGAAAGTGCCTCAGGACAGGTTTTCAATCCATAAAAGTTTTACTTCCCCCATATCCCATTTCTTCTGAGGTTGGGAAGGTTTACTTGAGCTCTCAGCACTGAAGAGACTTTGATCTGATCACAGATGAAGGGAGAAAATGAATCAAAACACAACCTAACAAAACATTGGGGGCACATTGTGCAGTTCATGATTTCACATCTCACTTCAATTTCCTTTTCCCCAGGGTCAGCTGAACGAAGACAAACTGAGGTGTAAACTACGGGTGCTGGAAAATCAGCTGCAGGCCTGCACCCAGGTAAGGTTTGATTCACTGGGAAACACAGGTGAGGAAAGGCAGGAAAACCAAAACCAAACCTTGTAATTGGGTCGAGTCTCAGTTTCTACATCAATCTGATTAGATACTGATCCAGAAAGGACTTTAACTCTTTGCTGAAGCAATGCTTCACAGCACATTAGCAGTAGCGTTTGCACGCTCTGGGTTTGCTAATATTCAGGTTTAGCAAGGTCAGGAATCTGACAGATAAGCACTTCAAGCTCTTTTTCTTTCTTTAAGAATTACTCAAAGGAGTGTGTGAAGAAGATCCTGATAGAGATGGAGGACCAGAAGCAGATCTATGAGCAGAAGGCAAAAGAGGCTCTTCAGAAGATGCTGGAGGACAAACTCCAAACAGAACAGCAGCTGCAAAAATCTCAGGTGAGAAACACATTTTACACCTGGCCTGGCTTTAATTTAGTCCAACTGTGACAAAGAAAACCCAACGTCAGGGAAAGGCGATGACAGGCTTACCATTAGCAGCCAAGATGAAAAAAATATGATGTTTTAGCTACTCAGCAAAGCCCAAAGCAGCTTTAATGCACCCTGTACTCATTGGTGAGCTGCACATCAAGTTACAGACAGCACACAGCTGGGGAAATGTACTCGGGTTTGTCAGCTTGAATTGCAATCCCTTCCCCTCCACCACTCCTCTGTGCCTGTCCCTGCTCTGTGCGCACACAGACACCAGGACACGACATCTCCAGAGCTGCTTTTCCTGGAGTTGCTCCTTTATATGAAAATAGATTTTCCCCAAGAGGCAGCAAATTGCTTTGACCCCCAGGATAACTGGTATTTGCAGAAAAATGAGGAGTTTTATCCCAAGTACCACCAGGCTTCTCAAGCCTGCTGGCAGCACAGGAATGTTCCAGAGGGAACATTGCCCACGTTGGCTCTGTCCATCAGCTGGCATCAGCCCCACCTGAGTTTCTGTATCCTGGTGCTGGGGGAGCCAGAGCTGCACAGCCCGGCCGGTGTCACCCCGGGCAGGCTGGCGCGGTCCCACGGGGCCCTGGCTCACACCCGCCCCGGGTCCCTGCTCTCCCCAGAGGAGCCTGGCAGAGACCCGGGAGGACCTCGCCCTCTGGAAAGAGCACAACGCTGCACTCAAAGCCGAGCTGACCGAGGTGACCACAGTACACATCGAGCTCAAAAACAGCTTCCAGGCTTTACAGAGCGAGCTCCAGGTACGTCGTTTCCCTGCAGGAACAGCTTCCTCTGGAATTCGGGATTTTGCCAGGGTGCCCAGAGCAGCTGCGGCTGCCCCATCCCTGGAAGTATTCAAGGCCAGGTTGGACGGGGCTTGGAGCACCCTGGGGTGGTGGAAGGGGGTCTGGGGGCAGGACGAGAGGAGCTTTAATGCCCTCCCGACCCGTCCGTGACGGTCTCTCCCCGGGCCAGCGGGCGGACGCGCAGAAGGAGCGGCTGGGCCGGGAGCTGCGGCTCCTGCGGGAGGAGCACGCCGAGCTGCTGCACAGAGCCAGCGCCCTGCGCGGCGACAACGACCGCCAGGCCGGCCACCTCCGCCTCCTCCAAGGTACCCGGGACACGGGACGGCGCGGGGGGTGCCCTCCCAAAACACGGACGGGACGAGGAAAGGACCCCCAAAGCCGCGGCGCTTAGAGCCGCACGCACACGAGACTCACTCGCAACGTGCTGCACACCTCGGCTTGCCACGAAAGCTTCTGATTCCCAGAGCCCTCCTAAAGTTGTTTCCGAACAGATTAAAGAGTTCAGAGAAGCCGGGTGACTTTGCTAGAGGAAAGGATGGAATGGGAGATCTGAAAAGAAATAAAAATCTAAGCTGTGTCCTCAGCTTCAATCAGGACTTCGCACCCCCTGCAGCACTGCGGCCCCGGTGCCGCGTGTCACAGAGCAGCTGGTGGTGTCCTGAAGCACCAGTTCAGACACAGGCAAGGAAACTCACACACATTGTTTTAAACTCACACACGGCTATTTTAAAGCATAATTAAGGAAGAGAAAGTGGCTTGTAGTTCTAATCTCCTAACAGGTCTCGCATGAACACCTTTAAAATAAACCGTAAGTGACTTGAACGCAAGGCACACAAGACAAAGCTGCCAAAAAAGAAAGGGCAATGAACAGCTAAAAATCACATCCCTTCAGAGAAGAAAGTCTAGTGCAGCCTGCAATGCCTGCTCCACTCTGCACACGGGGAGAACAGAAAAGTTCCACCCTCGCAAAAAGATACACAGAGATTTACACCAACCTTGATTTCCTTCTATCTTTACTTCAGATAAATTGCAAAAAGAACAAGAGCAGAAGGTAACACTGGAGGCAACAATCAGCTATTTGCAGAGTAAGTAACACAGAGATGCACAAAGCAAGAGACCTTCTTTAGTGCTGTGGACAATAATGTGACTTTTTGTGTTCCCAGACTTGATCCACAACCAGAACAACCAACAGAAGAGCCGGGAGGTGACAGTGCCAAGGAAAGGTCAGCAAACTTTGTAACCCCCCCCGTAGCACTCCCTGGACACAGGAACACTAGCCCTGACTCTAGGAAAAGTCTACATTGGTTTAGAAAAAATGGTTATTTTAGAGCTACACAGAATGAGTTATTTTGCTAGCTAACATTAAAACATAAATGTATTTATGATGGCAAACACTTTAAAAAAATAAATGGATTTCACTGCAAATTCTACTTCAATGGCTACGCCATATTTTTTCCAAACAAAGCACATTGTAGCTTATAATTGCAATTACAGCTGTACTTGACAAAAAGAAAGTAATAAAAAAAGCATTTTAACTCTCCCTCCCCTCCATTTCTGGCAACTGCTCAGAAACATTGCTCCAAAGATGATGAACTTGTAGCTACAGCAGAGACAGGCCTGTGATAACCAACTCAGCTCCTGTGTCTTCTGCTTTGTGCATAGCACACAAATATTATCCTTAAACTGTGCTGAGTAAACAAGAGCTAAAGCCAACCCAGGGCCTGGAGCTGTTTCTCATCAGAAGCCTGACTGTTTTCTAGACCAGGTTTTCACCACACAGACCCCACCTCTCACTCCTGCCAAGGAAAAACAGAACGCTCTGTTAGAGCGCCCCGGGGAGGAGGAGGAGGGAACAGAAAGTCTGAAGGATGAGATGCAGAAAAGGACATCCCAGCTTACAGCAAAGGAGAACGAGGTGAGGACATCGCTCCCTTGTTGCTGTGTGAGAGCTCCAGGACAAACACCACACACCAAAGCTCCTGCAAGGAACCCAGGCTTGGGCTCTCCTGTAAGGATTATCTCCCCTAAATTTTTATCCTGATACCACTTTTGCCTAAAGCCCCAATGAAGCACCTACACACAAGGACAGGGCGCCAGGAGCCTTGGCTGCAGGAGCAGAGCTCTCCCCACACAAACCCGCTCCTGCTCTCACAGGCAGGAGAGCCTCCACAGCCTCCCAGGGAAAAGCCAAAGCCACACAAAGAACCAAACCCCTGAACATAAAGGGAAGGAGAGGAGGAAAAGAAAAGGCTTGCAATAATAGCAACAATAAAAATAACAGGAAGGGCCTGCTAACAGAAGCAATGCCCTTACAACTGGGCTGCAAAAAAACCCAACCAACCAAAACTTTACAGCCTTTTACACACACTTTGCCATCAAACCAGGCTTCTGCCAACCAACAACCCCTCAATTCCCATAGCAGTGTTCAGCCAGCAAGGATTTATTAAAAAGGACTTATAAAAAATGATTGATAACTTACTGTACCAGAGCCGAGAGCCACACAAGAGGAGAGCATGTCACACTAACCCATAGTGCTGAGGGTACCACCCCCCCCAGGTAACACCCAGCAGCCCCCAGGAGGGGTTTGTAAAGCACAGTCACAGCAAGAGGGAACAGCCGGGGAGGACAAGACACCCAGCTGTCCCCACTTTGGCTCCTGAAGCCTCTGGGCACAGGCAGCTCCTTCCACAGCTGCTGCCAATGCTCTGCTCATCAGAACGTCAGGGAGAACTCGCTCCATCTGGCTGTTCAGGAAAAGGGGCCATCCCTGAGTTTTGGGGTTGTGCAGCACAACCAAGGCACCTGTCCCATGTGTCCCATGTCTCAGATGGTTTAAAGAACTGTCAGGAATTGGTGTCAGGATCCTTGAAATGAAGAAGGAATTTCAGACTGAGGGACAAACCATGACAGGAGTCTGCATTCCTCATCTTCCTGACCTGCTCCTGTGCTCACAAAAATCACTGTTCTCCCATGATGTGAGCACTGGCAGCAAAGGCAGGCGGGCGGTGGGACGGTGGCAGCCCGGGCACTGCCCCCAGCCCCACACTGCCAGTAACGCTGGGCTGAGCTCTGTCCTGCAGGAACACCGGGACGCTGGGGCAGCAGAGCTGGGCCGTGCCCGTGCCCGTGGGCAGGTGAAGCGCTGCGGCCGCTGCAGCGGCCCGGCCGCTCTGGGGGTCTACGGAGCCGAGGGGGCCCCTCCGGCTAAGAGCCCCTTGCTGTGCTTTCAGTGCTCGGAGCTGCGCTCGGAGCTGGAGGCGCTGAGCGAGGAGTACCAGTCCTGCCTGAGCCGGCTGCGCCAGTGCCGGGACGAGCTCAACCGCTCCCACGGCAGCCGGGCACAGGTGGGAGCTCCTGCCCCGACCCCCGGCGCTGCACAGCGGCCTGGGAAGGATCCCCCCCTCCTCTGTGCGGTGCAGAGCGGTGAATGACATCTTTGCCAGGGCTGAGATGAGGAGGGCCATCCCCCAGCACGCTCCTAGTAACACATGCTTCTCCTGGCAGAGACAGCGCGGTCACTGGATCCCTCTCCTGGTGGCAGTGGCAGCAGTGGCCATCGCCACCTTCCTCGCGAGTTACAGCCTGTGAAGGAGCTCCCTGATGACTGACTTCACTGCAGGAACTGACCTCTGCTTCACCAAAAGCAACTCGACCTCACTGCCCCTTCTGCTGTTTCGTGCGTGCACATTCGGTTCATTTCCTGAGCTGGTCTCGCTCCAGACAACTCCCAATAAACACGGGGACCTCACCGCTTCCCTCGGCTGCTGTGGTTACTCTGTTCCTGCTGAAGGTGGCACTGGGGGACAAAGCCCCTCTGGCCACCGCTGCCGTGGCTCGCACAGGGCGAGAGGGACAGGGCATCCCACGCCCTCGGGATCCAGCCTGCCTGGGTTTTACACCCCCCGAATTCTCTTCCTGTATTTATGACCTCCCTAAATGGGAGGAACTCCATCCTGGGCCATCTCTACTCTTACCTGACAGATAAACCCAGCTCAGGGGGCTCTTTAGCACAGTCCCCTCGTGTCCTGAGCAGTTTTCCCACCAACCCCCCCACCCCCAGGCCCTGTTCTATCCCACTCCTCCAGCATCTCTTGGGGCCAAGCGTCCCCACAGCCACAGCTGCTTCCCTTTCACTGCCAGCACCACAGGAATCCATCGGAGATAGGGGTTTGAAGTCCCTTTTGAAGCTGCACTGTGCAGGTTTTACAGCAGCACTTGCCTCTCATTCGTGTGCAGGCTCAGCTACAACACAGGCCATGACACCTCCTTGCATGGGAAGTAAATATACATGAAATATACACGCAGTACACACAAAATATACACGTAGTAAATACACATGGAGCCTACAATAAACTTCACTAATTCAAAGCACCGTGGTGTTCAAATATTTTATTAATCTTCAGCTGCCCGTTGCAAACAAATGCACACTGACTTTGCAGGGTGCAATGTGCAGGCAGGGCAGAGGCAGCAGAGCAGCTGGGGGCACACACGTCCCAACACTCATCTTTAAAGTACATGTATTTGGTTTTGCCACCGGCCTGCGGTGACTGTCACAATTCAGCCTTCAGTGCTCAAGGACCAGGAGAGAGGCAGGGGACCACACACACAGGGAACTGGATCTTCTGCCTTGGTCCCTGATGCAGTGAGGAAGGCCAAGAAGTCTGAGCACGCTGGTGTTTCACAAGGCAACTGCTGGAAGAGACACGACCTCGCTCGAAATGCAGAGATCTACAAAATCATTCTGAGCCCTGAAAGCCTCCTTGAGCTCCTCGCACCAGGCATCCAGCACCTCCCTCAGCTCGGCGCAGAGGCTCTCGGGGACGCTGAAGGAGTAGATCTGGACCCTGAGCCCATCCTTTATGCGGGGGCAGGAGGCCCGGGCCGTGAACACCCTCAGCGGGGTCAGCGCCAAGCAGTTCTCGGCGCCCTCGGCGCTGGCGAAGGTGTACACGGCAGGGTAGCCCAACAGCACCCCGGCCACGGTGCACAGGTTCCAGTCGCCGGGGACAACCTCGCTGGCGGTCACGGGCTCGGCGCTGGCGGCCGCAGCGTCCCGCAGGTGGCCCAGGAGGTCGGCGAGGTGGCCGCGGACGGTGCGGGCCTGGGCCGGGGCGAGCAGCGCCGGGCGCCGCC
>VWZW01000741.1:0-25369 GCA_013397115.1 Edolisoma coerulescens | reverse complement strand
GCACACAGCCCCGCGGGTCCCCCCAAACCCCGCGGGTCCCCCCAAACCCCGCACGGGGAGCCGGGACGAGCAGAGCGCCCGCACCCCCGGCCTTCTGCCGCGGCCCTTTTCCTGTCAGATGGAATATTTAGGAAACTTCCAAACGGGATTTTTTTCCCCATGTAAATGGAGTATTTAGGAAAGGAAGTTTGCTTTTAAACGGGATGTCTTTGCCTTTTAAATGGAATATTTTGTGAAGAAAACATAAAAGTTCCTGGGCTTTTTCACAGTTCAAAGCATATTCAGCTGAGTCATAGAATCACCGCATAATTAAGGCTGGAAAAGACCTCTAAGATCACAGAGTCCAAACATTAACCCAGCACTGCCAGGCCCACCACTAAACCGTGTCCCTTAGCACCACATCCACACGGTTTTGAACACTTCCAGGGACAGTGACTCTGCCATTTCCCTGGACAGCCTGTTCCAGTGCTTGTCCATCCTTTCAGTGAAGAAATGCTCCCAAACATCCAATCCAAACCTCCCCTAGCACAATTAAGTACATTTCCTCTTGTCCTAAATCCATCCATGTAGATCCATATCCAGTCAATGATAGCACGGGATGAAGCCATACCCTGAAGTCAGCTCTGATTAAAGCCACAGGCACACATTTTTTTCTCTGAAAAGCATAAAAATGTCCCTCTTGCCTGCCTCCATCCCCGCTCTGGGGTCACACCTACCCCTGGGAAGGGGCTCAGCAGCTTCTCCCTGGTCCCACCGCAGTCTCCTGCCCTCCAGCCTCGCGTCTTATTTATTTTCCCCGTAGGTGGAGAGCCGTGACTCAGTGGTGAATCTTGGTTTCAAGGATCATACAATACTTCACTATTCAGTTTCAATAAACCAGAAAAAAAATGGGAATTTCCCTTCTCCTCCTCATCATGAGCACTATGGAAAATGCTGAACCCTGACTTTGGGAAGGCTGGCTTACACCCACAGCTCAGCCACGAGTTTGGAACTAGACAAAACTTCAGAGATCTTCACACACAGACAAAACAATTCAACATTTTTCTGGGGAAGTTTGCCTTGCCAAGGTGGACATTTCAGGCTTCATTCAGCATGGAATTCCACTCAGAGGAAATATTTAGCAGGAGTTTGTCAGCACATAAGAAAATCTTTCTGGCAATAAGCAGAAGATAGCCCGGGGTCAGTGCTCTCTGTGTTGGATGACACTGCAGTGATGGGTTTCGTTAGTGGTGCCCGACCGTTTCTGATGTGTAAATCAAGGGACAGCTGCTCCTGCAATAACACAGCCTTGTTGTGATTCCTGCTGTATAAAAACATGCAGTGGTGGGACAATTTCGGGAGCGACTGGGAAGAGACACAGGGAGACACTGGGCTGAACTCCAGGCCAAGCTCTGGAGGATCTTTGATCTCTCCTCAGATGGGTCAGCACAAAAGCTGCCGTTCACCCTCCCTGCATTCCTGCTGTCCACGCCTCTGTCCCGCCTGGCGACGACAGCGAAATTTAAGGATGCTTTGGGTTGGCTTTGTGGTGGGTGCTCGGGGAGCTGTGGAAGGAGAGCCCAGCAGTGCTGCTGCTCACGCTGCTGCTGCCGTGGCTGTGTCTGGCAGTGCTGGGAGGCACCTGCGTGGAGTTTTGCCCTTCCTGGGCCCACTGGAAGGACACTCGAGGTGCCCAACCCGCAGGTCAGGGCTGGGGGTTTAAAAAATGGAGCAATGTGGCAAAAGAGCTGGGTGAGGACTGCTCCAGCTTGGGAGCTCCAGCCTGGGAGAAGGGTCCAGCCCTGCCTGCTGTGTCCCTGCAGCCGGTCCCTCTGGCAGGCAGCTGTGCCTGCCAGCACCCTGCTGCCTCCGCCACGGCCGCTGCTGCCTTCCCAGCACCAACACAGATGCCAAACAAATGAGTCCTCCCAGCCCTCTGCAGGGTTTGGTGCTGGGTTTTTTCCCTCTTGAGTTTCTAGCAGCCCGTGCTGAAGCATGTGGCAGCACGTCGGGGTAGGCAGCTGACGGGAAATAGGCTGTCTGTTTCCATGCTCTTGGCGGGGAAACTCCGCAGCTTTGGAGCTGTAGAGGTGATAATCCAGGGATAACTCATTAGGCAGGACGGGCAATCAGATGTTTGTAACCGATCATCCAAAGCGTTCGCTCTGACACAACACACAGAGCACCCATCCTGCTCCTCCAGGCAGACAGACAGCACCAGCCTCTCCACTGCAGTGTTCTCTAGAAATGGGTCTCTTTATTTTTACTTCTCTCTGCTTGTATTTATCTCTATCTGCATCATTTTTTTTGAATCAAAGTAAGGAATAATTTGGCTGATAAACTGCCTTACAAAGTGTCATCCTGCTGGCTGAGACACAGCAGCTCTTCCAGTGCAGTCTGCAGAGCACACAGAGGCCACGCAGAGGAATTTTCATACCAGGAGCTATGGGATTTACTTTCTTTCAGTGCCAAATTAATATCACTATTTTATCAACACGATTGTGTGTCATGATACCTGCAATAGCGGCAGCTGGGCTTTGTACTCCAGGTCTCTCGCAGCCCTTTGTTCCTGGCTGGAGAAGATTGCAGTCATCAAAACAGAGAGGAACCATTTTCTCTCCTGGGAACAGAGCACCAAGTTCCCATAAGGCAAAACAAAATTATGCAATGAGTCAAGACAATGTCCTGGGCATGTGGAGTCTTGCTTTGTGCTCTCTGCACTCACATTCCAGCAGGCAGCTCCGTGCAGGAGAGCAGCACAAAATGGTGGAGAGGCTTCACCCCAGCACATCCCAAACTCCCCAGCTGTGCTGCAGGAAAAAGGAACGGATCCTCCCCACCCCTGTCCTGGCAGCACCTCTGTGGCCTCGGGCTGTTTGTGACCCCGGGAGAACTCCTGGCATCACCAGGCAAGATAATGCCAAAAATTATATAAAATAATTTATAAACATGACTGTGGCTACCAAAGACTTCTTTCCAGGAGCTCTGTGAAGAGGAGAACGGGGGGGATGGATTTACTGTTATTTTCTGATCGGCCAGCCCTCGAGCTGCTCTGCTGTGGACGACGCATCTCCGAGTCAGGGGCCGAAGTTCAGCTGAAGCATTTCCAAAAGGAAGGGTTGAGTTCATTAACTGCGTTGCATTCTTCCAGGCACGAGGATAGACAGGGATATTATTAGATAAAAATGCTTTAATTGAAATAGAACAGTCTTAAATTTTCTGGCAACTTCTCTGGCCCTTCCCATCCATCTCCAGGCTGTGTTGTCTTTATCCTCGCTTTGCTCTTCTTTTAAGTGAAACCAAACCTTGCCTGGGTATCCTTACAGGTAACAGTGGAAGGTTGTATCAGACTCCTGCACATCTCTGTGTGTATATATATATATATTTTATACATATATACACACGGTACCTCTGCTGGGTTACTTGCAGGTGTGAGTGGATTCAGAGCAAATCCCACTCTCACAGTGCAGCACGAATTGCTCTGCTGTTCTGCAATATCAAATTCAAATTTCCCCCTGGTTCTTAGCCAGTATTCTTCCATGAGAGAGGCTCTTCTTACCTAACCAACCCCAAAAAAAGTTCCAAAAAAGTGAGCAGCTTAAGTCCGTCTGGACCTTGGCATTAGGATAAGAGAATCTATTGTTTCCTATTAATGCTGCTCCAATCCTCTTAACGAAGATACCAGGCTGGCTTGGGCACATTTATAGCTCAGGTCATTCTTTCCAGCTGGCACAGGTTGGGTTCAGAGCAGCTGGTTTGGTGTGGAGAAAAGCTGGTGGCTCCTGCAGGAAAAGGAAAGGGCTCTGTGCATGTGGAGAGGAGGGGCTGAGGCAGGGCTGTGAGTGGTGCTGGACAGAAGGAGCCCAGGGAAGAGCCACGCTCGCTCGGTGTCTGTAATCAAAGCAGTGAAGGAGGGTCAGGGGAAGGGTGAGCAGGAGGAGAATTCCCATGGACACAAAGAGGGGAAGGGAATAAGAAGAATATGCTCCAAAAAATATGGAAATAAACAATTCCTGTTCTTTTTAGCTTAAAGCTTTAAGACTGAGATGTGACAACAAGAGGAATATGTGTGTTTGTATCTAGGTGCCCTCACTAATTCTCTCAACCATTTTGTAGAGCACAGCCTACAGCAGGCATTCAGTTAATTTAATGCATTTGCAGATTTTTTAATGGAAGTGTTTGTTTTCTCAGGATTTCCTCTCTGCAATTGTTGTTTTTTCCTATGCCCCATCTCACTGAAGCACCGAGCAACCCCCACAGGCAGGAAGTACAAGCCAGCATTGCAAAGATGAAAGTTCCTTCCCCTGTAATCCCTTTTTTCCCCTGGAAGACCCTGCAGGACAGAGTGGGGCTGTGTGTTGTGTGCAAAGGGAACTTCTGCTCCCAAATTCTTTGACATGGAGGCATTAATGTGTGAAAGATGCTGAGCCCCTGGAGTTTGCTTCTAAATAGGGCACAGCTCAGAACGTCTGAAGGTCTCTGGGGCTCATGGGTGGGAATCTTCTAACGATCTTTAGTTATTTTTATCCATGCCCAGTGCTCAGTGCTCTGGGGCAGGGGAGCCACTCTGAGATCTCCCGGGGAGCACTCAGAGCTGCAGCACCGGGAGCTGGGCAGGGGAGGAGGAACAAGAGACTAAAACACAGACAGGAGAAGGTGACACAGCAAGACACAGCATTAACATCAGACAGAGGCACGAGACAGCGAGAAGAAAAAGAACAAAGGACTTTGGCAGGGTTTTTCTTCTTTTCCTTCTGATTTTAGTCCTGCTTTCCGGAGGAAAATGGGACAGCAGTTTGCCAATACTGAAGGGGAGCAGGGAGAGATTGATGTTGCAGAGCTGCAGGAATGGTATAAGAAGTTTGTGGTGGAATGTCCCAGTGGGACCCTCTTCATGCATGAGTTCAAGCGGTTCTTCGGGGTCCAGGACAACCAGGAAGCAGCAGAGTATGTGGAGAACATGTTCAGGGCTTTTGACAAGAATGGGGTAAGTGCTGAGAAGGTTTTACAGGTACCTGTGTAACAATTTCTGTGTCTGTCTTCTGCACTGGGGAGGTGTTTGGGTTATGCCTGCCCTTCATGGGACTGAGGCGGGGGTGAGGGACCCCCACGGGCAGGAGAGGGAGCACAGGCTGGTCTGGATTTATCTCCTCAAATCTCTACCTAAATTAAGGTCAGAATGTCCCCTGAAGGGACTAAGGTTGAATTAAAAGGTTGAAACTGAGGCAGTCACACTTTGAGACGGTGTTGCTGTAAGACCCTCAAACAGCCGAGGCTCCCACATGGCAAAAACATTTCTCTGTTGAGATAGAGGGGAAATTACAGCACAGGACAGTCCTACTCAGGCTTGTTCTGTGTTGGAGGAAGTGTCTGCACCAAGTATGGGCAGGTGGTTTGTAATAAAATATTGATTTTAGCTTTGCTTTCCAAAAGCAAAGGAATGCTGAACGATTCAGACTTTCTGGTTTTGATTCCCTTTGCCATATTTGTCATGAGGCACCTGGGAAGAGTTTTCTGGGTTTTCTGGTTTAGTCACAGTTCCTGCATACCCCCACGGCTGCCACGGGCAGCCTGGGGTGCTTTAGGCTCTCAGAAGTGGAACTCAGCTGCCAAATGGTTCAGTTGTTTTTCTCCTGAAGCTCTTGATCACATTCCAAGTGTGGGGATGTTTGTTCCTTGTATTAATCCAGGAAAAGGGGACTCAGGTCGTTCATCTCTGATCTAGTCATCTCCCTTAAGCTCCCTCTGAAAACAGCAGCAAAACCACATTGAAGTGGCAGCAAAAGTCAGTTTGTGAGAAAGGATTAAAAAAGGCCATGGAAGATGTGGGCAGGTCAGGCTTGTCTCAGAATTCCAAGTTGTAAAAACCCAAATTCCTGCAAAAAATGAAAGGTTCGGGTCCCAAACTCCGTTATGAAAGCTGTGCAGAAAAGGTAGCAGAGCAAACTGTGCATAAAAGGTGAAGTCCCGTTCCTAATTTATTGGAGTTTTCCTGACAGGACCGAGAATCTGGTTGTGAGGGATGCTGGTGCAGGACAGGATGGGGCAGGAGGAGCTCGGCCTGGGTGCACAGGGTGTGGCTGTGCCTGCTGCTGCTCCTCAGCTGCTCCAAACCTTCTCTGAAGTGCCAGACCAAGACCTGTCCCACGCATCATCCTTTTGGCAGCTTTAACTGTCCAGGCTTCCTGGAACCTGTAAAGCAGTTTTCTGTCAACTTTCCACCCAGCTAATGTCAGCCAGCTGCTGCTTCTCTCTTGCCACAGGATAACACCATTGATTTTCTGGAATACGTAGCCGCCTTGAATCTTGTTTTACGGGGAAAACTGGAACACAAGCTGAGGTGGACATTCAAAATGTATGACAAGGATGGGAACGGCTGCATAGATAAACCTGAGCTGCTGGAAATCGTTGAGGTAAGTGGGCATTGCCCAATCACTTTTTTAAGCAATCCCTGCTCTTTGGCAATGTTATGATGTGTATGGGCTTTGTGATAATCAGGTTTCAAGGCAGCTGTGGATGGTGATGAAGTGACAATGCCTGACCTTGGTGAAAGGTTTGGAGCCTGCTGGGGTGTCTGAGGGCTCTGCTATACCCACTGTGGGCAGCCTGGCCCTGCTGCTGCCCAGAAATGAAACCTCAGGGTTCTGGAGATCCTGGAGCTCTGCTCTGCCTTTCCTTTCACCCTCTCATCAGCAAGGCTCCCTGTGCTGGCCTGGAGAGGAGGGTTTCACCCCATGCCCTTGCTGGGGCTGTGTCCTGGCTGGGTGGTTGGTGAGAATACCCTGAGAGGGACCAGTTAGTACCGAA
The DNA here is from genome assembly GCA_013397115.1 of Edolisoma coerulescens. NCBI lineage: Eukaryota > Metazoa > Chordata > Aves > Passeriformes > Campephagidae > Edolisoma > Edolisoma coerulescens. The sequence goes on along the minus strand of VWZW01000741.1, from coordinate 18,583 downwards.
ATTCCTTTGTGCTGGTGCCGTTCTGGGTTTCTGCTGTGTCCTGCACTTGGATTTAACCAGCGGTGTGAGGAGAGGCCTCTCGGTGATCCCGTGGTTTGATTGGCAAGGTGGGAGCTGGTGTCTTCTGCCAGTGACAGAATAAGGGAAATCACCTCGAGTTGCACCAGGGGAGGTTTAGATGATTATTAGGAAAAATTTCTTCACTGAAAGTGTTGTCCAGCCCTGACACAGGAATCACCATCCCTGCAGGGAGGTAAAAGCTGTGTGGATGCGACACCTGGGGACAGGGTTAGGGGTGGCCTTGGCAGTGCTGGGGGAACAGTTGGATTGGGTGATCCTGAAGGTCTTTTCCGACCCGAAGGATGCTGTGGGGCTGAGCAGACAGCCAGGCACAGGCACCTGCTCCCACCTGAGGTGAAACATCTCGGTGGCTGTGCTGCAGCAGCACGGGGCCGTTCCCCTGCACAGCAGCGCCTGCCAGGGTGATAACCACTGCTCATCACCCATCTGAGCATCTCAGGGGGTGCAGTGCCAGGAGCTGCCCCTGTGGCCAGCAGGGCCGCTGGCTGGGGAGGGTGAGCAGCTGGTCACCTGCAGCAGCAGCAGTGGCAGCAGGGCAGCCTGTCTGGGCCACGATCCGTTATAGTTTTGAGGTCAGTCAAGAATTGGCCAGACCTGTGAGGCCACTGCTAATCCTCTCTCTGGGAAGAGTTTAGACAAAAACCTTCAGCCTGAGCAGGAAAGGTAACAATGGACAGGTGGTGCCACGGGAGGAGCAGATAAAATCTGACCCTTTCCCGTGGCAAAGGGGAGCAGAAACTGGGGGTCAAATCCGTGCTAATACAGGCTTGATCTGCAGCCCGGACACAGCTCCCCCAGAGAGAGGGCTGGGTTAGTCCAGATGTGCCTGGCTTTGGATGTTAGGAAAAAATCACAGCCAAGGCTTATGATTTTTCCCATCTGTGAAACTCTGGCTTTGTTCTTTGCAAAGGAGCCCTGAGGTCTGACCAAGGTGTGTAAGGGAAACAGGAGGGCAGCAGCTTCACAGAGCAAATGAGGTAATTAATGTGCAGTGAGGGTAGGCACCAGGTCAGGGGTTCCATTCCACATCTGAGGCTGTTGAGGGGCAGATCTTTCCAGAAAGGTTAAACCCACAGCCTTTGAAAAAGACCTTCACAGTGTTGGGATGATAACGGAGTTCACTGCTTTTCATTTTCCAGTCTCTTTCCTAATTTGTGAACTCCTTTCAGTCTATCTACAGGCTGAAGAAGGTGTGCTGGTCGGACGTGGAGGACAGGACTCCGCTGCTGACACCAGAGGAGGTGGTGGACAGGATATTTCAGCTGGTGGATGAGAACGGGGATGGTGAGTGATGGATGGCCCAGACTGCATTCCTGCCTGATGAGAGCTCACCCGTGCTGGGCTGGCTGCCTCTGATCGTGGCTGCCCAGAGATCACTTGGCTCTATTGTTACTCAAAATGGGCACGCTGGGTTTTGGTTCTGCTCTGTTCCACAGTCAAAAGTGGCTTGGTGGAGCAGGGTGAGATCTTTTCCATTGTTATTTTAATGTAAAATACCAAGGAGTCGCTGCTCTGTCTGGATTTTGATGTCACTCAGATCCCATCCTCTGGCAGCCCCCAGCAGCCAGAGGGCAGGCGCCGGTCCCAGCACCGAGAGCTGAGTGAAGACGCTGGTTCCAGTCAAACTGGGGCTTGCAGGACCTGGCTCCGGTCCTGGAGGGGCCTGGGTGAGCCCCTGCAGCATCCGGAGCCTCCTGATGGATGGGGCGGGGGGACGCTCTGGGTCACAGCCCCTGGTTTGCCTTTAGCTGCCTGGCCTGGCAGGGGTGGGGAGATGAAGTAAGATCGTGTCTGATTAGCATTTTATCTGACACACGGGTGGAATTGCTTCCTGCCTCCTCCTTCCCTCTTATCTCTGTGTTCTGACTGCCCATCTCGTGTCCCCCTCCTCACCCACAGGGCAGTTGTCTCTTGATGAGTTCATTGATGGAGCCAGGAAGGACAAGTGGGTGATGAAGATGTTGCAAATGGATATGAACCCTGGGGGATGGATCACTGAGCAGAGGAGGAAGAGTGCTTTGTTCTGAGAAAATTCGGGTTTGACACAGCTGAAAACGTGATGCTGACTCCCAAGTGTGACCCCTCCTCTAGCCTGGTAGTGACTTTGCTTTCTAATTCGATCTCAGCATCCAGATGAAAACCTGAGTGGTTTAAGGAGCCGTATCTCGATGTAAAACCCGCGTGCTGAGCACTGCTGGTACCCAGGGACTATTTCTGGCCCATGAATAAGTCTTTCTGTGTACACAAACCGTGTTTGCCAGCTCTGGTTTTTGGTTACACCCCAAGGAACAAACTTTTTGTGGCTTCCTGCGGCAGCTCCTGAGCAGGGTTTGGGGCTGGTGACGGGAGCGGGAGGTGAGGGGGGGAGCCCGCGGCGCTGGCACCGCTCGCTCCTGCAGGTGCGGGGCATCCGGGAGTCTCTGCGTGCGCTTTGCAGCCGCTGCTGCTGCTCGCGCCGGGTTCCTGGAGACCAACACACAACGGCCAGAAGGGAGAACTGCATCGGAGCAGCGGCCGGGACAACACACAGAGCTGGGGGAAGCAAGGTGAGGGCTGGGCAGGAGCAGCAGTAACTCCTTCCCCGCCCTCCTGGGGACCAGAGCCGGCTCCTTCTGCCTGCTCGGCCGCCCGAGGGGCTGACAGAAGCCGCTTCCAAACACTGACATTTCACAGCCCCGTTTAGAGGACAGAAGCGCCCGGGCGTGGCTCGGCTCCCTTTGAGCCCCTGGTTCTCAGGGAATCATCGCTCTGGAACAGCCTTTCCTGCTCTGGGAACAGGGGATGAACTCAAGGAGCTCCAGGATTTTCATTGCAGTGGGAAAAGTTTCGTGTGGAAGCAGAGATGAGGGAAGAGCAGAGTTTTGCTTCGCAGCGTCTCTGCAGTGAGAGGACTTGTGCTGCTCCAGTGGCAGGACCACGGAATCATAAATCGTGGATGGTTTGGGTTGGAAGGAACCTTAAAACTCCTCCGGTTCCAACCCCCCTGCAATGAGCAGGGATGCCACATCAGGTTGCTCCAAGCCCTGTCCAAACTGGCCTTGAAAAGAATGGAAAAAGTGACAAAAATTCCAGTGCAGTGGTTTTACACTGGACTTAATTTAGCCCCAGACTGCAGATACAAGATTTACACAGGTTGCAGGCTGAGCTCTGCTGTTCTAACCCACATTTCTACACAGATGTATGTGGAAAATGAATTTGGGTTGAATCCACGTTTTGGTTCAACTTTATTGGATGTATTGGTTCATTTACAAGAAAAAAACTCCCCAGGAAAATAACCTGAGTTTGTCTGTTTCGTTTTCATTTCCCCATGGGATCAGTGGGCCAGGTCATACCAATGAAAAGATTTACAACCCCTTTCTTGTGGCCTTTAATTAGGACTGTGGGAACTCTCATTAGTTGATTAGTTTGCTGGTTTGTGGTCTTGTCAGTTTAGCCAGAGTTTAAATTCCATGAGGAAGTGTTCAGGATAAGGCACAATCAGTGTTCGTGCACATTTCCACTTTGAAGTAGCCTTTCTATGAGTTCTCTGTAAATACAGACCAGTTTGTGGTGTGCTGACTTATCAGAGCTGATTAGACTCGTGCTTTATGCTGCTCTGAGGCAGTTGGTCAAAGCTCTCTCTTGTCAATAGTTTATCAGGCAAAGATCTGAAAGAAAAATCTGACTTCTGACTTGAGAGCCTGGATGAAAACATTCACTTTTATTGATTTTCCAGCTCGTGAAAAAATGTTTTCATCGGCGGATACAAATCTCTAATTCCTTGCATTTCAGCGTCTCAGCCAAGGTAACACTCTGCTTCTTTAGAGAAGTTAGAGTTTAGTTTTAGAGAGGCTCTTTAGTTCCTAGAGTTGCATTTTGCTGGTTTACTGAAATGCTCCAAATTCTCCAATTCTGCTCACCTGGTCAGCCCAGGCTCTGCAGGGGCTGCCTGGGGCCCCCCAGGCCAGCAGCCCTCCCCTGGTGAGCACTTGTACAGATGTTGGTAGAAATTTTGTAAAGCAGGAATTGAATAAAAAAATACTTATTAAAAACCCTTTTTTGTAGTATTTATTTGTTAATTAGGTGAGGATCTGTGTAAGCACCTGACTATCTGACTGAAACTGTAGCCTGTGAGTCTGATATATTGAATTTAGGGGAGGAGCTGCTGGAACAGCTGGTAGGACAGAGATAGGGCAGGGATGACGATGCTGTTGCAGAGTAGGGAAGGAGCCTCTTCTCTTTAACTTCCATGTGGTGACAGCAAAAACCATGACAATATAATTTAAAAAAGAACGTTTCTGAGTGGAACTTGAAATAGGTGCTTAAAAGAAAGTGAGCTGACTGCTGCAATCAGACACCCCTATTTTAACCCTTCCAGGACTGAAACAGGCCCTTGAGGGCTCAGGGGCTGGATGGTTCCGTGTGCTGTGGCCTGGGCAGATGGGGGGTGGAGGTGCAGGGGATGTGTTCGTGTCAGAGCTGGCATAACCCAATGGAAACTTGTTCCTCTTATCAATTATGTAATATTTTGTCAAGAAAGCAAAGGTGCTTTGGCCTTAGTGCTATTTTTAAATCCTTGGGTATAAATCCCCGAACTCCTCCCAAACTCCATTCAGCATTCACATCAAGCACTGATGTCAGGCATCTCGCATAATCCATTTTCCAGACTTGGGCCCAGCTCAAATTGGATTTGGCTGATTGGATTTCTCTCTGCTCTAAATGGGGAAAGAGGACGGCTCGGACAAGGCAGATGCCATGTGACTTTTCCGGGCTGCCATCTGCTGCCGGCTTTGATGCCCCTGCAGTTGGTAGGACTGGAGCTGGAATGGTCAGGTCGGAAAGCTGGAGCTGAGGCTGTTGTTGAAGGGAAGGGAGAGCAGAAGCCACGGAGGCATCACATCCTAAAATCCTCTGGGAGATGCATCCCTGGAGAAGGCGCTGAGCAGCAGGAATGAAAGGCTGAGGAGGAAGGAGGATCCTTGCACCCAGCTCTGTGCTCAGCCCTGCTCGGGGGGCAGCTGGGGTTTGGGCAGGGGCGGTTCCCCCAGGCCCGGGGCTGCCCGGGGTAGGGTTTGTGTCCAGGTCACTCCCAAAGCACCTGTGGGCAGGTTCCCTTTGAAAATGTCCTGTGGAAAGCCAGAGTGACCTCCTCAGCCCCGTGCTGGTCACTGCAGGGACTGGCTGTGGTCTCAGTGGTTTTCTTACAGCACCTGTGCTCAGCTGTGCCATGGCAAAATTCCTGTCCTTCCTTTCCTTCCTTTCCTTCCTTTCCTTCCTTTCCTTCCTTTCCTCCCTTTCCTTCTTTTCCTCCCTTTCCTCTTTCATTTTTCTTCCTTCCTTTCTTTCTTTCCTTACTGTCCTTCTTTCTCCTTTCCTTTCTCTTCTTTCTTTTCTTCAAAGCTAAGTGCACCTCAGAAGTTTAGGAAGTGTCTGAAGCGCATCACCCTTAAAGATCCTGCGTTTAGGGGATGTTCTGGGATCCGAGGAGCGCTGTGGGAACGCCGGAGCTGCGGCAGAGCAGCCAAAACCTGCGGGAAAGGGGCTTGGGAAGGGCCTGGCCGGGAGTCGGGTTTGCGGCACTTCTCTGCCTCTGGGATCGCCCCCGGGGGTGCGCACGGGGATGTTTTTGGGGCCGCCTGTTTGTGGGGTCCCCTCGGGTTTGGGGTCGGCGGGGCCGATCCCGGCGCGTTCCCGCTGCTCCCGACGGGGCCGGCAGAGGGCGCTGCGGGACGGGCGGAGAGAAGGGACCCCAAAAACCGGGATGGGGACAAAAGGGACCCCAAAAACCGGGATGGGGTGGGGGTGGGATGGGATGGGATGGGACAGGGATGGGATGGGGATGGAGATGGGGATGGGGACAGGGGTGACAGGACAGCGGGGATTGGGATGGGATATCAGCAAGAATCACCCATCAGGGGATCAGGCTGAGGGCAGCTCCCAAAAATTCCCCCCATGCTCAGCAGAGCCTGGGCTGCCTCCCAGCTCCGGAGCGTTGGCACAGGGGGGAGCAACGTGCCCGGGGCACCTCAGCAGCCACCCCGATTTTGAAATAAATTAATTATGCATGAGTTAAGGCCGAGAGACTCATAGTATTAGTTTTTAATTATTCCATATTTGCCCTGTTAGAGGCTGAAAAAACATCCTTTGGAGAGAGACGCTGAGGTTTGAAAGGTGCTTTTGGCCTGAGGGCAGTTCTGAGACAGGCCTCTTAGAACAACTTTGGCTTTATAAATAGAAATCTGGCTGGTCAGAGCTGCTTTTTGCTGCTCCCGGGGTGCAGAGGAGAGGCGTCTCTGCCCAGGGAGGGTGCTCAGAAAGCCCACGCTGAGCTCAGCTCCCTCCTGGTGCTGGTGCAAAGCCAAAGGGCTCTGAGTTTTGTGCTGGTCATTTGTGGGGGAGTTGGTTTTGCTGCAAGAAGGAGTTACACCCTGAGTAAACAGCTCAGCCCACCTCTAATGAGGGGTTGCAGCTGCTCCCTCTTGCACCGCCGTGTGTGGACAGGTTGGCCCATCGAGGGCTCCTGTCCAGGGTGGTTTGGGAGCCTGAGAACAACCCCAGAGCAGCTGTTTCTGTACTTGTGAGAGCCACTTAATCTGTCCTGCTGGAAACAGAAGGATTGCTTGGAAGAGAGAAGAAGCACAACCCGAAATAATATTGTAAAACATCTTTATTGGTTCACTGTAGGGCTGGAAGTAGAAAAGCTTCCAGGTAAAACTCTGTCCAATGAAAAAGACGCACAGGAAAAACGGCCAGAAAGCTGCTTGTGAATTGCAAACACCCAGTGCTAAATAACAAAACTCAGCTGGGCAAGAAATCCTTCCTGGTGTCCTGTGTTGCCTCACACGGCCGGGACTGCTCCCGTGGGTGAGGAACCTCCCCGGCAGGGGATGGTTTGGGGCGAGGCCGCCGCTGCCGCGGCCGCCCTTGTGCGTGTCGGGGTCCTGGGCAGCCCTGCCCGGGGCTCCGGGAACGGTGCCCGGGTCCGGACTCCCCGGGGGACTCCCCCTGATCCCACCCTGGAGGTGCTGGGCCCCAGGGCCGGCTCAGGAACCCGGGGGAGTCCCCACGATCCCACCCTGGAGGTGCTGGGCCCCAGGGCCGGCTCAGCAACCCTCGGGTGCCGCGGGCGCTCGGAGCTGAGCCTCACCCCTCTCTAGCAGCTCCCCCCTCCAAAACCCACACGGACTCGGGAGTCAAAACCTCCTGGTGCTCCTTATCCAGGTGGTGAAACGTGCGGGAATAGTCCCCCAGCGCTCCTCCCTCCCAGGTTACTGCAGCGCTGATTCTGCTGTTCTGGAAGCACTTCCTTCCTTGCAGATGCTTCAGGGAGAAACATTCCCGTACAGTTCAGGGGGTCATTTGAAAAAGGCACCATTCGATGTTTTCAATGCTTTTGAACAAAGAAAAGCCACTGCATTGAACCCTTCCCTTTTGCTAGCTCATAAATGTTTTAACTCACATTATCACTAATCACTGCGGACCAAATAATAACAAATGAAGGAAGGAGTGACCAAAACCAGTGATTGCTTGCTCTGGAAATATGAATGGAAGGAGAAGGTTTAGATCTGCTTTTCCAGGACCCCTCTCACCGGGGCCAAGTCCTGGGCAGCCCTGGGCTTGGACCCCGCTGAGGGGGTGTTGGCCATGGCCTCGGTGGGAATTTTGGGGTGCTCTCGGTGTGTGCTTGACCTGCACAGCCTCGTGCTGCTCCCCTGCCCTTGAGTCCCGGCTGTCCCCCCTCCGAGCTCAGCAGCAGCGTCCAGAGGTCCCAAGGCCATCCCAGATCCATGTGGGACAAGCCCAGCTCTGCACCCCCCCCTTGCAGAGGCCTCTCCTCTCGCTGCCCGGGCAGATCCCGGTCCCAGGGTCTGTCCGTGGGAGCTCCTGGCTCCACAGCCCGATCCGAGGTGACAGTGCCGGGGGGGTGAAGGGAAAGCTACTGGGCAGCCTAGGCGTCCTGCTCGGCCTCCTGCGGGTTCCTGCCGTCGTTCTGGATCATCCGCACGATGTGTGTCAGGTCCAGGCTGCGCGTGAGGGTGTCCAGCAGCATCTCATCCTTCTGCACGCCCTCCATGAACTCCTCCAGGGACAGCTCGCCTGCAGAGCGCGGCCACAAAAGCTCTGTCAGACCCCGCGGCCTCGCTCCCCCCTGCGCCGCCCTCGCAGCCGCCCCCAGGAGGGGTAGGGACCCTCAAATTGGGGTCTCAGCACGTGCATTGTACCCCAAAGGCCAGCACAGATCCCCACCCAGGAGGGGCAGTGGGCAGTGTCCCCTCGGGCAGCCCAGAGGGGACGGGGAGCTCAACCTTCACAGGGAGCCCCCCTCTGCCAGCTCTCCCTGTCCTGCTGTTTTGGGGCATCCAGCAGCAGGAATTGCTCTGGCAGCCCGCAGTGCGGGTAAGGGGGAGGGCAGGAGCAGTGGCTCTGCCCAGGGAAGGTCCTCACCGTCTCCATTTATATCGATTTTGTTAAAAACCATGTCCGTGAACTCCTCCGCCGTCATCTTCTCGTTGCAGCGGTTGATGGATCGAATGGCCTGGAGGGAACGAGGGGCACAGGCAGTGACCGAGTGCTCGCCAGGTTTGTGTGCCCATCAGAACAAGTGGCCAAGTGACCACGCATGAAAGGCCAAACTCTTTTTCAGGGCTGAAACTTGTTTTCAGGCAGTTAGGCTTTGAAAGGAATAAGTGCTGCCTGAAAAGCTGGAGATTAAAATCCCCTGAAAAGGCCGTCAGTGCTTTACCAGATGTAATGGGCATGCTGGCATAAGCCAGGAGCCGTTCACCTCTGAAGACCCTTAGATTAAATTCAAGTGCTTATCTCAGCCCCAGTTTCAGTGAACAGGATTAAACAACCTGCCAGGAGAGGACAAGGGGCTGCTGGGTGTCCGAGGGGGTGTGGGAGGCAGGTCCAGCCGGGGAGGTGCCCGCTGGCAGCGCTGGCAGAGGATGGGCAGCAGGTTTGGGCAGTGTCTACTAATCCACCATGGAATTCACGGGGCTGGAAGTTCCTGTCACAGCCTCCCTGTCTCCCTGCACCCAATGCCCATCTGTGGCAGGGATGGAAAAGCTGAGCCCACTCACTTTGATGATGTTCAGCAGCTCAGCCCGGTCGATGCAGCCGTTCCCGTCCACATCATAGAGCTTGAAATACCACCTCAGCTTCTGATCCACCTTCCCCTTCAGCACCAGGCTCAGAGCTGCCACGTATTCCATAAAATCTATGTAGCCATCCTGAAAGCAGAAGGTTAGAAGCTAAGGTGAGATTAAAAGCGGAGGGTCAGGCAGTAAGTGATTTTCCTGGTCACTTTTGGAAGCCCCCTCTGGAACTGGGCCCTCCACCCTGAGACCAGGGGCTCATGGAGTGCAGTGGTTAAAGCCAAGGTGCCACCTTAATCTGTGCAGAGATGTTGTAGAATCGTGGAATTATAGAATCACTGAGGCTGGGAAAGGCCTCCAAGATCATCAAGTCCACCTCGGACCGTTACATGTCGGGAAGGCACAGACTGGGTGGGTGGACCCGCTTTGGGGACTGGGAGCTGGCCTGTGCTCAGGGAATTAATACACGCCAGGCATTAATTACCAGCCCAAAGCAGTGGTAATTCAGAGGTCAGAGAGGTTTATGGAGATGAACCCTGATACCCAGCCTCATGCTGCCTGCACGCACCCACAGCTCCTTTCTCCTGCAAGGGGGTCTCGTTTCCAGGAGAGGAGTAAAACCCCGGCACGCTGCTGACACCTCGGGCTGGGAAGGTGTTTCTCTGTCCCTGTGCCATTTCTGTACCTGATCCACGTTTGGTCACATCCAAAGCACAAACTCTTCTATCTCTGACTTTCCTCCCGGGTGTTTGCCCACCCAGCTCACTCCATGGTGTTTGAGACGTCCAGCTGGACCCAGGGTGGTGGCACCACTGCAAAGCTGCTGGGGTGAGCTCACAGGCCACCAAACTGCCCCCAGACACTGCCCATGATGCTCACAGCTTCCAGAAGGTTGTTAAAATGCCCCCTGCCCACCACAGAGCGTTCCCATGGAGCTCTGAAGGGAAATGGTTCTTGCTGCAGTTTGTGGCACTTCCCTGGAAGTGCTGAAAAGCCGTGTGGATGTGGCACTGGGGACTCGGCTCAGAGGTGAGCCCGGCAGAGCTGGGTTAGCAGCTGCATTCAGCGATCTTGGAGGCCCTTTCCAACCTTAATGACTCTGTGATTCCCACTACAAACCATGGGCACAGCATAAGCCAGGGTTTTGTCAATGAACAAAGCCACGGCCCTGCGGGGCCGGGCCGGTTCCAGAGGAGATCATCTGCTTTATCCCACTGCTGCAGGAGCCAGATTAGGTATAAAAAGCCACTAAGCCCCATTCCCAGCAGGATTTCCTGTGCGTCAATTCCCTCTCAGGACTGCATTCAAACACGGGGCAGTGAGCAAGGCAAAGGCCAAGGCACAAACCAAACACCTGAAGGATTTAGGGCCTGATCTGCATTTTTGTCAATGGGATTAATGCCACTAAGCCCTTTGGGTTACCATAAAATAAATTCCTCATCTCGCAGGAGATGCAATTTCACATCATTTGCAAGTAGAGGAGGATGCTGCTTCCTGTTGGAGACGCAGCATCCATCTGCTTCCCTGGCACAGCTCCTGAGCTGGGGGAGCAGCATTCCCAAAGACCTGCTCTGGGACTGCATTCCCAAATATCTGCTCCAGGGCTGCCCCATCCTGGGGGTCCAGCACAGCCACAGCCTGGGCTGCACAGCCTCTCCGCAGGGAGCCGAGCTCCTTACCCCATGGCACGGTGCTCATGGAACCAAATCAAGGCCACTACAATCCATTCACAGCTTCAGACAATGCAACAGCCCCGACCTCTGCGGACGGTGGCTCGTGCTGGGGACTCGCTGTCCCTGCGTGAGTGCAGCCCTTGTCCCCACTCCACTGCGTCCTCACTGTCACAACATCCCGTGTTTAAGGATTAAAGGGCACTTCATTTTAAAGGGATCAAAGACTGCCAGATAAAACCCCACTGTTTTAAAAGGAAAATATCAGTTCTGGGAGAAGGCCCTGTGCTCTCACAGAGCAGGCAGTGGGTGAAGAGTTTTTGCTGGCATTTTTCACGTTCCAGAACTGATTCTACAATTTACGAGGCCGCAGTAAATCAGGCTGAACATACTCAGAGCAGTTTCTCTCTCACAGCCACCCAGCCCCAGCACACGGGATCCCAGGGCGCAGAGCACGGCCCATCCCTGCACGGCCGAGTGGGAAGGACAATATTTACCTTATTAAAGTCAAACGTCTCAAACATTTGCTCAACGTATTTGTTCGCTGCCGGACTCAGGTTTTTCAAGCCAAAAAACTGTTTGAACTCATAGAGGGTGAGCTGGCCAGAAGGACACTCCGTCATGAACTTCTTGTACCACTGGTGGCACTCGGTGGTGCTCAGCTCCTCCACGGTTTTCCCGTCCATGTTCCCCATCTCCACACCAAGTGCTGGTCCCTTTGCAGCCAAAAACGGAGGGTTTGTGAAACTTAGGAAAAAAAAAAAGATCTCACAATTCTGCTTCTTGCCTTCGAAGTCCAGACGTCCCAAGCACTGCAGGGGTCAGAGCACCAGGAGAGGCCGAAGTGCCCGGTGCTGTACGGATCCCGTGGTGGTGATGGACACAGGAGACTCCTCTTCCCCGGAAAACCCAAAAGCACAAAACCTTCTTTGGGCAGGAGGTTGACATTTAAGTACCCAGCAAATCCCTCCCCAGCCAATGAGGCTCAGGGGGGTGGTGGACTCCTGCCAGGCATTAAGAGTTCAGGGTTAAAATAGAAGAGAGGTAAAATGGAGAAACTTTGCAGATTACAGGCCCAGCAGGAGATTAGGAGGGTGGAATTTTCTATGTGATGAGCTAATCTCTTAATCCACTTCATTTGTCTGTTTGGGGGGGGCTGGTGTCACAAGAGCAACAACTTTTGAACCAGAACCAGGGTAAGAAGAAAGAGAGAAAACCACACTGAATCCTCTGTGCTGTTACTGCTTTTTGCTGTCCCTTCACCTCACTCTGCCAGAGGATTCCAGAGGGGCTCTAGAGCCTGGAATTCAGGGAGGGGGAAGTGGCACTTCAGTCCTGGAAGAGATGCACCAGGAGGGTAAATTTGGTGTGAGGAGACAAATATAGAAACATAATTGCTTTCAATGGTAAAGGTTTAGGTGCTTTAATTGCAGACAGCAGGAAGGGGAAGGGCCCTCTCCCCCCAGCTGCAGGGTCGTGTCCAGTCCTGGTCCTGCTCATTGAGTGGTTTTTCCTCAAAATTGTCCCACACTCTGCTCATCCCAGGAGTGTGTCCTGGCTGCTGAGTTACAAACTCAGCTCACACCAGTGGACTTAAATGCAGCTTCAGTTTTCACTGATGATGGGTTACCATGAAAAATTCTCCATGTAAATACAACCAAATCCAATGTTGTTTTCACTTTGACACACAGCATTCTGAGAAGGACTCAGGAATAGAATATCCTCCGAAAGCATCACGGGCCATGTCCTCAGCTAGAAATGAATGGATGTGACTCCCGGGTCTCTCCCACAGAGAGTTTATGCTTAACACACAGTTTATATCTAACAACTGCAGTTACCTAACAAGTAAAAGAGCCCAGTATTGCTTCTGCACCAAAGTAAATTAGGAATAACTCTACTAAAAAAAGCAGTATTACACAATCGTAAAACACTTATGAAAAAGGAATTAAGCCGCGGAACACTAATTGGATGTGCTAATTCTGTGCTCGCCGCCAGGGCCCTGTTGTACAAGGTGAACCTTCAGTGATGCCCTGAGCCCCAGCCCAGCCTGTGCCGAGGCCAGAGGGGCTGGGCTGGGTGGCCGCTCGCTCAGTGCCCCGTGCTGTGACACCCAGTGCAGCGGGCAAGAAACGGCAGGACCAGTTGGACAAGGTTCTTAGAGCAAAATCCACGCTGCGTGTTTGTCTGGGGAGCAGTGGCACAGCCTCCCCACCCCCCTCGGCCCGGCGCGCACTGCTGGCCGTAGCTCTCGCACTGATGGGACGCTGAGGTCACGCCAGCTGCTGTTTCAGGGCTGTATTGCCTGGGCTGTGCTGCTCTCAGCTAAGGCTTTCTGCCGTGCATGGATCTCCACTTGGAGACGTTGGCGCTCTCCACGTCCGTCTCCCTCCGGCCGTGGTCGGTGCCCTCCTGGAAGCGGGCGCCGCAGAACGGCCTCTGCGCGGGGCAGAAGGGCGCCGGGGAGCTGGAGGGCTCCGGGCGGTGGAAGACGAAGTGGAAGGAGCTGAGGGGACGGCCCCCGGTGTGGGCAACGAAGGGCACAAAGCGAGAGCCCAGAGGAGGGGCTGGAGGCGGCCGGTTCCTCGGCATGGGAGGTGTGTTGGGGATCTCTGGCACTGCTTTGGCCTCCTCCATTCCCTTGGGTCTGCTGTGGTCTTTGCCAGGGGCTTCTGGTGTTGCAGCCACCTGTGGAGCAAAAAATCCAGAAAAATGTGTGGCAATTGCCCCCACCCTTCACCATCCCCGCCAGGAGAGCCTGGGAAGCTCCTGCAAGGGCAATCAGGGCAGTGTAAGGGCTGAGGAGTCAGGGGGTTACACATCCTTAGCCAAAAATCTGAGGTGGTGCTGCTTAAAGAGAAGGGGAGTTTAAACTCAAAAGGTGTTCTGGAAATATGGAAGTGACTTTAAACAAATGCTGAGAAATACAAATGATGAGACACAAAGGACTTGCTCATCTCTTGACTCTCAGTTACAGCAGTGATAAATGCCAGCAACACACGCTCCTGGTAAAGCTGTCACCAGAGGACAGCCATGGCAAACCTGCCTTGAAAATGCTTCCACACGATCTGACCCAAGAGGACGTAGCAGTGATGGCAGAGCCTGACACTGTCCTTTAGAGCATCAGCTCAGCAGCTCTGGGTGCCTCTGCGGGGACCCCACACCCCCCTGAGCCTCCTCCTGCTCTGGGGATTGCTCTCTGTGAATCTCCAAGTGGGTTTTCCCCCCAGAAATGCGATGGCCCTGCGCAGGGCACAGGGACCAGGGAAAGAGCCTGTTTGGCCTGAACATTTGCAAGAACCCTTTGCAGAGGAGGGGGGTGGACATGAGCCCCAAGACACACGAGGGGTGGCCTGTGACCCACGGCTGCTGCAGGGCTGTGCTTGACTGCAGAGATATTTCTGCTGCTGTTACCTAAGCATGACTCAGTTATCTCGTTCTCACTGACGACACCTCTGTGCCAATGGAAACTGGCTCTTCCCTCAGCAATTAGCCACTCTACTCCTGGCTGTCCTAAATAAATGCTTGGCTGTTTGCTTATTTTTAACCTTGTAAAGAGGTTTCCTGCTTTCCGTGACGTACTCGGTGCTATTTCTGTTCCCTGGCTCCTAAACCTATTAGGAGGGGAATGCCCACAAATTGTCTGGAAATCTCTTTAAAGCCTTTGAGGGGAATCACCAGATCCCTACAAGTTCGTCGCCTCTTTTTGTCACTCCTTTCCCCAGGGCAGATGCCAAATGCCTGGACCTCAGCACACAGGGGTTATTTCAGCACTTGCTTCCGCTAGGAAACCTCAGTCCATTTTTCCCCAGGGGACAAATTAATGGGATTTTGACTCCTGAAAAGCAGATTTTATACCACCACTGTCGTTTCAGTGAGGTTTGTGCACCCCTGCTCTGGACTTAGATTGCTCAGAAACTGCTGTTCTCACACACGTGTGCACTGGTAGCTCCCGGCCATTCTCCCTTTGGAAGAGACAAGTACACACACGACTGTGCTGATGCCTCTGCACCCACCCAGCAGGAGCACTAAAGTCATTAATCCCCTGTATTTGGGGCGTGGAGGGGAGGCTGAAGCTGCCTTGGCAACCCAATTGCTAAGTCACGTAGATGCCTTCAAGATGAGCAAGCCTCGCTGGGCGCTGGAGCCCTGGCGGTCATTCCAGCGACGGGCAGAGACCGAGCCGGGGCGTGCTGAGCTTTGGGCTCTGCTCCTGCCAGGGGCTCGGCTGCTCCTGGTTCCTGCTCGTCCTCTGGGGCACCTGAAGCTCTGCAGAAACACCCTCCCTGCCCGGGTGAATGCGCCTGTTCGTGCGACCCCCGCCGTGGAGGGGAAGCACCGGCTGAAGGTCCCGGAGCTATTCATGGCACTGCCAGCGCTCCGTGCCTGAAGGGAGAGTCCCACGTAATCCTATTGCACCCATTCCCGCACAGAGAGATCCCTAATCCCCCCAAACTCTCTGATGTCTGGCAAAGCAAATCCCACAGCTGGGTCACAGGGAAAGGCTGGTTCAGGGAGCAGGGAAGCAGGAAGGGTTCAGTGGTGCTCCCCAGGCAGGAGCCCGGCCGCCAGCGCTGCCCATACTGTCCCTGCTCAGGGACTGTCCCCACGCCGGCAGCTCCTCGCCTGTCCCCTGGAGCCATCCCTGGAGCCATCCCTGGAGCCATCCCAGGACTACCACATGTGGTTTGCTCTGAGCTCTCGGCACCACAGGGGCAAAGCCGGCTGACGGCAGCAGCGGGATTTGCGCAGCAGGGATGGGATGAAGCATCACACGGACATCACTGGGACCTTGCCGTGCTGGCCACCCTCAGGGCAAGGATCTTCAGCCCACAGGAGGGGGACATGGTGAGACATGTCCCTCCTGCCAAGCTGTGAGCCTGGGACACCCACCTGTGAGGTTTTCTGGGTGTTGGAGGCCCTGGAGTGTGGGTCTGTCAGGGGGAGGCAGCACTGCCAGCATGGGCAGGGCTGGTTGTCAGGGCCATCGGGGTCATTGTGACCACAGGGCCCACTGTGACCACGGGGGTGTCACAGGGTGCTGGATGTCACAGGGGTGGCTGGGCTGAGCGGGGCAGAGGGTGCAGAGGAGCACAGGGGCTCAGCCATGGGGACCAGGATTTACCCTCCCCCGGGACCCACGGCTGCTGCCCGGAGCACGGCCGGGCTCTGCAGGACGCTCTGCCAGCCCTGCCACCCCCCGCTGCAGCGTGGGCCCCCTGTCCCCGCTGGCACGAGCTGTCCTCTGCCCATGGGAGCCGTTTGCTGCTCTGCGGCCACACCTGAGGGTTCCTCTTCCCTCCTCCAGGTCCGGCCGGAGCTGCCCTCACACCTTCTCACACCTGCGAGTGCAGCAGGAACGATCCACATCTGAGGGTGCAGCTCCTCACCCTGATGCAGAAGCAGATTGTCCTGGGGTGTTTACCCGTATTGGGATCAAAGGCAGCCTCACACTGCGGTGTGTTACATCACTGCAGTGCTCACATGGCGATTTCTATGCCATAGAATCTGCTGGAGATCTTCCAAGCGCTTTCCCGAGCTTTGTGCCCAGCCCAGCCCACCAGTCCCTTTAGCTGTGTGGCCTCAGTCACTCAGAAGTGACAGCTGTCCTTCCTTAAAAATCCAGCCAAGCCACCAAACCTGGTGACTTTCCTGTGTCTCTGGAGTTTGCACTTCACAGAAGTCACCGTGCCCAGCAGCACACCCAGCCTGCTCCTCGTGACGCTCCGGAGCTTTTTCTGCCCTTCTGAGGGGAGGTCTGTGCTTTGCTGGCAGGTGGAAGGTAAAGAACAAACATCTTTCATCTGGAACAAACAAATGGGAGTATGCACAGGAGCCCTGGCAGAGCTATTTAGCAGCTGGTGTTCAGTGGGATAATAAATTCACCTCAAAATCCCTTCATGTTGTGAGGGTGATGTTTTCCTGCGCTCACCACCCAGCGTGAGGCAGGAGCATCGTTGGTGGGGTGGCGGGGCAGGGCTGTGGCACCCCCAGCCCCGGGGCTCAGGAACTCCTCGGAGCAGTGTCAGGAGCTGAATCACCCCTTCTGCTCCGGCAGAGCAGCGCTGCAGCCCCGCAGCCCCTTTGAAGTCTCCTTGCTGTAATGAGATTTCGTGGGACACCTTTGTGCACGAGCCCAGGCTCTCTCATTCCACGGGATTTTATTGGCTTCGCTTCTTAAAATAGTTCCTCTTCTCCTTCCCTTTTCCATGACAGTCCCTCTGTGTGTCCTGTTCCATTTGTTCCCTCAAGGACTGTGGATATCAGCGAGCACTTTTGTCTTGCCTGTCTTGTAGAGATACTGTGTCCTTTGTCTTTCCAGCAGGGAGCGGGTCCTTCATTCCACCCCATTTCTGCTTTCGAGAGGTGCCAGGGACTTTTCTTTATGTGCCACACCTGCCACTCGGTGATCTCAGAGGTCTTTTCCAACCGAACTGATCCTGTGATGCTGTGATGCTGTGATCCTGCCTGGAGCTCAGCAGGATGGGTTCCCACCAGGCTGCAGCTCTGCTGTTTCCCAGTTTCCATCCCATCACCGCTCTTCCCCGCAGGCAGGACAATCCCTTCTCCTGCCACCCCGCTGAAGCCGGTCCCTGTGAGCGCCAGGGCGGGTGTCAGTCTCACAAACAGCACTTAAGATAACTGTCAGGAGAGTCCCACTAATTGCAGGCCTCGAGCAGGGCACGAAGCCGCCCCTTCGGCGGCACCCGCTGCTCCGGGAGCCGGGAGCGGGCTGCCCACTGCAGCCAGGGAAAGGCATCCGGCCCGGGATGGAGCTGCAGCCCAGGTTAAATCCCCTGGAAAATGCTTTAAATCATTACAGCTCCTCTGCCACAACCACGGGGTTGAATTTTAACATTTTAATTCTCCTTTTCTTTCCCCATTTCCCATTCATAATTCACTTTATTTAAGTGCTGCCTCACAATCTGTGCACGATTAGACTTCCCTTTTGGAATATCATAACAGTGCTCATTTTTCATTCCCCACAGGGGATTTAATGTGTTGCTCTAATTTGTACTTTAAGGCAAAAAAAAAGAGAGGCTTTTCTCAAGAAAAGCATAATTTCGAAGTGATTAAATAAGTGATATTTATCTCTGAAAAAAAGAAACCTATATTGTCTTCACTCTCAAGAAGTGATAGAGATAGAAAGAGATATAAGACCTTAACCTGAAGCTGGGAGCTGTGTTTCAGAGTTAATGTTTTGACAACTATTTGGGTTTAAAGTTCTTCAGAATTCCCTGCATTTATTAGTAGCCAGCATTACTCATTAACTCTCCATTTTTACTTGCATGGCACAAAAAATCTTTAGCAGTGCTAGAAATTTGCTTTTGTACCTGAAACTAGAAATGGTTTGGGGTCAAGTCCCACTGGCTTTCAGGTTTTGCATCAAAAGCACTGAGACCCTCGGAGCAGCCCGGTCCCACCGGGTGTTTCTGGCCTCGCCGGGGAAGCCGGGGCTCAGCAGAAGGTGAACGGACAGAGAAAGGAGGGAGTTCGGGCCGAGGGAACGGCCGGAGCTGGCTCGGGAGGTCTGGGGTGGGTATCGGGGAAGGGCTGCTCACCCAGAGGGTGGCCGGGCACCGCACCAGGCTCTCCAGAGCGCGAGGAGCGCTTGGACAAAGGTCCCGGGACAGGGTGGGACCTGGGGGTGCCCGTGCGGGCCAGCGGCCGCGCCGTGACGGTGCCGAGCAGCGCAGGGCGCTCCGCCGCTCCCGACCGGGCTCTGCCCCCGTCCCCGCCGCGCTCGCGCCCCGGGGC
>VWZW01000739.1:206810-217288 GCA_013397115.1 Edolisoma coerulescens | reverse complement strand
TTTATCTTTGTCCCCTATTGTCCTTTTATTAAACCTTTAAATTTTAACAGGAGAGTGAACCTCGTTTTTCACACTGGTTTGAATGCAGATGTAACAATTCTGTGAGTACTCAGCTCCACTGTTCTTGGTGATCGGACTTGAACCTTGACTACGTTATGTCTCCCAAGATGAGCCTTTGCAGGCAAAGGATAGAATAACAGCCATTCTTAGGTGGATGCGCACTGATGCACTTTGTCTACCAGCTCTGGAATAGCTCAGCCTCAGCCTCTGGAGGATAGAAGGCTATTGATCTAGAAATCCCACACCTTGTTGACAAAGAAATTCTAAATACCAGTGTGTCACATGGATTCAGTGCACATCTAGAAATAACGGGTTGGTATATGTTCCTGTGGCTGCCCCATCCCTGGAAGAATTCGATACCAGGTTGGATGGGGCTTGAAGCAACCTGGTCTAGTGGAAGTTGTCCCTGCCCATGGCAGGAGGGTTGGAATAAGATGACCTCTAAAGGTCCTTTACAACCCCAGCCATTCTGTGATTCTGTGTTTATATTCTAAATCTAAATCTAAATCCTTTTCAGGCAAATGTTTTAACATCACTAGCTATTACAATACAACTGGTCCCTTCCAAGTATGTGAGAGAGCATGGGCCATGTTCATATGGAGTCCTACCACACCTGGAATGGACTACCCACTCCCCATTGTTACCACATACACAGCATCAGACTGGTTTGAGTTGAAAGGGACTTTTAAGCTCATGTCATTCCAACTGCCCTGTCATGATGGGCAGGGACACTTCCCACTAGACCACTGAAACACCCAGTGGGTCCAGTTCTCCATATCTGCCATCCAGAGCACACAGAGACAGCAGAAGGAGGAGAGAATCTCTCACATTTACTACAGCTACAGCTTGTGCAACAGGCTGGTCTCAAAGCCTATTTATGATATTCAGGCAATACATAAACTTTAAGTAAGTGTTACTAGAATAGACACAGGCTGTTCTC
This sequence comes from Edolisoma coerulescens, assembly GCA_013397115.1. NCBI lineage: Eukaryota > Metazoa > Chordata > Aves > Passeriformes > Campephagidae > Edolisoma > Edolisoma coerulescens. The sequence continues at coordinate 216,288 of VWZW01000739.1, read as the reverse complement.
TGCTGATTGCATCAGTGCCCAGAAACTCAATGTGATTAATTAGAACTAATTCCTAAGTCTCTCCATCTCCACCACAGATGAGTGAGGGAAAACAACCTATTGAGAAGTGCCCTTGGAATATGCCAGCTCCTGAATCCAACCCAACAATTGCTTGGAAAAGCATCAGTTACAACAGGCCAAAATGGCAGCCAAGAGTGTGCTAGCAACTTTGCAACCTGGATCACCATGTTTGAGTGTCAGGAACAGGGAATTTCTTAATGCAAAGTATGAATGAGGAGGCAGGTGCCCTACTTGGGGTCTGCATCTCTATTGCTTGTAGGGATGAAGGGGATGTCTCAGGAAGGTAACCTAAATCCCCCTTCCAAGTCTGATGACTCAATCAAATGTCTGTCTGATACTGTTTGATGTCACCATGACCTTGTGTTGTCCAAACAGTGCATGGCACAGCTACACTCCCTTAAGGCAGTTGCACTGTACATCTTGTGCAATGCCCCATTGCTGGCAGTGTTCAAGGCCAGACTGGACAGGACTTGGAGCAACCTGGTCTAGTGGAAGGTGTCCCTGCCCATGGCAGGGGGTTAGAACTGGATGGTCTTTAACATCCTTTCCAACCCAAACCATTCTGTGATTATATCATCTGGAAATGGCCTGATTCTCCAGGATCTTTATGTCACTCAGAGATGTTGTGTTATACATTTATTACTTCTTATATGCAGAGAAGAAGTGAGAGTAAAATTAGCAGCATTAAGAGTTAATTTTTAATTTTTTTTTTTTTATTCTGGGTGTAGTAAAAATACCTGTACTCTTAAGGTACCATATTGGTTGCTTCTGTAACACTAAAACTTATGCTGGTTTGGACAAAGATCCTGTCATTCTGAGACTTCCCTCAGTATTGTTTAACATTCCGAGGCCAATTTGTGGGGAAGGTGCTCAGAAGTTACAAACTCCTTTTGCAATCTGAAACAAGCCCTGAAAATGTTACTGTTATTTTCAGAACGGCAGGTCATAGTGGTGTCCGGAGCTTTGCAGAATTCTGCACATCAAATTAGGTCTTGAAGTATTCAAGGAATGTGCTAGAACCCATCCTAAAAGACGTCGGTCTCACAGCTCACTTAAACCTTTGCTCAAGCAGCAAATATGAACCATGGACCAGCTCCAGTCTGGATGTAGTCAACATGCACAGCTTAGTGCAGCTCTGAAATTCTTTATCTAAGGGATTTTCAATGCTCTTAATTTTGCTGAGGAAGATTTTAAGAACTGCTCTCTTGGCATGAAATGGAGGGTTGAACTGAAATAGCAGCAAATTACAGGTCTCCTAATTTTCTGCCTAGTTCTGGTCCCAGCCTTACAAAGAATAATTAGAATCAACAGGGAACCCAGTGCTGACCTGAAATGGAACTTGAAATAAACTCAGTGAAAAAGAGTGTATGAGGCATCAGATGACCTTTTTCAAGCCAAGTTCAACAGGAAAATTTCCCAGTGAGGTTAAAGAGAGTTTATCCATCTACAGACCTGATGAGAACATAAGGCTGTACAGGACAGGGCAGATGCCTTACAAATGCATAGGCAGCAGATCTTATCAGATGACAGTAGCCTGGGGAGGTGGTGGCCTGATCTACATCCATTAAAGCCAAGCCTGCTCTCCACATGTATCAGTGAACACCGCACTGCTCTTGCGTGAGGCTTCATCCACCCTGGTTGTTTTAATCGTATTTTCCCCTTCACTGAGGATTGCTGAAGGTGGTGGCAGATGAAGGTGACCTGAATATCCTCTTTCAGCCCAGCCAGGGCGCATTGGGGTTGAAATGAGCTCCCACCTGTCTCTGGAGATGCTTGTCAAGGCCCTGTGTAGCCACGGATTGCCTTTATCTACTGATGCCAAAGGAAAGCCAAAAGGGGGAGAGCAGGACAGGATAGGGCAAGGTTTAACCACTTCAAGGCTTCCACCTTCTTTGAAGGACTTTAAAGAGAGGCTACATTTGCTCAGCAACAGCACAGGGTGTTCAGTGTATTCTGCTGACAGCAGCTCTGCTGGCACTGAGCCAGGCCAATTCCCTCTTCTTGATGTACACATACAAAATAATGAATAATGCAGAAAAAGGAGATGGGGGACTTCGTAGTGGAGTCCTGCACAGGAGGGATATTTCTTGCTTAATCTGGAAAGGTACATCTTGATGAAAAAGAAAAATATTCGGATTTTTCACTGAAGAAAAAAAAAAAGATACTTTACAAAACGTTAGGCCTGAAGCATTTCATTAATTCTAAAATGAAAATTTAATTTTCTTTTTCAGTTTCTTTAATTCTTTACCATCCCATTTTTTTTTCCTTATTCTACTCAGGACAACACCAAAGACTATGAATCCTCTTATGAAGCAAAACATCAAAGTGCTTCACAAGGAGTATTTCAGAACATCAGATATCTCTTTAATGTTTCTCTAAACAAAACAGCAATGAAATAAAGATACATTTGAGCCAAACTAAGTAGAAAATATGTCTGGGACATTCAAATTATTTTGCCTTTCTGGAATATAGTGTCACTGGCTCTTAAGCATTCTCCAGCTCTTAAAGCAGGAAAAGAGATGTTTGGTGAAATGAAATAGTGGGAAACCCAAAATCCATGATAATGGCTGGCTGAACTCAGTGCCAAAGGAGGACACTGAACTTCAGTATATAATGAGATTTAATTCAGTCATGGCTGTTTAGATGGATATTGGGAGTATTCATAGTTGTCTTCAGCATTTAACTGCTCCCGAAAAAACACGGGCCAAAGCAGGAGTTATTCCATGATGTAGGAGTCTCTTCCAATCTCCCTCTGGTTGTCTGGTTCTGGCTGTTTTGGATTCCAGGCAAATTCTGCTCAGAAAGGATTGCTCAGATTAGGAGCAGACTTGTGTTTTGATCCTAAAGCTATTCTCTTTTCTAATGTAAACAGAAAGAAATACATTTGGACTCAACATAAACAGGTGCATCCTCCTGCAAACACAGCTGATTTTAAAGACAAGCCTGATCAATGGTTCTGCTCTGCAAGAGCCAAAACCTGCCTCCTAACCCATTTCCAGCAGCAAAGGAATTCTGCCCCATGCTGAGGTCCCTCATGCCATAGTAAACAGTGCAATGTGCTCTTGCCTCCCAGAGAAATAAACCTAAAATTCTGGGCCGGAGTGATTCCTTGCTTCTGCTGACAGCCTGACTTTTTACTTCAACACAGTATGTCCCCTGCACCCCAAGACACTGGAGCTGTTGGAGTGAATTTAGAGGAGGCAACAGAGATGCTGTGAGGGCTGGAATCCCTCTGTTCTGGAGACAGGGTGGAGAGCTGAGGGTTTTCACCTGGAGGAGGCTCTGGGAGGCCTTAGAGCCCCTGCCAGTGCCTAAAGAGGCTCCAAGAGGGAGGGAGAGGGACTTTAGACAAGGGACTGGAGTGAAAGGACAAGGGGAATGGCTTTACACGAACAGAGGGCAGAGTTAGATGGGATATTGGGCAAAAATTCTTGGCTGTGAGGGTGCTGAGGCCCTGGCACAGGCTGCCCAGAGAAGCTGGAGCTGCCCTATGCCTGGAAGTGTTCAAGGCCAGGCTGGATGGGGCTTGGAGCAACCTGGTCTAGTTGAATATGTCCCTACCCATGGCAGGGGGCTGGAACAAGATGATCTTTAAGGTCCCTTCCGACCCAAACCAGTCTGTGATTCAGCCATTTAATCCTGTTTTCCACCCCAGCCTCCTTTAGTTAAAAGGTCAATTCCAACCAACTCCTGTTTTCAATGGTCTTGTCAACATACAAATTTGCCACTGCAAGTGTAAGAACACCCTTGTCACTGCCTGCGGCATCCAGTGCCCCTTCTCCAACTCCTACATGGATGATTAATGACAGCTTTATCCTCTAATGCCTGTGCTATTATCTTGTACACAATAATTTACAGTAAAACTGCAGTGAGACTGTGAATGGTACAAAGAGGCTCCTGGTGCCCAAGATTATTTTTTCCCCAAACATTAATAATCAACCTCTAAGACATGCACATATGCACGTGCGCACACACACACACACACACATACACACATATATATATATAAACACATGTACAGAGAGCAAGTCAGTTTGGATACGCCAATTGTGTACAAAGACTAAAACAATTGGAATTATATGAATGAATTAATTTGAAACTTGGACAATGGAGTGAATGTGAGCAGGATGGGGAGGGACCACTATCTCTAAACATCCCTGGTTAGGGCCCATCAAGCACAGCACTGGCACAAAAGAGGAGAAAAGTGCTGAGACTTCAAGAAGGTGACTTTAGCACTGGCTGAAAGAGGTTATGAGCAAGACAATCAATGTACTGGAACGGATGAAATCAAGTCATTTGGCAGAGCAGAACCACGTTGCCATCCATTTATAAAAGCTGTTTGAGTCAGCAGCCCCCAAATCACGGATAATGCATTGCCTGGGGAACATGGAATGTGGGCTTTCAAGGAGGAAGAATTATTATGCAGGCTGTTGTGACTAAAACATCACAAAACCAGGACTGAAGGTGATGCAGAAAGCCAAAGAGCTGAGTGAGAAATGTAGCTGTGGGTAACTCTAAGGGTAACTGCCCAGCCAGTGTGGAGAGGTGCATGTATGATGCGAAAGGGTGAGATAAATCCTCACGCTCAGACTAAGTGGCACATCTAGCCAGCTTTGTCCCACAAAATCAACTTTGTGGGCCTCAGGGTAAACACCAGCATGTCCAGGATTGTTTCCTTCTTTCCACTGCTGCCTTACCTTAGATCTGCTCTCTAGCCTCCCCTGCACCCAGTCCCCTGTGCTCCCCAGCCACAGGGAGAGCATAGTCTGAGCCTGATAAAGGATATCAATCAGCATCTGCAACAGCCCAGGAGCCCAAAGCCATCTCTACCTCCTGGCAGCTAAACACCTGCCAAAGGGAGTAGCACAGACTCTGGGGAGCATAACACTGGGAGATCCCACAGCAGAAATCCCAGAAACCAGGAAAAGGTGTATCTGAGGATCTGGAGAGAGGTTAAACGAAACAATACTGAGACCTCCTGGTGTCAATCAAAACCCTGTGGAAATCTGCTAGTTTATACCACTCTGAATTTCCCTGTGAATTATCAGCTTATGGGTCCTGCTAAGGAAGGGACACATGTTGGCCATTCCGTATAGTAGTTTTCATGCTGTCTCCACACAGGCTCAAGCCTGTACAGATGGTGACCTCGATGTTGGTGTCTCCAAGGAAGCCAGCCCATGCAGCCTGCTGGAAAAGCTCCCAGGGTGATCACAGCCTGAGCTTGCTTGCAGAAATAATCCATCTGTAAATGTCATGTTCACCCCTGGAAGATGGGTCAGGATCAGGTCAAAGTTCTGCCAACATTCCATTTAATTGCCTGTACGTCTATTCTCCAGTGGGTTGGTCTAGGAGCAGCAACTCAGAACCCTTGTCCTCCAAAAGGACAGATGACTGTAAAAGCTGCCACACAGTTAAACAAACAAAGCAGTTCACAGCATGGATGCTTTGACAGAACAGCATCTTTATCAACAGAGTGCTGTAGGATCGGGAAAACTGTTGCCACAGGCAGATCTGGATAGGCTGCAGGAACCTGAACAGCGTGAGGAGAGCCTGTAGCAGGACTTCTGCCCCTGCCACAGGAAAGCTTATCTGTTGTTTGTTAGCTGGTGCAATAACTCAGGGCATCTTGCTCTGAGTTAAGCACCACATAAGCCTTGGTGAAAGACAGTTTTGCCTTTTGAGTTATTTTGGTGCCATGGGATTGATGCTTTCAGCTGACAGTAAACATCTTGCTGTGGAAGCAGATGTGAGAAGATAAGCTGGAATTTCTGACTGACAGACATTGCACTTTACAAACTATAAAAGCTACACCATATTTTCACAAAGCAGAAATCTGCACATTCATCGGAACATGTGGAGTCTTCTCGCCGAAGCCAGGATGCCGACTTTCATGGTTACTCTCCTGGGGGTTGAGTGAAAGGACTTTGTGTACCACATCATCAATTGGTGGTAAGTTACATTGACTCCTAATCTATACTGTTTCTTTGCTANTCTATACTATTTCTTTGCTAGCTGTAATATAGATACGTTTATATAATGCACTGTTTTACGTAATCTAGTAGTAGTTCTTTGTTTTAACCTGTGTAGTAAGTAACTCCGTTTAAGGCCTTTTGTCTGTTAATCTCCTGTCTATTCAATAAATAACTAATTTTATAATAGACCTGATAGTCCATTCTTGACACCTTGCAAGCCAGAGTGATTTACGTGTAGGTCATCTGAGTAAAGCTGCTGCCAAAAATCTGAACTGAAGGCAGGGCTTGTCTAACACTTTCACTTGATCCATAACAGAGCCAAAGTGCTCTTTTGAGAGTTTGCTGGGCCAAAGAGCATCCCATATATGACTCTCTGTTCAAGGCAACGCACACAACTGCATAGAAATACGGACATGTGAATTAAGTAGCCTCATCTATTAGGGTCCCAGGGATAAAAACCCTTGAGAAGAAACCTTCATGCTGGGAAAAGTGGAAGAAATTGCAAAGACAACATAGCACTGGAAATTCTTCTCCTCTCTAAGTGCAAAGATTTTTTAGTGCAATTCATGGTGAATGCAATGAACTAATGCAAATATCCAATGAGATGCAGAGAAACTGGCAGCTGCCTACCTCTGCTCATCCCCATGCAAAAAGGGCACAATGAATCACTGAATCTTTAAGAATGGAAAAGCCTTCTAAGATCATTGAGTCCATCCAGTCCCCCAGCACTGCCAAGTCCACCACTAACCCACGTTTCCAAGTGCCATATCTATCTGTCCCTGTTAAATCTGTCTGTTAAATCCCTCCAGGGATGGGGACTCTACCACTGCCCTGAGCAGCCTGTGCCAAGGCTGGACAACCCTTATCTGATGGCCTTGTAAGCCTTTGGTTCTAGTGGGATTCTTGGCAGAGAAATGTTTTCAGCACCTCATTTAAAGTGTCTGAAGACACAAATTGCAGATGAACTAAAAATGCATTACTTCAGTTAATCAAAAAACTTCAGCACTTGCATAGTGGCCCTTAGCTGCTCCGTAGATGTAAATATGGACAGTAAACAACTTCCTGAATCAGAGCTTCAGACTGCAAAAACTACATGTGAATCCATGATGTGACTTGTAAGAGGGCAATCTGGTGCAGCAAGATATGCTAATGAACATATAGGAAAATGAAGATTTTTAGGCCAAATGAAGCAATTGCATTTCACAAACTCATAGTGTCATCGGTCCTTGACAGAGATCCAGCAGCAGGATCGGGAGAGAAGCCAAAGGTATCACCTTTCAGCAAAGATAGGACAGATGGTTGGTTAAAGAATTGAAGAGCTACTGCCCAAGGAGATGAAGGACAAGTGCATCTCACTGACTGGCACTGCTGACAACAGCTCTGGTCCAAATTCGTAGAATACTAGAATGGTTGAAGGGACCTTAAATCTCAGGTCACTCTAATTGCCCTGCCATGGGCAGGGACACCTTCTACTACACCAGGTTGCCCCAAGTCCCACACAGCCTGGCCTTGAACATTTTCAGGGATGGGACAGCCACAGCTTCTCTGGGAAACCTGTGCCAGTGTCTATTCACTGGAGAATGGGGGGAGTTCATTAAGTCCATTTACTCTCATAGTGCTGGGCAGGGATTGCTGGGGATACCCTCCTACCCACACTTTATAGGAAGCTCTGCTGTGAAGCTGCTTGAGCCCATTGCCAGCTCCTGTTTCCTAAATCCTGGCCCTTCTCCAATACATGATACTGCAGTCCACTGCATGAGAATTGCAAGGTTTGCCCTTGAGTCAAAAGATGGAGATGGGTGGTGCTTGGGACCACAAGTAAGATTTTGTCTGAATTTCTTCAATTATCATCCAAATCATGGGTACAGAAGGATGGGTCTCCCTGGAGAAAGGTCAGGACATCAACTGTTTGACAAGAAGTAGCTTATCTGTCGCAGCAATATAATTTGACTTGCTGTATTTTGCTGCTCCCTGCAGGGAATCATTACTTCCCTTCTTCCTTAGTGTTGCTCTTTGATTTCATTTCTAGTCTGCATGACAGTGTAATTGCTCACATGGGGGCAGAAATAGATTAACCAGTAAAGTGGGTAAAGGAGGAAGATGGTGAAAATTAAATAGCAGCTATATTGCTTTGCCACTCCATTGATAATTTGGGCAATATTATTTGCTCCTCACTGCAGTAGCTCCTATATGATTGTATCTCAATAACCTATAAATGCTGATTGGGCAGGTGTCCTAAATTTTAACTGTACACATGAAAAATGAAGAAATTACTTACTCGCATGTCTTGTAGTGATTTATGATGATAGTCTGTTCCATGACCCTCTGCTTTATGCCCAAAAATGGTTGCTGTATCTTTAAGGCCCGGGATCGGATGTGTGTGGGGCCTGGGAGGTTTGGGCTCTTTGGCTGTTTTTTTGAAAGCCTCACTAGCCAGGCGTTCCATGGCCCTGTGTGGTTTGGTTTTGCTTGGCTGGGTTGGTTTTGTTGGCCCAGGTGAGAAGCTTTTCCCTTGCCTTGCCTTGGAGAATCTGCAGTAGCAATCTTTCAGCTGCCTTTGAGGTGAACTGAACAGCTGCTAGTCCGAGACGAGAGAAGCGCGACCGGTGGTGGCAGGAGACGGGTTGCTTCATTCCAGCCACCAGACTTTGGGAAGCTGAGACGGGGAGAGAAAGCACACCAAGAAGCTACAGCCCAGCTGCTTCGTCTGCCGTGGAGAGGAGGTTAACGCCAGAGAGTCACTGAATTTTCATCTGCTGCTCAAACTGCTGTGTGAAGCTCCTGTTTGGTTTTTATTCCTGAGAGAAAAGCTGGCGCCATTTTGTACTGCATGTTGTGAGCGGGTATTTTCCCTGGCATTTTGGCTTTTCGTTTGGTGTGTGTATGGGGGTAAGGTCTGACAGTTTAATATTTAGCAGTTATTTACTTTTTTTCCCCTTGCCTTGTGGGCATTGTTTGTTAATAAACTGTTGGGTCTGAGTTTTTTTTCACTTACAGCCATTAATATTCATTTCCTGTTGGTGGAAAGGGATTGTTGGAACCCTTTTAGAGGAGATGACTCATTAGAGGAGTGTCTTCTCCTAAATTTGTCTCAAAACTGAGACATCACAATCTGAGTTTCAGTTAATATATGAAAGCAACTCCAGTGTGGGCTTTCATAAAAGAACTAGTCACTTGGTTTCAAATAGTTTACATGTCCAAGGTGGCAACAAGGCAAATGCGAAGAAAAGGGAGGTAATGGATAGGGATCCCCATGAACATTCATGGAGGAGACACTGAGGAACAAGGACCTTGACCACTAAATAAAGAAGCAGTAAACCAAGTCCCATGGCAAAGTTAGTACCCAGAATATCATAGAATTGCAGAAGGGCTTGGGTTGGAAGGGACATTAAAGACCATCTCGTTCCAGCCCCCTGCCATGGGCAGGGACACCTTCCACTAGACCA
>VWZW01000739.1:187480-206805 GCA_013397115.1 Edolisoma coerulescens | reverse complement strand
GACCAGGTTGCTCCAAGCCCCATCCCACATGGCCTTGAACACTTCCAGGCATGGGGCAGCCACAGCTTCTCTGGGCAGCCTGTGCCAGGGCCTCACCACTCTCACAGGGAGGAATTTCTTCCCAATATCCCACCCACCCCTGCCTTCTGTCCGTGTAAAGACATTCCCCCTCGTCCTGTCACTCCTTGTCCAAAGTCTCTGTCCTCTCTGTCTCTCTTGAAGCCGTTTTAAGTACTAGAAGAGGCTCTAAGGTCTCCCCAGAGCCTTGACCCTGTGGTCATTATGTTTTTCCTTGCACTGGGCTGGAGCAGTGACACACTGCTGAAAGTCCAATGCAAAGAGAGTTTTGAATACCACCTACTTCTTCTGTCCATACTGCCCATGACAGGTAAATTTATCATCTAACTCTGCAGTCGCCTGATATCCCTGCCTCCACCTTCAGTGACCCTGCAGAGCTGAGGGAGATACTGATGTGAGGTCACAGCTCTAATTGCTCTCATGCCAATGGATGCCTACAGGATGGACAAGCCTGCAGCTCAGCTTAGAGGCCAAGGAACCAGGATANCTTCTCTGGGCAGCCTGTGCCAGGGCCTCACCACTCTCACAGGGAGGAATTTCTTCCCAATATCCCACCCACCCCTGCCTTCTGTCCGTGTAAAGACATTCCCCCTCGTCCTGTCACTCCTTGTCCAAAGTCTCTGTCCTCTCTGTCTCTCTTGAAGCCATTTTAAGTACTAGAAGAGGCTCTAAGGTCTCCCCAGAGCCTTGACCCTGTGGTCATTAAGTTTTTCCTTGCACTGGGCTGGAGCAGTGACACACTGCTGAAAGTCCAATGCAAAGAGAGTTTTGAATACCACCTACTTCTTCTGTCCATACTGCCCATGACAGGTAAATTTATCATCTAACTCTGCAGTCGCCTGATATCCCTGCCTCCACCTTCAGTGACCCTGCAGAGCTGAGGGAGATACTGATGTGAGGTCACAGCTCTAATTGCTCTCATGCCAATGGATGCCTACAGGATGGACAAGCCTGCAGCTCAGCTCAGAGGCCAAGGAACCAGGATAACCTCTTGTTTTCTGTTTGATCACTGAACTTGGGGTTGTTGTAACAACTAGGTACCACCTAAGTGATCTTACGCTTTAACATCTCAGAGCCTCCAAGCCAAAAGTACCTCCTGTGAAAGCAAAGCACACACACACTTAGGGTCCAAAGACACTCAATTTTATCCCATTTTAGTGTATGAGTAAAATACAGACATATAATCCAAACTTCTTGTATTTATATATGCTTTGGATCCATAATATCTTACTCTTGGAAATGGAAAGAGAATTCATATCCATGATGCTTTATCTATCTTCAAGGCACATCTTCTAGTGGCACTCCCACTCTGCAGAGGTTTAAAATCATAGAATCATGGAATAGTTTGGGTTGGAAGGAAAAGATCATATAGTCCACCTTCCTGAAATGAGCAGGGATATTTTCAACTCGATCAGCTTGCCCAGATCAGGTCATGGTTTATGGGGATAAATCCAAATAAAATAATTTTTAAAAAGCATAATACTAATAAAATGAATTAATTTTTATATATTCTATATAAATATTTATATATACTATATAAAATGCATAGTAATAAAAATATTGTTGCAGGTATTTTTTGCAAGAAGTACTCTGGCAGAAAACCTTGAATCCATCCACTGGGGCACCAGGTCCAACACGATGAATATTCCACAACAAACATTTTTGCAGCTTGATGAGCTGCATTTCCCCATTTCCAACCATGTCCCAAGTGTGTAACACAAGTCAGGGATAGTGAGACATGCTACACACAACATAGGCAGTGTGACAACAACACAGCTTTGAATAATGCAATACAGATGTGGATGAATGCAGATTAACCTACATTTGGTCCGATCGCCTGCCTCTGCCATGCTTGTGTGTGTGTGTGTGTATTTGAGCTTGTCCTATTTCTTTACAAAATTTTATATATGTAATGAATCTAAAGTATTTTTTAACATTCAAAAATGACAAGCCAGTCACTGGCTTTGACTGAATTCTGCTTGTCAGTTTATGCTTTCCTGCGCAATGCCCCCATTGAATGTTTCTGTAATTGAAATTAAGAGGCTGTAAATCTTTTTAACTGGAAAAACCGTAACAGATCTGGGTGTGAACTAAGTAGATGAAAGAAGAGAGCTGAGGCTTGAGCAAAGATCTTGAGATAAAGGATTACTAACCTAAGAGAAAGGCTGAGTTGGATTTCCCCTCCCATCTTTACCCTTAAATACTGTGATATTGCGAAGACTGCAAAATCCAGTTATAAAATTGATTTGTGCTGTAGACATTAAGGTGCAGTGTTTGCATAACATACGTGGAATTACTGGAGAGGAAATGTGGATTATTCAATTGAAATTGCCCTGGGTGCTGTGAGGAAGGTTGTTCCAAAAAGCACCATGAAAGTCTAGGACAAAGTAGAAGGGATTTAAACTGAAAGAAGGGTGATTTAGATTAGATATTAGGAAGAAATTCCTCCCTGTGAGGGTGGTAAGGCCGTGGCACAGGCTGCCCAGAGCAGCTGTGGCTGCCCCATCCCTGGAGTGTCCAAGGCCAAGCCCGATGCAGCTTGGAGTAACCTGGTCTAGTGGAAGGTATCCCTGTCCATGGTAGGGTGTGGAACTGGGTGGTCTTTTAAGGTCCCTTCCAACCCAAACCCTTCTGTGACTCTGACTAAAGTGAGATGAGCAGACAGTTTCAGGGAACAGTGTGGGAGAACTTGGAGATGGGAAAGCTTCTTTGGGAGGAGACAAAGCTTAAGATGCCCATGCTTCTTTTTAGGAAACCATACAACACACCAGCACAAGTCAATGGGACTGTGTTGGTGTAATGGGGAGCAGAATAAGGGTCATTAAAGTTTATCACTTTTAACAGTGTAACACTCAATTCATTCCACTTCCAGTTAACGTATCTTTCTTTAGAAGCAATCCCTGCCAGAGGGAGGCACAAAAGTTAGATGAATTGCAGGAAATAAAAAAATGCTCTGCATTTTTCCACCCCAAGCTTAGGAAACTGCCAGGATCACTTAAGCATCAATTATGTTATGGGAAGGACTCACTGACTCCAGCTCTTTAACAACTGGATTAGTCCCATGGTACCAAATCTGTAAATACTGGGACCACCAAAGCTGTCTCGGGGGAGTATGGGGAAGAGACAGCAGAAGGCACTGAACAGATGGCTCTATTGTGAAATCTCCTCCTAATTACTTAAAGACAAGGACTGATAGGAGTGAACGAAGCAACCAGTCGTCTCTGCAGGTACCACGCTGTCCACACCAAAGCCGTCACAGTGAAATAAAAAGGGGTAAGGGTGACTGTAGGAAAGCTTTACATGAAAAACGGTGAGAAAGCATGTTGTGGAAGAAGGTTGTTCTAGAAGTAATTGGTTATTTTCAAGGGCTCCTTCAGTGTTTGCAAGGAGTGTAAAGCTCTGAAAACAAAGCTCAGACCAAATGGGTTATGTCTTTATATCAAAGGTGCTCATGTTCAGAGGGCCCCACTGTGCTCCATCAAAAGCATCATGCTGAGCACACCAAAAATATCAGGGAGACACACCATTCACACACGCATGAGAAAGAAAATCCCAGGCTATGTGCACAGTTGCCTGTGCCAGCAAAGGGGCTCTAGAAATGTTGTGTGCAACAAACAAAGCCTGGAGAGCTGCACAGGCTGGGACAAAACCCCAGAAACACTCAAGAGACTCAGAGCCTATTTCCATTTAGGGGAGCATCTTGCATTGTCATGATTTGCGAAGCTGATGGGATGTTACCACCCAGGGATCTGATGTCTTGGGGTCTTTTGGCGCCTCCAGGCCCAGCCTGAAACATCTGGAGGAGGTTGCAAATGGGCCACTTGCTTTGAGACAGTGCTGCACTGATGCTCATGTGGCCAGAGACACCTGGTCTAGAAGATGGTGCCATTGTAATGTGGCTGTAAATAGCCTTAAAAATATATTTGAATCATGGAAACCCACTTCCCAAGAAAGGTATCATTAACATAGAACTGAATAAAAATATTCCTCCACTGCACACTCTGCATTCATCACCCATGCCAGACCTACCTGCCAAACCCAGCTGCCAGCACACAAAAGTGTGCACAGCAATCCCTTTCCTTAAGTAAAAAAACCTCCCAGGCAGCAAATTTAGCAACTAAAAATTAAAAGCACCACTTTTATAAGTCTTCTGTGAAGAACCAAAAGGAGGATTTGTTGTTACAATGCACTTTTGTGCACACAGCAAATGTTTACAGCCTCTCCAAGCCATTTGTATCCTGCTGGGTTTAATAATTTGTCTCATTTGAAAATGAGGTGATCTGCAAATACTTCTTCCTTTGGAGTTGTTCCAAGCTTAATCGAGAAATAAAACATGCTAGGGACAGATGTATTAAGCAGGTATTTAATTGAGAGAAGAGTTGATGGAAAAAGGCAGAGTTCTTGTCTCCCAGGCAGAGCATGCAAGCTTTAAACACACTCTTAGATTGATATTTATTGCAACTGACAGAGCAGAAAGGCTCAGAAAAAGCACTCCTTCCCCTCCCATAAATAATTCACCTCCTGCAGCAGTTCATAAAATATTTATATTAAGCAATAATTCAATTTTGCATTGCAAAAACCTCCAAACTAACATGCTAGGCAAGAGAAAAATCAACCCAAAGGAGGATGGAAGAAATTATTGCTTAGAAGCTGACATGTTGGATTTCCTCTGCTAAAGCAGTTGAATGGGGTCATTCTTGGCTGTACTCTGCTCTGTTGGCTCAAATCCTGATCCTGCCCTGAACAGGGTGTTTTCCCTTGATCTCTGCAACAGCTACTTGAAGCCTGCTCTTGAGTCATGGAATCATAGAATCATTTATATTGGAAAAGACCTCTATGATCATAACCCAGCACTGCCAAGCCCATGACTAACGCATGACCCCAAGAGCCACATCCACACACTTTTTGAACACTGTGAGGTGTTTTCCAGCCAGGCAGAGCAGGTTCAGTGGTCCCACATTAAGCTCTGCTGTCAAGCAATGATGCTTTTGATTTCAAGTCACCATGAATGTGAGGAGGCTGTGAGCCCACTAACAGGTTATTTGGTCTTGGTCGCAAAGATACACAAGGTCCAACATGGGGTAAGACTCCCAACAGTTGGACACCAACATCGGATAGAGGACCAAGAGCATGGCAGGGAGGAGAGAGGACAGTGGGACAATGATTGATGATCAGCAGAAGCCATCAAAATAATAAAAATCAAATGTCATCACCCATACACCCAGGCAGCTTTTATTAAAACTCTAATTGCTGGATCCAACCTGTGCCCTGGGGAGCATAAAGAAAAGCTAGCAGCACCAAGGTCACTGCAGACAAAAAAATTAATGCAGTGAATGAGTGATAATGACTTTTTTTCTCCTAGATTCACAGAGAGGGACCGTGGAGATATCCTCCTGGCATCTCCAGAGATACACAATATCCCTCGGACTTTCTCCAGCAATGCACTTGATACATTTTTAACTTTTGACATCCAAGTTTTGCTCCTCTTGGCTGTGACAGCAGTAGGTTTGAGCATCCTAACCCACTGTTACATTTCATAGATGCAAAAATAGTAATCCATTTCTCTCTTCCAAAACCATTCCATACTTTCCAGCTTCCTGCAACGACCATGTCTGCTGCACTCCTGGCTTTTCTAATGAGTGTCCTCAGAACCTTCTCTGGTCCATGACTGCTGAAGAACAAAACCAAAACCTGAACAAAAAAAATCTACCTGAGTCTTGACTAATGTGGAAAGATGTCACATCCTCTCCATATATCTCGGTACATTACTTGCCCCAAGGTATTTATTTTTGGAGTGCTTTTGTTGTTAATTTATTGTTTTTTAAAATGAAGTAACTTTACTGATATGTGATTTGCAATTCCCTGCAGAATTGTTCCTCCACCAGCTGTTCCCATCTGCACTGGCACCACTGCTGATCCCTACCTCTCTGTCATTCCCTGCCCTCACCTCTCCTAAACTGCCGCTTCTTTGTTTCAAGCCATTTCTTCAATATGTCAAGATCTCTTTGAATTCCAATTCATGCAAAATGATTTAGCCAAACATAAGTGAAGGACTCGGCTCGAGATTACATGGATGAAATACGGCTCTGGACAGCCCCCAGGTGGGAGAGTTCTAATGCCACATTCTGCCCTTAAAAATCTCTTACCTGTAATAAGGTATCAGTTAGAATTACAGGAGGAATATAGTGCTGCCAATTTAAATTGCCTGCGGGATATTTAAGGCATCCTACACCTAAAGAGGCTCCAAGAGAGCTGAAGAGGGACTTTGGACAAGTGTCTGGAGGAATAGGACAAGGGGGAATGGCTTCCCACTGCCAGAGGGCAGGGTTAGATGGGATATTGGGCAGAAATTCTTCCTTGTATGGTCCTGGCACAGGTTGCCCAGAGCAGGTGCAGCTGCCCCATCCCTGGAAGTGTTCAGTGTCAGAGAGTCCTATTGATGGGCTATTCAAGGATGAATCTGAGATAAATAACTCCTAAGTGATATGAAAGACCTGCCCAAAAGTGAGTTGGTAGTCACCAGCTGAGAAAAACCCGAGGAATGACATGAGAACTTGAAAGCTGGTGTCCCTCAGGCTGTCCACCAGTGATCCTTGTCAGATCACCTGAACGTGGACATCTCTCTACCTGCAGGGTGGGGGTAAATGAGTGAAATCAAAGGAAAAAGAGGAAAAATCTAGTTTTTTATGTATTTTGTAAATAAATATCTTCTCCTTCCACGAGATCTTACACTGAACATTATACAGTAATTCCCTATAATATTTCGTAAGTAGAATATCCTTGATCATTTGTTCCTGTGGAAGCCTGAACACATCTCCAGCACCTGTGCAGCTTCCCAAGGGATGTCTCCACACAGCAAAGAGGTTTAGCAATTTGGGTCATGGTGATTCCCCTCATTTCCCCTTCTGCATAGCACATCCATGCAGCTTCTATATCAAGGGCATAGCCCTGAACCTGGACACTGCCAGACTCTGATCTAGCGCCCAGCAATACTCCTATGGACTGGAATGTAGTATCTGCTGAAATCCAGACTGGGGACCAGGTTAAATTGGAATTGTTTGCAAGTGTTTTGAGACCTTAAAACAAAATACAGCCTTTATTTCAGTGCTTACAGCTCCCCTCATTAGAGCAACACAGGTATGAAGGTGGGGTACAGCAGTGCACCACCTTCACACATCTTCACTCTTCCCAGGCTGTAATTGCAAGACAAGCCTCTGTTTCCTCCTATTTTGCATCATGTCCTAAGTCTGACATGAAAAGACCAATTTTACACAATCATCCAGTCTGACTTCCCACACAATTTCCCTATCAAACATCAATGTGATATAGTCCAAAGCCTTGTTACTAGATGGCAGGACTAACTCCCTGGAGCACCCCTACTGCCCAAGAGGGTGTCAAAAAGATGATGATATGTGTGTCACCACCGATGGACTACTAGACATCAAGATCCACTGGAAGACCAAAGATTGAGATAGGAAGGGCTGGACAGACACACCTGGCTGCAACTCACAGCCACAGTGTGCTGAGTTTAAAGAAACATCTTTCAGTTGTTCACTGCCAGCTTTGGACATCGCACAACCCTGCAAGATCCTTGTTCTAGAGGAAGCTGAGGGCTTCCCCAAACCACTTAACTACAAGAGCTGGGCTTTGCAACCACTTACCAAAAGTACTGCCAAGACTTCAATGACTAGAGGCACCAGCAGATACCCAACCAGAAAACCATCTTCTAAGGCAACAGGTGTGCCTGTGTTTTCTGAGGGTTTCCAATTCTCAGAGCAGCCAGGGAGACAAATTGCAACTGGTCATAAAAGAGAAATCTCTCTTGGGAGGATGAAAATCCTCCACGTACAGGGATCAGCATGCCATGTTAGTACGCAGTCCTAGAACAAGCAAGAAAGGGAATCTTGGGAAATGAGGCTGGGGAGAATCTCAAGAACGTATTCAATTCATCCCATGCTATGGGGTCAGGATCAAGCAATGGACCTTTATACCTCCTCTGAAGGTTGGCTGGCTTTCTGGAGATGCTACAGACAGTCAATGGCTGAAACAACCTGTTCTGTGTCATCCCAGAGTTCACACCAGCCAAATGCTGCAGACCCTCTCAGCATTGTGGGTTACACAGAGCCATGGGAGAATCTACATGAGACACTAGGAAATCACCTCTCCCCTTAAAGCAAGCTGTGGCTGTCCCATGCCTGGAAGTGTTCAAGGCCAGGTTGGATGGGGCTTGGAGCAACCTGGTCTAGCGCAAGGTGTCCCTGCCCATGGCATGGGGTGGAACTGGATGAGCTTAAAGGTCCCTTTCTACCCAAACCATTCTGTGATTCTGTGATCCTGCTCTGAGCTTTGTTCCAATGCTGCTATGCTGTCAGAAGCTTTTACCCACTAAGGGAGCCTCAATCACTGCAATGTTCAACGCCACCTTCACTGCTCTCTGCATGATGATGCTGTCAAAACCCATCCCAGTTCCCCAAAGGGAACACATAGTTTTCCTTGCCTCCTCCCTCCACTGGGCTGCTTGCCAACACATCCCTCTCTGGGAATCCTCTGTGTGAGTTGCCATAGCTACTGACTGACACTGTAACAAGCCCTGCTGCTGGGCTGAGACTGGTGCCTTTGTCCCCTGGATGCATAGGGTACCTGGCTGGGGGCTGTCACCCAGCCATGGCAAACCCAACCCAGGGCTTTCATACCTTCATAGGATCTTGCATGGGCAACCTCCAATCTCACCTTTCTTCCCTCATCTCAGATCTTCTGCATGTCCATTTATATCCAAATAACAGGAGCACAAAACATGTTCAAAGTCCCGATCTGCAACCTAGCATGCTGGTGTCCACAAATCCAGCACACTGGAATAATCAGACCTTGTCAGCTAATTCCCTCCCTCATTTTAGGAACTTCGCTGATAGTCTGCTCTGATGCACTGGCAGAAAAGTGTGGCTCAGGCTGCAAAAGAGTTTGCCAGATACCAAGGGTCCTTTCAACTTCCTGCTGAGGCTCACGGTGATGGAACTACACAGTCAAAAAGGATGCAAGAAGGGAGAGGAGCCACCTGTGCAGTGAAATTGCATCCTGAGGGCATCTGCAGATTTTCCTTTAAAGTCTCGTCCAATAAACCAACCAACAGCCCAACTGCTGCCTAAACCTGGGAATGGGACCAGTCAGGGTTCACATCCCTGCCTATGTTTCCAGTCCATCAGCATATGATGCTGATTCCTTTCAGGCAAAGTTCCCTGCAGAAGAGCAGATATGCATCTTCCTTCGAGGTGAAAGGCAAAGTGAAATTTGGGAGGAAGCCTGAAGCTCAGCTATCAGGTCTGAAGAATTTCCTTCTCCTGCATCTCGATAACTTCTCCTCTTCCCATTCATCCAGCACAAAGACACTATTACCTCTCACAGGGTGTTTATCTGCCCAACCTTGCAGATGCTGTCTTCGAAAACAGAGATTTCTCAATGGAATACTTTGCAAGGTTGCTGGTGCCTGACTAATGGTGCTTGGCTGTTGCTTTTCTTTTCCTGTGTTTTAAAAAGGTTAAAAGATGTGTGACACTGTGCAGGTGCTTTGCTGCTCAGAAAGCAGAAAAAAACAGAAGGTGGTGGTCTTAAAAAAACTACTGGCCTTCTGTAGTGAAGCTATATACTAATTAATCAAATTATTTAATCCCAGAATGTCTTGGAATGGGAGGGACCTTAAAAATCATCTCGTTCTGACCCCCTGTCATGGGCAGGGACACCTTCCACTAGACCAGGTTGCTCCAAGCCCCATCCAACCTGGCCTTGAACACTTCCAGGGATAGGACAGCTACAGCTGCTCTGGGCAACCTGTGTCAGGGCCTCAGCACCCTCACAGGGAGGAATTTCTGCCCAATATCTTACCTAAATTTCCTCTACTTCAGTTTGAACTCATTCCACCTTGTCTTGTCACTACGGTTCCTGATGAATAGTGCCCCTCTGGCTTCTTGTAGGCCGCTTCAGACACTGAAAGGTGCTGTGAGGTCTCCACACAACATTCTCCAGGCTGAATCACAGCTCCACCAAAAAACAAAACAAACAAACAAAACGCACTCCCCCCTGCAAAAACCTAAACAAAAACCCTCAAACAACTAAAAAATAGTTTAAAATTAAAATTTAAAAAATTTTAAAATTAAATTAGATTTTAAAATTAATTCTTAAAAATGTAAAATTTTATTTTTAAATTAACATTTTGAAAACATTTGTAATTTTTTAAAAGAATAGCAGCCTCCCTGCCTTCTCAGCACCAAAACCTCCTATTTTGTAGGGTTAACAGCACAGCTTGCAGCCAACTCACCAAAGCAGTAGCAGTCTCTCCATTGCACACTGTGTGTGCAAAGTGCTGTGGGGTCCCCACAGCTGGAGGCACTTCTTGATCAAAAAGAAATTACTAATTGAAGAAAAGTTTGCCATATAATGAGCTATTAATCAAAATGAAGCAGTTATTAATAGCAAGTAGAATGTGTTTGCAATAGAACAACTGCAATGCTGGATTTGGGGAGGAGAAATGAGCTGGAGGCTAAAGGAGTAACTTGGTGAACAGCCCAGTTTTTGTGTATAGTATTTTAATAACATATATAAAAAAAATACATAAACATAAGATATAAAACATTAGTATATAAAATGTATTAATCTAAAAAAGAAATAATATAAAATTACAAATATATATATATATATCCTTCCGGTGTCCTTTATGTATATATATGTATTTATATATATAAAGGACATTGGAAGGATATCCAGAATACTGAGTTATACATCATGATAAATAAAACTTCCATCCTATAAAACTTACCAAAAATGGCCCTTTCCCTCCTGGCTGGTGCTGACCATGGTAGCAGAAGAGCATCACTGCTCTTGCCATAATGGGGCAAGGCTTAGCTGAAGACACCATATGAATATATATATACATATATATGTGTGTGTGTATATAAAAAAACATTCAGCTCAGAGCAAAGAACAGTGAGATTGATGCAAGATTGGGTACAGAAGTACTGCTTTTTTAGCTGGTAGGAGACAGGAAAAGGAAAGGTCATGCTCTAAATGTGAGAGGAGACAGATTTATAACAGCTCTTAGTGGTTTATTTGAAAAAGAAAGGATGGGTAATCTAAATTAGTTGTAGTTGATCTCTCTCCTCTTTATTTACTCTTTCTGTTACAGCGGTAACTTGAAGCCACCAAGTAAAAATGGCATCTGCCCTACAGCATCAGCTCCTGCATCCCAAAGAAGCTGGTGGTCTCACCAGACACAGAAGCATGTGGAAGGGGAGGAGGAGACATGTTTGGCATGTCCTTTGACATGATAACTGACTTAACAGACAAAAGAAATGTGAAAATCTATTGAGTTTCAGCACAGCATTTTATCCAGGGCCATGTGGGAAATTCTTAGTTAAGCCAGTGAACACGAACATCAGCAGAACAGGAAACTAGGCAAGGGAAATGACAGTGATGACTGTTGGAAGGCTCAGCTGCAGCCCGGAAGGAGGTTAGCAGTGTTTAATATTTTTAAGGTTGACTTTGGCACAAAAAAAGTAGAGCAACACTGATGAGACCTCCTAATGACACAATGTAATACGCAGCACCAATATGTAGGAGGATTGGGAAATCACAGAGGAAGGAGGGGATTGACCTCGACTGCCATGTTCAAAATAGAATGAAAATTAGTAGTTAATTCTAGGCTTGGTACTCATCACTAGGATTTTTTGCTATGGGGTGTGACTGCCTAAGAAGGAGAACAGTATGGACATCCTTGTTATCAAAGAGTAGATGAGGGATTCATAATGAATCTGTGATGCCCACAAATACGACTCATGAGTCTTCAGTAGAAATGGGGACCTCATCTCCAAGGGGCAGTAGTCTGCATCTCTGTTTAAGAAACAGAGATTTCATCTAGGAAGAGCTAGAGAGAAAAGGCTGATACCAGGAAGTAAAAATTTTTACTTCCTAGCTACAGAGCCAAACAATGTGGATACTGTACTTGGAGACACTGAGCAGTGACATTTGGACAGGAGAAAGTCACTAAGTATGCCAATAAAACAGAAAAAAAAAAAGAGAGAAATAAACCAAATAAAACAGCAAACTACAACCTGTCCATTGACCCAGACTGGAAATGAGTTGCAAATCATCAGAGACTGAGGTCTTGGCACAGCCTTCCTGCTGGCATAATGCAACTAAAAATTCTGCATTTCTGAGACAGAGCCTTGAGTGTTACTCATAAAGACTAAATAACAAACCAGGTAATTGCACTTCAAGGTTTAGAGGGTCCCATCCAACGCCATGTGCCTAAAGGTCTCTCTGAGGTGACCCAGCTGAACAAGAGCAGACAAATAGTTGCTCAAGCATGTTGACTCCATCACCTGAATACCACCGCCACCTCCTCCTCCTGCTCCACCCCATCCTACGGCATGCACAGACCAGTTCCAGCTTGGACACAGTCAAAGCAGCAAAATTCAGTCTTGCCTGCACTGCTGAGAAGCTCCCTGTTGGCTTTTGGGGCTGGATGTTGTCCACTTAAACTGATTGCAGGGAATACATTACCACATACTCCAACTTGGAGCTACCTACCTCCAAGTGTCCCCAACCTGGAGACACCACCAGTCTTTCTCAGCTGAGGGACTATATCCAGAGGAGATCAAGAGCATGGAAGAATAGCTCTCTGCCTGCATGTCGTGGTTTGACACTGGCCAAATGCCAGGCACCCACAATAGTTGCTCACTTGCTCTCCCCTGCTACAACTGGGCAGAGGAGAGAAAAAAAATTAAACAAAGGGTTCATGAGTTGAGGTAAGGACTGGGAGAAAACACTCCAAGGGCAACACAGTCTCAACTTAGAAGTACGAAGTTAATTTATTATTAACAAAGTCATAAGAGGATAATGAGAAATAAAATAAGCCCTTAAAACCACCTTTTTTCCCCAGCCCCTCCCTCCTTCCCACCGATGATGCAGGGAGATGGGGGGTGGGGGCTTTGGTCAGTTCCTCACCTGAGATNCAGCTGCTTCACCATGGTCATCACCATGGCCTGGCACCTGGAGCACCTCCTCCCCCTCCTTCTCCACTGACCTTGGTGTCTCCATGTTGTTTCCCTCACATGTTCTCACCTCCTCCTCTTCTCTGGCTAGAAAAAACTGTGTGTACTTTGTTTTGATTTTCTTCTTAAATATGTTACCACAGAGGCGTTACCACCATCTCTAATTGGCCCAGGCTCAGCCAGCAGCATGTCCATCTTCAAAGACATCAGGGATTGGCTCTGCTGGTCATGGTGGAAGCTTCTAGCAGCTTCTCACAGAAGCCACCTCTGTGGGCCCCCCTCTCTCCCCTGCTACCAAAAGCTAGGCTATGCAAAACCAACACAGCCTTCATCATTTATCTGCATGCTCTTTGTGTCTTAGTGAACACCAGGGCCATTAGTCATTAGTTACTCATACAACCAGTCTGTGTCGCATCAACAGACATTGTGTCTCCTCCTGCTACTAAAGGTATGTATCAAGTGGCCCCTGAGACAGAGCTCAGCCTTAGCCAAAGCTGCCAAACACCTCTCTGAACAGCCTTTTCTGGATGGAAGAAAACATTCTGCCCCTTCCCTTCTACCTGAGAAGAAAACCAGATCCATCTGCCTACACGATTACTTTAATAAACACTCTCATAGCTGAAACAACAAGGATTTGGAGAATGGTATCTTCCCAGGAATGTCCTCTGGCAGTGGAGTCTGGGATAGCCCTCACTCATGCTATTAAACCTCTTTAACCTCTAAAACCAAGGTGGTTGCATCCAAACTGCTTGTAGGGATAAGTTCTTAGCTTGGGAGTGGGTGCTACCAAACTCAGTGTGAGAAGAGGGCTAGGGACATGAGTGTTTCCACACCCAGGAACATGTCCTGGGACTCTTTAATTTACTAGTAGAGACATAGCCTATGGATCTGATCAGAAATTTCAGAAGGCAATGGAAAATTTCCCATCTTACAGCATAAGCAGTGTTATTAGCATTCTCACCAAGACAGGAGATGTCCTCCACTGGAGATTTTCAAGAATAGGTTAGATAAAATCACAGAAACACAGAATGGCTTGGGTTGGAAGGAACCTTAAAGCTCATTTTGTTCCACTCCCCTGCCACAGGCAGGGACACCTTCCACTAGACCAGGTTGCTCCAAGCCCCATCCAACCTGGCCTTGAACACTGCCAGGGATGAGGCAGCCACAGCTTCTCTGGGCAACCTGTGCCAAGGCCTCACCATCCTCACAGCCAAGAATTTCTGCCCAATATCCCATCTAACCCTGCCTTCTGGCACTGGGAAGCCATTCTCCCTTGTTCTGCCCCTCCAGGCCCTTGCTCAAGTCCCCCTCTGGCTCTTGGAGCCCCTTCAGGCACTGGTAAGGGCTCTAAGGTCTCCCCACAGCCTTCTCTTGTCCAGTCTGAACTTCCCCAGCTCTTCCAGCATGTCTCCAGAACAAGGAGGAATGTTAATTTCCTGCCCTTGTGTATCTTGGTCCAGCCTTTCTGTGTGGACATCCCTCCCTAAATTATCTCTGCTGTATCTCTGAAAACCACACAGCAAGTCTCCAGAGCTGACTCATTCATCTCTATAGCTACTACAAATTTTCATTTGCTCCACATCTTTAGTACCTCCAGGGTTTGAGATGAATGACAGAACATTAGCAACAGGCAATTCATTAATACTAGAGGCAGTCCAAAATTTTCCATTGATGCCTTTATTGTTTTGTTTCCTCTGCTAGAAAAGGAAGTTGGTGGGAGGGAAAAAATAATTGGTTTTGTAAAAAAAAAAAAATCTGGTTTCACAACATTACTTCTCAGGGGGAAATGCATTTTCTCAGTACTCATTTTGACACCTTACAAAGGGGGTTCCTTTCCCTTTTGTATCTTTTTTCTTCAGGGAATACAGGTAACAACAGAAGGCAGAATGCAAGACAAAGAAGAAGGGGGAAAAATACCCAAGAAACAACTAATTCTGGCATTTTTCCATAATTTCCAAATAAAAATGGAAAGCATTCATTCATTCCTTCTTTTATTTTTGCCAAATGTGCTTGTAACTTTTTCACATCCACCAGCAAATGCCACTGTCTGCACATTCCGTGGCCTGCTCTCTCTGGTCCCAAACCCCCAGGGTCAAGTCCAGCCCACTCCATCCTTTGGTGCAGCAGGGAGAAGTGCTCTGCCCATCCTGTCCAAAAGTTCAGGGGCAGAAATCCCCTCACCCAATACAGATGAAGCCCTCAATGATGCCACCACATCACGAATTGAAAAAGAAACAGCTCCATCCACCACCAGCAGCTTTCCAAGGGACTGGTCACTGACCTGACTGAAGGATTCCCTGGTCCTTGGTCCCTCAGGGTCCATAGGCCACCCTGAGAAGCAGGATCACAGAGAAGAGGGGGGGTGAAGGAGATGTAACCTGCCTTGGTTACTTGTAAACTTGGGCAGCTCATGTGCTGGGGAGGGAAAATGAGACAAGAAGCCCCTCAGTGCTGGAACCTGTGTCATACCAAGGCACACCCAGTGACAGCAGTGGGAATGAGTACATAAATAAATCCCATGTATAAGTGAATAGTTAATAAATTATTGTTAATAAATACATAAACATAAAAATATAAATAATGTAAATACTATGAATATGATAAAGAAATACTAGAAATATTGGAAATAAATCCTATTTATTCTGTAGGATCCCTGGGCACAGGCAGTCTCTGGCAAACATACAACCACAGTCCTGCCACTCTGGCCTCACCGAAGGCTTCTGGCTCAAATGCTAATACAAACAAATCACTCATCCTGCTGGCTGGGAGGAACCTCCATCTTCCATGGACATCACCATCCAGCACCACCTCTACTCTGTACCTCTGGGCAGACCTGGGAGGAGGTCACAGGCACACAGGCAGTGTGATATTCATCTGTCTTAGTATACAGAGGTTAAAAAAGGGAATTCTTCCCTTTAGCATGGACTTCCCCCATGGCCTTGGGCGAGTTGCTTACTCTATCCCATGCTCTCAGGTATTCCTCACATGGAAATAATACCCAGTGGGACAGAGCAAGCTTAAAAACTATTGCTGGTCTGCTCTTTGTTTTCACCAAGGAATTGTTTCCCAGCCTTGGAGACACTGATTTGCAGCAGTGGCAGAGGACTGTAAGGAAATCTCCCCCCCACTCTCTGCTGATGGGGAGCCTTCATCCATGCATAAGGAAGAAAAGCCCCTTGTGAGCCATCCTTGCTCCTCTCTAGCAAGAGGTCATTAGGAGGTAATTTTTGGCTGCTGGGTGGCCCACAAGGTTGCTCCAATAGGCTGTGGAGTCTCCATCCTTGGAGATGTTCAATACCCACCCAGTATGTCAGCAGCCAGGTTCTTGGCAGTAATAAGTATTTGGAGAATTTGGTTTTTAAAAAGAACCCAAACAATAATCAATACTTAGAAGACGCCTAATTTGAACAGAAAATGAGAACAATTAGCCAAAACATCACTTATGCATTAATGAAGAGGCGCTTATGTTCTAGGGCTGAGCGTCAGAGCAAACACTTCTGCAATATGCGGCAAGGAAAAAAACATGGAAGTGGGAGAACACTTTCCCAAGTGGAAAGAGAAGCCCTAAGACTATCATGAAAGCCAACAAGCAACACAAAGAATGCTGAATCCTTCTAGTCCTCCTTAGGTTTAACATCCCAGCTGATCCAACCCCTTTCCTTGGGAAGGAATTCTAGCCCAGTGCCTTAGGCATTTGCTGGAGCAGACTGGAGGGATAGGAAGCTGAGCTATCTGTATTTAAATATGCAAATAAGTGTAATTATCCTTTGTAGCAGTAGAAGAGAAGCAGCACATCAGCTCTCCAGTTCCAGGAGAGCTTTCTGCTTTAGCCCTGCCATCTCCAGCACAAGCCCAGACCTTGCAAGGTGAGCAGACAAAAAGCTGAGTCTCTCAAATCACAGCAGATTTAAGGGCTGGAAACCCTGGAAACCCCTTTCCCCACACTCTCCACCCCTGCAAAACAGAGCCCCCAAAAATCCCTGTCCATTTTCTTGTGTCTCAGCCAGGCACCACTGTCACACCTGGATGCACCTGAACCTCCAGCATCACCCAGTGAGAGCTAGACCTGATGCCAAATGACAGCAAAAATCAAGATCTCACTGCTTGAACCATCTCCCACTCAGGGAGGGGGGAAAGCACACGACTGTCAGCTTTGCTGTGCCACCAGTGGAACAGAGGAGTCAAGTCCCAGCTTCATCTTAAATCTGCATGAAGATTTAACCTGTTTGATGGCTAGGTGTCACCTCTAAATCTCCCCAAGGAGGAAAATAAATAATTCAAAGGCATAAACACCTCAGCATTCACATAGCTATAGGGAAAAGCAAAAAGGCTGCAATCACACTTTTGTCACCACAAACCCCAGGTTTGCTCTCTGCCACCTCCACCCTGGTCTCAGCAGCGGTGGGCTCTGCCAAAGAAAGTGCTGGAAAACACAACCGCAGCAAACCTTCCTTGCAAATGTACATGCAGGGCAACCACCCCATCACTTTTGTTTTTGCATTCCCAACACATCGAACCCCCTTGACGCGGAGAGAAACAAAACCAGCAGCTCACTGCAAGGAGATTCACTGCTCTGAATTCCAAACAAGGTCTACTGCAGAGGTTAAATAAGGGCATCCATTTCTAGTTGGTTGGGGAGGTGGCGGGGGGGGACAGAAGGATATGTCATACCCTGCTGCGCTGCGTTAAAACATGGCAGCATCTGAAGGCTGCCCCACCCAAGCGGCCTAGGATGCGTGTCCCTCATCCTGGCGCATCCCCCATCCCCGGGAAGCTTTGTCTTGAGGGTGGGCCAGCCTGGGATGCTTCCTGGGATGCTCCTGTGTGTGGGGCACCCCACTCGTGCACGGGCCCCCTGGGATGCTGGGGGGTTGGCTGCAGCATGGCAGCCAGGGATGTGCTTGGAAAGGACCAAAGGCAACTTGCACATCCCACGGAGGTGACCCCAAACATTACCCCTGTGGAAATCCAAGGTGGTGGGTGTCTCTGAATTTTGGAATGCAGTGGAGGGAGGGGGACACAAAGACACTCAAACCTGCTGCCAAACCCCCCGACAAAAAGCGTCCATGTATTCACTACCTGCACAATATCTACTGCCCAATAATCGACCCCCAGAGAGATGGAGAATTTAAGGACACCCCCCGCGGGGAGGAAATCTGCAAGACCCCCTGGAATGTTTCACAGTCTCACTCCCAGGGTGGGATGCTCCTCCGGGGATGCGCGAAGGGGGACTGGATAAGAGCTGGCGAGGGGCCGGCAGCTTGGGGATATAGATGGATGGGGGGAGGGGGAGATGACTTCTCACCTGTAGGACGAGCTGACCCCCGCCGCCACCTCCTCTTTGATCTGCCTGTTGACAGCATCGGCAGCCGCCCGGCCTCTGCTCGGCTCCGCCGGCTGCCCGCCCGCCTCCTCCGCCTTCTTTCGACCCTTCTCTCTCCCATCCCCGGCCCGCACTGTTCTGGGATGCTCATCCTCCACCTCGGGGTGTTCCTCCTTCTTCTCGGGAGCGAGGTGCACCTTCCGCCGCTTCTCCTGAGCGGGTTTCTCCGGGGGAGCGCGGTCCAGGGCCAGGACGGGGGAAGGTCCTGGTTTGGGGATCCAGGGATGGTCGCCCCGCTTGGGGATGGGCCAGGCACGGAAATCCTTCTGGTACTGCGTCTCCTTCTCGAAGGGAGTGTCCGAGGGCTGGTACTCGCTCTTGGGCTTGCAGCTCGGCTCCGGCCGCTGCACCTTCCAAGGCTTGTAGTCGTGCCGCATGACCGAGTCGGCCGGGGGAGAGGCGTGCGGGGCCGGGCCGGGCCGGGCGGGACCGGGAGCCGGCTCACCCCCTCCGGCCCCCGCCGCTGCCTCGCCGCCGGGCTGGGTCTCGATGGGGGCCGCGGGGCGCGGCGGAGGCGCGGGAGCGGCGGGATGCTCGGTGGCCTCCGAGTATTTGGTGAAAACGAGGGGGACGGCGATGTCCGCCTTGTCCAGCTGGTTCCAGAAGCGGGCGATGCAGCAGGCACGGGTGATGCAAGGCCACGCCATGGCGGCTCGGCGCCGGGAGCGACCGCTCCGCGCTCCGAATCCCGCACTGCTCTCCGCACCGAGCTGCGCGCTCCGCCCCACACCAGGTGGGCGGGGCAATGGGGCGGGGCGTGGGGCAGGGCTTGCACGCGCACACGGGCAAGGCGCGCACACGCGCCACGCACCTGCACCTACACA
>VWZW01000739.1:132566-187467 GCA_013397115.1 Edolisoma coerulescens | reverse complement strand
CACGCACCTGCACCTACACACCCACGCACCTACACACACGTGTGATACAGGGCTATGTGTGCGCCCACACCTGCACAGCCACACAGCTGCACACACATGTGAGACCTGGCTATGTTTGTGCACTGACCTGCACAGCTACACACACTTGCAAACACATGTGAAACACACCCATCCATGTGTGCACACATATGCTCGATCACAGGCCTGCACACACATGTACAAGGCACCCATGTGTGTATTCACTTGCATGCGGGGTCACAGAAACTTGCACATATGCATGTAAGACATGTCTGTGTGTGTGTGTGCATACACCTGCACTGCCACAGACCTGCACTGCTGCACAACTGCACACACACGACAAGACACACCCATGCGGCCCGTGTGTGCACAGACCTGCATACTTCGTACACACCTGGAGACACACACCTGCACAATCACACATGCCAGACATGCAAACCCAACACATACTTGTGTGTGTGTGCACACATGCATGGTCACACACCTTTACACACATGGGCAAGTCACATACATGCATGTGTAGACACACCTGCATGCTTGGTCACACACCTGCACACATATGTGCAAGGTGCCCATGTGTGCAAACACATGCATGTGTGGTCACACACACCTGCACGTATACATGAGAGATGCACACGTTTGGGTGCACACATATATCTGCACAGTCACACACACTTGCACACACATGTGGAGATGTGCCCGTGTATGTGTGCACATAACTGCATGGACACACACCAGAGCACAAACATGCTAGAAATGCCCACGCATGTGTGCACACACAAATGCTTGGTCACATACCTGCACACATATGTGCAAGGTGCCCACGTGTTCATGCACATGCATGCATGGTCACACACACCTGCACACACACATATACAAGACATGCACGTTTGCATGCACACACATGCTCAGCCACATGTGTGCAACACATGCCCATGCACACATATGTCCATGCTTGCGTTCATGCACATGGACAGGCATGTGAGCAGACACACTTGCACACATATGTGCACGTGCACATTCATACAGAGGGGTGCACACTCACACCTGCATACACGCATGCACAGGAATGCAAACACACATGCAAGACACACTTGCGTGCACACACCTGCACAGGCATATGTGCATATGCATACACATGTGAACTCACACACAAACACACACATTTGCACACAGACACATGGACATGCAAAAACACACAAATCACATTCACACATAGAGGTTCTCATATAAGTGTACGTGCAGTCTGCATGGACATTTGTACACACAGATGTGCACACGTGTGTACACACACGACTGCACACACGACTGCACACACATGCAAACACATCCATGTATACTCAAACCTGTACACATGCACACGCCCCTGTAGACACATGCACAAATATGCACATGAACAGCTGTGAAAATGCACCACCGTGCTCACACATGCACAATGGTATGCATATCTGCATTGACATGTGCAAGCACATACATGCACACAGACATAAATATGAACATGCACACAAATATGAACACACACAGAGCTAGGCATGTCTGCACGTGTGCACTGCTGCATATGCACATTTGTATGCACAAGCAGATGCCTCTATGCACATGCATGCACACGTGCACATACACAGATGCACACACACGTCCAGTCTCACAAAAGTGCACATGCTGTACACATGCATGCGAACACGTGAACAGATGCACGCATGCACACACACGTGTGCTCCCATGTGCATTCACTCATGCACAGACACTTGCTCACACGTGTACACGTATGCGAGCTGCCCATGTGTGCACACGTACGTGCAGCCACACACACACACATACACACACACACATATACATTTTATTCTTTCCTTTTGCCTCTTTTTCAGTTGCAAACCCAAACCAAAACACCCCCCAGCTATCTCCTGCTGAATGCTTCCTCTGAAATCTGATTCCCAGGGTGGATTCACAGCCCCAAATCCCACCCTCCTTTCTAGCCTTGCCTCCACCTTCTCCCCATCATGCCAGCCCTCCAACCCTTCCTCCATCCCTGCATTCCTCCATCCTGCCATCAAT
This sequence comes from Edolisoma coerulescens, assembly GCA_013397115.1. Lineage (NCBI taxonomy): Eukaryota > Metazoa > Chordata > Aves > Passeriformes > Campephagidae > Edolisoma > Edolisoma coerulescens. The sequence continues at coordinate 185,397 of VWZW01000739.1, read as the reverse complement.
CCCTCCATCCCTCCCTCTCTCCATTCCTCCCTCTCTTTCTCCATCCCTTCATTCCTCCATCATTCTATCACTCCATACCTCCATCTTTCCATTCATCCCTCCATCCCTATTTCCATCCCTTCATCCCTCCATCCCATTCTTCCACTGTCCCTCCATCACTCCCTCAACCCCTCCATTCTTCCCTGCATCTTCCTCTTTCTTCCCTGACGCCAGTAAAGTCCATTTGCACCCAAATCACATCCTCATTTGAAGCCCTCCAGTCTTTGTCAGCCTTGTGGCACTGCCAGCATTTCCACTGGGAGTAGAACTCCAATAAAACCAGTGAAAGCCACACACCCAAACACTGAATTACAAAGAGAAAAAGCAATTCGCACTCATCAGTGACTGCAGCTGCTGGGAGTGCAGTGACAGGCAGGAGTATCCCTGTGGGGATTGTTTCTCTAGTACAATGCTTTGCATCCCCTTATTGATTCTTTTGCTCTGAGGATTTTGGGCTTGGGTTTGGTTTTTTTCTTCACTTGTCTTTGCCTGGAATGGCTTAATTTCATTCTTACCTGTAGGCAAATTGTGGAAACTCTTTTTATGGATGATTTTGGAGCACTCAGTGCTGGGGATAGATGGTTCAAAGAGCTGCCTTTGGAAAGAGAATAAATAAATATCAACTAGAGGTGTCTATACACAGACATTGCTTTGTCTTCCAGATTTATATTATTCCTGCTATTACATTCAGTGCAATTAAAAGTGAGGATTACAATTAAAGATTGTAATTAAAGGAAGCTCCTCAGTATTTTCCAAGCTGGGACCCAAGGCATAGTGTTCTGGGGCATCAATGCACTGTGTATCACCTTTGAAGGTGTGTGGTATGCTCCTGTGCATCCACAATAGATGTGCTCATCTCTGCTTAGGCTGGGTTTTGAAAGAGAATCACAGAATCACTGAGGTGGGAAAAGTCCCCTAAGATCACTGAGTCCAACCATTCCATCAGCACTGCCATGGCCACCAGTAAACATGTCCCAAATGCCGTATCTACATGGCTTTTAAATCCCTCCAGGGATGGGGACTTCACCACCGGCTTGTGCAGTCTCTGCCAGGGCTTGACAACCCTGTCCATGAAGAATATCCAATCTAAACCTCCCCCGGTGCAACTTGAAGCCATTTTCTCTTGTTCTGTTGCTTGTTACCTGGGAGCAGAGCCCAACCTCCACCTGGCTCAAACCTCCTTCCAAAGAGTTGTTACAAATGGAGATGAGCTTAGACAAGTCCTGCCTTTGACTCAGATTTCTGAAAGTAGCTCTGTTTGGGGTGGCCTGCACCCCAGACAGCTCTTGTCACAAGTTCTTAATAGTGGCCGATTAGGTCTATTACAAAATGAATAGACACAAAATTAACAGACATAAGGCTTTAAACAAACTACTTACTACACAAGAAAAAACAAAAAGAAGTACTAGTAGATAAAATACAGTGCACGATAAAAAGGTACCTATATTNCAGAGCCCAACCTCCACCTGGCTCAAACCTCCTTCCAAAGAGTTGTTACAAATGGAGATGAGCTTAGACAAGTCCTGCCTTTGACTCAGATTTCTGAAAGTAGCTCTGTTTGGGGTGGCCTGCACCCCAGACAGCTCTTGTCACAAGTTCTTAATAGTGGCCGATTAGGTCTATTACAAAATGAATAGACACAAAATTAACAGACATAAGGCTTTAAACAAACTACTTACTACACAAGAAAAAACAAAAAGAAGTACTAGTAGATAAAATACAGTGCACGATAAAAAGGNAGTGCACGATAAAAAGGTACCTATGTTACAGCTAGCTAAGAAATAGTATCAATTAGGATTCAATGTAACTTACCACCACATTGACGATGGAGTACACATAGAATTCTTTCATTCAATTTTCAGGAAAGTATCCACGGAATTTGCGTGCAAACTCCGGGGAGAAGTCCTACACATTTCCAAGGTGTGTGCAGGAGTCTTCTGTCTCTGTGAAAGTTTGTGTAGCTTTTATAGTAAAGTGAAGTATCCCTCAGTCAGGAATTCCAGCTTATCTCCCCACATCTTGTTCTCAAGGCCAGTTGTTTATTGGGAATTCCACCCCTGGTGCCAGAGAGAGAAATAACTCACTAGCTAGGCAAGCTGGCTTGGGTTATCTCACCAATTTATGTGAGAGGGAGAATGTCTGGGGCTATTGCACCAGCTGATGGACAGAGCAGATAAGCTCTTCTGTGGTAGGGGGGAAGTCCTGCCACAGGAGCTGAAGAAAATGAGAAGGTTCCCCCTGAGCCTCCTTTTCTCTGGGTTGAACCCTTCAGATCCCTCAGCTGCTCCTTATATTCCAGACCCTTCCCCAGCTCCGTTCCCTTCTCTGGACATGGTCCTCAATGTACTTGTCAGAGTGAGGGGCCCAGAACTGCCCCTAGGACTGGAGGTGCCTCAGCAGGGTCCAGCACAGGGGGATGGTCACTGCCCTGGTCCTTTTGGACACACCATTGCTGACACATGCGAAGTGCCCTTGGCCTCTTGCCCATCTGGGCACACCTGGGCTCATGCTTAGCCACTCTCAACCAGCACCCCTGGTCGTTTTCAAGCAGCAAAGATGGTAGAGTCATCCCAAAACTGATGTTGTCAGACCCCAGCTCTGTGTTTCCATGCACACTACAGGTTAATGGCAAACAGCTTTTGCATTGAATGGACTATGGTATTACAAAAAATAATATATGTATGGAAACAGGAACAAGGAAAATTTGAAAAGAATGACCTTATGATGGTGACCCAAGGTCTGCAAGGAAGATGTACAATCAGAAGATTGCAATGGGATCAAGCTGGTGAAATTCAGATTGTGTTTCTTTTTAAATACTCCCAGTAATTTCACTTATCTCAAAGCTGCCATGGTGTTTTTTGAGAGTGTGAACCCCATCTTGATCTGAGAACTGCTGCCCACAGAGGCCCTGCACATGTTTGTGGACTTTACTGCAGAAAACCTATCAAAGTGCATCTATGTTGCTGTTTCAGGGTTTGTTGCACTGAGAGCTGTTAGTGAAATGAGTTGTTCTTAATATAACAGGGAAGTTTTGTGGGAAGAAAGATGAGGACCTGTTGGAATGAGTCCAGAGGAGGCCAGTAAGATGATCACAGGGCTGAAGCCCATCTGTTCTGGAGACAGGGTGGGAGAGCTGGGGGTGTTCAGACTGGACAAGAGAAGGCTCTGGGGAGACCTTAGAGCCCCTGCCAGTTCCTAAAGAGCCTCCAAGAGCTGGAGAGGGACTTTGGACAAGGGCCTGAAGGGACAAGACAAGGGAGTATGGCTTCCCACTGCCAGAGGGCAGGGTTAGAAGGGATATCAGGGAGAAATTCCTGGCTGTGAGGGTGGTGAGGCCCTGGCACAAGTTGCCCAGAGAAGCTGTGGCTGCCCCATCCCTGGAAGTGTTCAAGGCCAGGTTGGATGGGGCTTGGAGCAACCTGGTCTAGTGAAAGGTGTCCCTGCCCATGGCAGGGGAGTGGAATAAGATGATCTTTGATGTCTCTTCCAACCCAGACCATTCTGTGTTTCTGTGATTCTGTGATATTAGTGTGTTCCTGGAGGGTGCAAGCCTGTACGAATCCACTGCAACAGCTCCCGCTCTGGAGCTAATCCATCTCCTAGCTCTGCATTCAGCAGTGCCATCACACAGGGATTTGCACAGCATCTTGTACCTATTTGGGGACTGAAGATTGGCATGTGCACAAAGGGCTTTTGAGCCTCTTTTTGAGTGTCCCTCATCTGCAGCAGGCCTGGGCTCATGCCACATGGAAACTCTCGGTCATGCATAAATCATCTTTATTTATAACAAAAGTCGTGGACAAAATTGCCTTGTGAGGTTTTGCAGCATCAGGAGACTTTGCTGCCCTGCAGATACCATGCAGAGCTGGGTGGTGTTAGAAGCTGAAGAATTAAAAAAAATTCTTAGCATCTCAGTGAAATATACGGTTATCCATATCTTGAAGCATGGCTGCTCATTCACGTTCAGGAATCAACAGTGGAAAAGCATCATCAAGTAAGCATCATCCTCTCTGAGAGAGGATGGAAGTTAAATAAAAATATTTCTGTTTTCAAATTACAGCCACCATGGCCAGAAGGAGGAATTCCTTCTCTAGTGTCCTCTGGGAAAAGGGCATGGCCAACTGTGATGCTACACTGTGGGACATGGGGGGTGGCCAAGGACATGGGTGTCATAGAGCATCAGACTGTATCAGTCTGGGGCACAATTCTGCCAAAAAACTTATTATTAGGAAGAAATTCCTCCCTCTGAGGGTGGTGAGGCACTGTCACAGATTCCTCAGAGAAGCTGTGGCTAATCCATCCCTGGAAGTGTTGGACAGGGCTTGGAGCAACCTGGTCTAGTGGAAGGTGTCCCTCCCCATGGCTGGATGAGCTTTAAGGTCTCGTCCAAACCAAACCAGTCTGTGATTGTATGATGATGCTAAAGGCACCATGGTGTGGTACAAACCAGAGCAAGACCAATATTTCGCAGCACCCAAAATCATCACTGACTTTGAGCAGAGCCCCAAGAAGTCCTATCCTGTCCTATCCATGCTGGGATCCACTGGCGTGGAGACAAAGAACAGCTCCAAGCATCTCCTGTGCAATGATAACCAGGATGTTTTGGAAGCTGATTAATAAGGTACCTGATGAACCTTCTTCTCCTGGCATCCTCACATGAAGCCAGGGCACCTTTCAGTCATACTTCAGCTACTGGAGACCATCCAGGGACATTTTTGGTAGTTTCACCTGCATTTTGTGATGGCATGAAGAGCAAGGTGACTGGCAATGATGATGTGAGTAGATGTTTACACTGTAAGAGCTTGCCCAGATCTTTTCTCTGCAGGATCTGATGACAAAGGTGGATTGGCTTCTTTTCTCAGACCACCAACAGACATCTCATCACATGCTGCTGTACATATTCTCCCCCACACCCTGAACACACATATCCACCAATTCTTTTAGGAAATTATGCCATGGCATTGTGCGAACGGCATGGCAAAGCTCTGGGCAAGACCTTATAGGAATGGACAGTGGGCTTATTTAGGGAAAACACCCCATAGAGTGGTAGCCATCTCAAAGGTAGGCACCTAACTCCTTGTTAATCACTGACGAGAGCCAGAGGAAGGGGATGGCAGCTCATCCCATTGCCCCCAGGAGATCATTGACAAAAGCTGAAATGAAAATGAAGAAAAAAATCAGGTAGGAGCCCCACATCTCCTCAGGAGCCTCTCCCCCCCCCATTATAGAGGGACCCTGGGCATCTGCTTCATGGGCTAAAGGTAGGTGAGACTCCATCTCCAAAGCCAGAGCTGGACCACATGTGCAGGTCTCTCCATGCAGAGTGTTCAGCTCCACACTACTCCAGTGAGATGCAGGAAAGCTCTATTTAATCTGGCTGTTCCTGGCACTCCCTCCACTTTACAGGAGATGTCCCTGCAACAATTGCTCCCATCCCTAATATCTATCACCAGGGACAAGAGAACATGACAACACTTCAGGTGACAATTTAAAGCGGAGTTTTAGTGGCCTCCCACATCTTAAATAATTTTATAATCATGCACAGCTTCTGCCTGGTGGGTTCACAAGGTTCTGCCTGGAGTGTTCTTGTTTTCCTTGCCAACTTTGGTTATGATTCATGTATGTTGTGAGAGTGTTTCAAGGCCAAATGGGACAGGAGACAAAGCAAATCCATATCAGAGTGCTGCATAAAGAGAATAATTTAAATGCATAAAAAGAAAATTTGACCAATAAATCAAGTGTTCTAAGGGACATGATATTCTTTAATGAAAATCACTGGCATAACACAGCCAGATTTCAGAAGAAATGATTTTGTACCAGGTAGAATGGGGAGTAAAATTTGAAAGAATTTGCATTAAAAAAACCCCAAAACCAAAAAACCCACCAGGCAGACATGAGCTTCTCTCACACCCACGCTCTCACTCAGAGCTGGAGAGGGACAAAGACCAAGCTTGGTGCAATGGTATGACATAGGTTTGAGGTGGTAGAAAGAAGGAGAGCCTCCCAAGGGAGGAACACTTACTACTGAAGGAGTGATGGGTCAGGAAGGAATGGGACTCAGAGAATCCAGTGTGCAACTACCAAGATGGTATATTCAGTTTCTTTCTGATAATTTTTCACACTGGAGGGTAAATCAGCTCTAGGAGTACATATGAATGACTGAGAGGCTTTAGGGTAACTAAAAGGGGATTATGATTGGAAGAGAGGAGCAGTGATCTGAAGAGTGCTTATAGCTCTTCCGCTGGAGCACTAAGTTCCATAGGGTCTATATGTGGTGGGGCTTCAACAAGGAACTCCACAGGGAGCCATTGTCACCTCCTCCTGCCAACTATGCAGTATCCTGTCATCCTGTATGAGCCACTGCATTGTTCCTTGCATTTCTTCCTGCAGATCCTCTGTGTTAGGCTTTCCCAGTCCTGATCCTGGATCCTGGCCAGTGTCCATGTGCAACCTGTGAAGTCTCATGGACACATGTTCTACCATGCTGACTTGCAGATCCTGGTGACTTGAAAAACCCACAGTCCCATGATTCTGGGCTTACAGGTTCCTCCTCATACTCTGAGAGTGACATTGCTCCACTGAGTCACAATGGCCACTGATAGAGGTATTTCAGAAGACGACTTATTGAGGGATTAAAGGAACTTAATGTTTCCAGACTAAATGCAAGCCATAGGAGATTAAATAAATGACTATATATAACTGAAAAGGGAAAAGCCAAGGGGAATGTAGTTGGAGCTTTATTATGACCCATAAGTGTGTGAATGCCTGAGTGTGTTAGGAAATAAGACTGACAAAGGTATCACGATATAAGATATACAGATCAGGCCTCAGTGTTTGGGCATGTCACGTACTGGTTAGAGAGTTCAGAGACACAGCTCTGCTCTTCCCTAAAATACGAAAGAGGAGACTGGTGGGGATGGACACCCCCCTTGCTCTATACAACTTCTGACAGGAGGGTGGAGCTAGGAGAGGGTCAGTCTGTTCTCACACGGAACAAGAGACAGGATCAGAAGAAAAGGCCTCAAGTTGTGCCAGAGCGGGTTTAAATTGGAAATTAGGAAAAAATTCTTCCCCAAAAGAGTTGTCAAGCCCTGGAACAGGCTGCCCAGGGCAGTGGTGGAGTCCCCATTACTGGAGGGATTTAACAGACATGTGGATGTGGCACTTGGGGACATGGGTTAGTGGTGGCCTTGGCAGTGCCGGTGGAATGCTTGGACTCCATGACCTTAGAGATCTTTTCCAACCTAAATTATTCTGTGGTTCAGTGATTTTAAGTCACAGATGCTATTTTATCTACACTCAGCAAGGAGATGCATCTCTTCCAGTTCCTCCTGAGTGGAAATCTGTGATTCCTCTTATTTAAGCAGAAGTTTTCTTAGCCCTCCATAAGTAGTGATTTTTCTGTCCTTAATTAAGATAACAGAAAGACAAAAAGCAAATGACATAACCACAGCAAAGCAGGACATAAATATTTATTACCTAGCTGAGCATTGCTTAACTCCTTGGTCAGCTCTTCCAAGGAGCCAACTTGCTGATAAATCCGGAGGAGGAGGCTTCCTTGTCATAATAAGCCAAAGCAAAGACATGTGACTCTCTGCAATACAACTGCTTTGGTACTAAGCAATACAACTCTAGGGCTCTAGGGGTTAGCCTGAAATTTCTGGGGGCAGAAAATGCTTCCCACATGTCTGGGTGTCCCCAGGGCACAGGTGTGACTCTTTTCACAAGTGAAAACCGAAAGAGTTCCTTGGCATCGCTAGTCTCCAACAAGGACAAGAGTGCTGGATGGAAAACACCTTGAAACATCATCACTGGACCAGAGATGTCCCTGCAAGGTCTTTTAATAGAGTCATAGAATTTTTAAGGTTGGAAAAGTCCTCCAAGACCATTGAGTCCAACCACTCCCCCAGCACTTCCAAGCCCACCACTAACCCAAGCACCACATCTACATGTGTGTTAAATCCCTCCAGGAATGGGGACTCCACCACTGCCCTGGGCAGCCTGTGCAGGGCTTGACAACTGTTTTGGGGAAGGAATTTTCCCTAATAAGCAATCTAACCCCTCCTTGGTCGCACCATCCACCTCTCTGACGGTGCTGGTGTTGCAGTCCAGGAAGACCAGGAGCCCTGGGCCCACAGATCTCCCCACGGAATTTTGGAAATCACTGATGGTTTCTCACCAGGAAACATCCTGTCTTCAGGTAACAGTGCTGAAAGAAAAACTTCCTTTGCTTCCTTGAAGCAGGCAGGGTCCTGACATTTGCAGCAGAAGACAAAGGATGGGGAGAGATTTGAGCGAAATTAAACCAGTTTCAGCTCAATTAAAGCAACCAGTGCCTTTAGGAAAAGATCCCTGTCACCAGAGCTCTGTTGTCCTAGTGATTTGGGAAAACGGAGTCTAACAGATCCCTCATAGCCCAGCATCTTGCTAGGCCTGACAAAGGGGAGAGATTATTTTTCAGCTAGCATATCTGATTTGCTTCTGCCAAAGGTTGTTTTTAGTTTTGTTTTGTAATTCTTGGCTGCAGTGACCTTGGGATTTGAAATGCCCCATAGACATGAAGTGAGTGAAGCCTTTGTACGTGGCCAGTCCTTTCACAGTGCTCTTTGTTCAGTGCAATCTGTTAAAGGTATTATTCTGTATCCTGGTTACAATGAGACCTTTGGTTTTCCCAGCCCTCCCATGAGATCATTGCTTACCTGAGTGGCTTTTCAGTTCCTTGAGGATTTTTTCCCCCCAAATTTCTGATTTTTTTTTCTCCACATAGTCAATTGCATCTCTTTGCACATGACAAGGCAGAGGCTCAGACTGTGCACCTGCTTGGACATAGAAATGCAAAATGGGAGTAGTATTTCCTTTCTCTGCACCTATATAGATGTGTGCAAGGATGCACATGGACACTCATCTGCACCATCCATCCATGTCTTGGCAGAGGCATGAGGTTGCTCATGTACCCTGTGCTCAGCAGTGAAACACCCTTGTGTTGTCTCCCCACCTCCTTGGCTGAGACTGAAACCCATCCACATCACATCACTTGCGAACAAAAGTGACCTGCCTGTGCTTGTCCTTCTGTTTGTCCCTTCCTCCTGTGGACGGGGTGATTTATAGGGGAAGGGCAAAAATAAAACTGGCTTACAGGCATGAACGCCTCATTGTCTCCGCCAACATCCAAATACTGCAAAATTTGAAAGCAACAGGATGTTGAAGGCAGGACTGGGTCCTGAATGGAGTTTACTTCCCAGATTTGTGTGGTAGAAGCATGAAATCGTTACCATCCAACAATGTTGTGAGTCATGATGGTGTAAAGTCCGTGACACCTCCCTCTCCTCTCAGTATGGGATGGTGCTGTGCGCAGCAACCACTGCCACTGTATGTTGCACAATCCCTTCTACTGTAACATTGGGTAGATACTGACAGGCGACTTTGCACTTTGCATTCACCACTTGCTTCCTTCTCCTTGCGAGACGTGCATGCGGAGGCCAAGATGAAGGTTGAGTTCGCTCCGCTGTCTGTGCCACTGCAGAGAAGGCTTCAGACAGCATCAGTGGTTCAATGGATCTTCAGCTTCCTGGGTCTAGGTAAGAGACATCTCTTTTTCCTTTTTCTGAGAAGCCAGAGAAGCTTTCCATAGAATTGCAGTATGGTTTGGGTTGGAAGGGACCTTAAAGATCATCCAGTTCCAATCTCCTGCCATGGGCAGGGACACCTTCCACTAGACTGGGTTGCTCCAAGCCCTGTCCAACACGGCCTTGAAGAGGGCCCCAAGAATGGGGCAGCCACAGCTTCCTTGAGCAACCTGTGCCAGTGTTTTTGGTTTCTTCTCACCGCCTGATCAGAGCATGGTGGCATAAAGGAAGTGTATGGCTGCCTGCCTGTGCATGGGAATATTTACAGGTCTTATGCAGCACCTAAACCTGGGTGGGGTTTTCAGCTTCTCTTGCTCTTTAGGTTTAGAGTTTTCCAGGTTTATGCTGTTGCTTTACTTGGTGTTAGGGATGGGAAACAGAATTACCATGCTTGAGGAATGGTACCATAGGAAGAGCATTGGGGACTCTGCTTTGCAGCCCTGGGAACAGACACTTCACTTTTTAGAGATGCCCCTGCACATTTGAAAAGGTCATTTTTCCAAGAAAACTCAAGCAGTTTGAGGAAAAGACATATCAGCAAACTGAGATGCAGACAAACTCACTGCTTGGTGGAGGGCATCAGGTGCTGATGGAAATGACACACATGCAGTTTTGGATAGGATGCACAGGGAAATAGAGAGATGGGAGACCCAGAAGCACATCATCAGAGAGTGCAATCTGCCTGGGGATGTTTACAGCCCATCAGGCCCGCAGGTGACATCCCAGTGTTTCCTAGTGTTAGGGAAATAAAGAGATGGGATTATGACAGGCATTATTATTTACATTTTTTCCCTGTAAAATGTCTGGGGCCATTTACAGCCCATCAGGAACCACGATGACAGGTGACATCAGAGAGTTTCCCATTGTTATGCCAGTTGTGAATCTCAGATGGGATGTGCGTAAAGCTCCTCGTTTGTTGTGGCAAGACAGTTGTTGATTAGCCCCAAAACACAGCAGGTCTTTGTATGCATCCCGTGTCCTGGTACACAAACATCTCCAGAACTATACCTGCACAGAAAGCACAGGCTGCGCTTCAGAGTCCCACTCAGTTTCTGAGATGGGCCCTTCCAAAATCTGCCACAGACTTGAGCCTGAATGGCCACCTTTGCACCAGCATCTGATGGACCGGAGGACTGTGCCATACTGGTCCAGACAGTATAGCTCTTTAAATGTTTCTTGATGTAGGATTGGTCCATGCTAAGTATCACTCTTCTGAACTACACATTAGCCCAGTTTGGGCAATTCCAGAGGCCAGGGGCCATTGCTGGTCACCAGGATGGGTGAAGCTACCTTTTTTTTGGAAGAGAAGCGCCAAACAGCCACCCTTGGTGCCATTGTGTACTTGTGTTATAAACCCTGGAGGTCTCCCTGATCAAAAGAGATCTCATCTGTGATCAACATTCCAGTGAAGCAGAGATCCCACCTGTGATCAACCTTCTGCCACCAGAGAACACCTAGCAGGAGGAGACACAAATGTGTCCTGGCAAGAGAGATGGAGATCTGGCAAGAGTCATGCAGCCTTGGACCCAGCTGGACAAGATGGGACATTTTGGGGTGCTCTGTGATTCCCTCTCTGTCCCTGCACCTGCATTTCCTTCCGCAGTGCATGAATCAGTTGGCATGCAGTAGAGACGTGGTCTCAGTATTAACAAGGGATCCAACAGCACATCCCCATTCCCAGCGTGGATGCAGTTGGGGCTTATGGAGCTTTAACAGTGTTTTCCAATAAAACAATTTGTACTTGAGGTTTTTCCCTTCTTGGTATTGGGAGCAAGCTGGCACTTGACTTTCCAGAGATTGAAATTACTTCTGGAGCCAGCAGAATGACAGCAAATGGTCAGGAGGGAGGAATCCTCTGCAGTTGTAGGAGTTACTTGCAAAACAGGTTCTACCTCCTGCAGGGAAATGGCAGCTTGCTCTGCATGAGGATGAGACCTAAACCCACTCCTCCTCCCATGGCTGACCTTCCAGAACTTATCTTCTTTCCCTGGAAGAACTTGATTTATTGTTTGGGTTTTTTGGTGTATTTTTGTGGGTTTGTTTGTTTTTGTTTTGGTTTGGTTTTGTTTTGTTTTATGGGTTTTTTTGGTGATACAATCTGAAACCAAAAGCAGTTAAGAAATGTTCTTAAGAAGGCATCAGAAAGGTGATAACAAAACCTTATGAAGCAATTCCAGCTGGTTTGGTTCGTTTTCTTTAAGCCTGGAGCTTTCCACCCAAAATGTCCCGGTTTAACAACTGCATAAACTAGATGCTAAGAGATACCATTATTTTCATCCTGTGAGCTGCCAAACACCCTTTGTTGCACTGTTTTAATCCTCAGGCACAGAACTCAGATGTTCCGCGGGCAGGATTTAGCTGCCGGCTGCTCCTTTGTTTGGGAGACAGGCTTGTGCTTCTGCTGCCAGAAAAGGGCTTCTGAAAACACGCATTTGACCACTGCACAGCCCTTTGACCAGAGATCCGAGCGGCACTGATTGCAGGCAGCTGTTGCTATGGTTCTGCAAATGCATCCCCCAAGAAGCCAAGCACCGGGCGAGGGACTCATTCATTCCTGGCAGAATGGTGGGTGAGGGCAGCAGCTCAGCCCCAGTGCTGACAAGGAGTTCTGCTCCAGCATCCCTTGCAACAGGTGGGCATTGTCCTCACTGCCAGTTTTTCTTGAGGATGCTCCCGACAAGAGCATGGAGACAAAAGGTTCCATTTATTTAAGAGGCTGACAGCTGCTGGAGGAAGAGTTCAAGGTGTAAGAATGGGTTTCAGGGCATGGAGTGGGGACCCCATTGCCTCCCCAGTACATGATCCAAGTACTGACCAGTGCCCCCTTGTAACAGAGTGGAACCAGGCTACTGCAGAGAACTAAAATCAGCAGGCTGGTGCCCAAGCCTGCTGCACTGCTTCCTGCTGCCTCTCTCGTTCCCACTCTCCACTGGGCATGGACATCCATCCAGACACACCATGCAGAACCTTGAGTGCAGGGCTGAACCATGGCAAACAAACCCAGAGCAGGGGCAGTAGACCTGTGCACGCTGCCTCTGCAGACCCAGCATAACAAACGCAGCCTTCGAACCCTTTGAGTCGTCAGGGTTAGCTCAAAGGGCAATGTGGTACCAGTGTGATCAGGCTTCCTTGGCAGCTGAGTGTAGTCCACAGCCTGCCCAGACCAGCTGTGCCCAAGGGTGCAGTATCTGTGTACGTGGTCACTTTCAGGGACTCCAGGCTGGCACTGAGGACCTCAGGAACATGCATCTTGGAAACGTTCAAGGCCAGTTTGGATGGGACTCTGAAAAACCTGATTTAGTGGAAGGTATCCCTGCCCATGGCAGGGCAGCTGGAACTGGATGGTCTTTAATATGCCTCTAACCCAACGCATTCTGTGATTCTGTGATGATCTTGAAAACCCTCCTGACAAGTGCAGTATGAATCTGATTCACTTGAGGGCTGTTGTGATAAAAAAATCTCTTTCTGTGGGCTGCAGTTTTCCCTATTTCAGGCTGAATGAACAAATTCTGGGTTAGCAGCACTTTCATGGGACATGGTCCCTGGTTAGACTTGGCCAGAAAAGTCCTCCATGTGCTTTGAAACCTGTGGCTCATTTGGAACCCATGGCTCACTTGAACCCCATGGCATATTTGTGCTTTCTGTGATATGGCCATTTTTATGTCCAGAGAGGGATTTGCAGCTCATAGCAAAACTACTCACCATAAGAAACCCACCACCTCATTTTTGCTCTGAGCTTCTTTGAAGGAATCCAGCCCAGGAAACCACTTGGCCTGTGAAAGAATCCAAGAAAGCCATCAATTGATTTGTCTTTTTTTTGCTGAGTCCCATACAGCCATAGAGATGTGAGATGCTGGGTCCTGGACCATGAAAAGTTGCTGCAACCCTGCTCAACAGGTGCGCTGCAGAGTCCAAGACCATCCTATGAATGCTTCATCCAGAGCCAAATCTCACCTTGGACAACCACAGAGAAACCATCCTCCATCTGGACTGATCAGAAAGTGCAAGATTTAGGGTCTGCATATGGCATTCCCTTTTGTCAAGGACCCTTTGGTTTTAGTTTTGGTTTGAAGCAGTCTTCACTTTCCATGACAGTGTAGACAGTGCGGCAGCTAATCTCAGCCCAGCCCAGAATTATCTGGCTATCTTCAGATAACAGAACTGATGCATCTGCAAAGACTTGCATGATGCCCTTAGCCCTGCTCTTGCAGCCCTTGTCTGCCTTGAAAAGACTCTGTGTAAGGGCTTAACCCATGTAATAGCAATTTAGTATGTGCCACTGGACTATAGCACAGGAGACCAGACCTGCACAGGGACGAGATGAGGATCACGTCTGTTTGCAACCTCACACCCAAACCCGCCCATTTCTTCTGAGCAGTGGGACTGGTGGTGGTGGACTCAGCCTGGGGACCTGACATGGCTTTTGGGAAGCACTAATAGAGCTCTGTGGCAAATATTCTGCCACTGGTGGCCCAGGAAGTCTCAGTGTCCAGACAGTGGTACGGAGTTTCTCCTTATCACCAAATTACAGACCATAAATAATCAGGTGCCTGACTAAGGCTGGAATTGGTTTGGATGCAGATTTAACTGTACATTTTCTGGAACTTTCCTGTTTCTTTGGTCCCATCCACAGTAACTTTCAGACTGACAGTCCATTCTGGGACAAGAATGAGCTCCTTTCCCACAGAGCACCAAAAGGTTTTAAAAGAAAAAAAACCCCCAAATCTTAAAATTGAGTGAAGGTCACTGAGTGCAAATTCTGCTCTGAAAAAAAAAGGTGAATTGCAAATGAATCGAGGAAGAAATTAACAGGTATATAATTGAGAGATAAAGCATGGATTTGGACCAGAACTACTCCTTCACTTTGAAGAATGTACTTTGAGCTTTGCACAGTATGATAAAAAGAGAATTAGGCACTGCACGGTTTTGCAGCAGACCTGGCAACCTAGCTCCCAGCTGCAATAAAATTGTGTTTATTTATCATGTGGACTCTGGAGCTGCAGTTCATGTTCTATGCAGTTCTTCAGAGTTCTAAACTGTGTCTGGAGCATTTGAAAAAGAAGCATGAGCAGCAGGTTGAGGGAGGGGATTCTCCCGCTCTGTTCTTCCCTTTTGTGAGACTCTGGTTGGAGCAGGTCCAGAGGAGGCCATAGAGATGCTCCAAGGGCTGGAGTCCCTCTCTTCTGGAGACAGGGTGGGAGAGATGGGGATGTTCAGCCTGGAGAAAAAAGGTCTCTGGGGAGACCTTAGAGCCGCTTCCAGTGCTAAAGAGGCTCCAAGGGAGCTGGAGAGGCACTTTGGACAAGGGCCTGGAATGACAGACAAGGGGGAATGGCTTCCCACTACCAGAGGGCAGGGTTAGTTGGGATATTGGGAAGATATTTTTGGCTGTGATGGTGGTGAGGCCCTAGCAACCACAGGTTGCCCAGCGAAACTGTGAGTGCTGCATCCTTGGAAGTGTCCAAGGCCAGATTTGAGGGGACTTGTATGATTCCATTAAAAGTGTGGCACCAGGTGTGAGCAGTAATTCTTTCTGACCTGCGGAATGCATTACAGGTTAGACCTGTTGCTTTGCAGAGAGCTGCAGTTTTTTCCCCCCTGGAAGATTCTTAGTGCCTACCCAGGTGCCTGCTGCAGTGTCTCTACTTATAGGAAGACATACAATCCTTTTTCAGCTTTAAGGGGATTTAGGATCCTATTAGATTATTGAGGTTTTCCCCCCAGAGGAATTATTGGTACTATCATGACAGTGTTTTAAAAAGGGGCAAAGCTTTTCCATGCTTTGTAATCAGGTGACTTATCAACAAAAAAAAAAAAAAAAAAAGCTATAAACCTGATCTACTTATTTATCCATAAGTGAAAGCAAACAGGAGGTACACGAAGGTCTTAGATGAGAGCATCCTATTCCACTTCCCTGACAGGCCTTAGCTGAGATGAGGTGGAGAGAGCAGGTATCAGGTGACTCCCAAAGATGGAAAAGATGTCTCAGAGCATGAGGGTGTGGATGCATCTATATCACAGCTGAAGCTGAAGCTGAGCAGGGCATCTCCATCCTCATATCTTTCAGTCCTGGGTGGCAGATCTGTGATGAAGACCCAAAGTAGAACAAAATATATAAAACATTACGTAAGCCATGAGCTGGGGAGGGCAAAGGACTTGGACGAATCTTTGGGTTTTTTTCAGCTCAGTCTTTCCCTTCACAAGCAATACCAAGGCTTCCAGAGGGACAGATGGAGAGGACACAGCTCTTCCCAGATGCACCTGCTTTACCAGGTGGCAGCTTGGTGGCTGATCATCACTTTCCGGTCTCTGCAGACAGACAGCGTTGGGCTTGGGTGGGATTTCATGTACCAAGTGATGTTTAATTGCACAAAGACTTTTCTTCTCTTGTTCCCATGCCAAAACATAGGGTATAAGGGAGGTGGGAGGTAGAGGTCAAAGCTGAGCACTAACTGGAGAACGTCCCAAGTCATGGAAGTCTTAGAGAATGAAATAGAGCATTCTTACAAAATTCATGATGACACTGAGTTGAAAGAACTGAAAATCCTTTAGAGTACAAGATTAGAGTTGAGACTGAACCTGAGAAGTGGAGGAAAGGGTCCAAAATCAGTAATAAAAAACTCAGTAAAGAGTAAAATCTTATCTATGTGTATAAATCATGTACACAATTCCAATGGGGAACGATTAGCTCAAGAAAAAGCTATTGGGGACTGTACAGGCTGGACACAGGACCCTTTTAGCTGCCATTGCAAAATATCAGGTGTCATCAGAGGGTATTAACAGGAGTTTTGGGGTAAAACAAGGCCATTATCATTGCAGAGATCAGTCTGACTCCAGAGAAAAGCAAGACAGCAAAGGGATAGAGAGCTGATCCATGAGAACACTGTGAATGGAGTGAGATCCATCAGTCTTTTGGGAAGAGCAGGACATGGTGACCTTTGGAGAAATTGGTGGTTGCTACAAGGCAGGTGCTTGGTGTCTTTTCAGGTTCCTGGGGCAGATAAAAAAGAAACCACCTCTGCATCAGAGGTGCCTTCACACTGATAAATTCAGCAGCAAGCCCAGTGGAGGCTTGGGCTCCACCCCAGGACCAAAATGCCTCTCCAAGTGAACCATTCCTCTCCCAAAGTCCACCTAATCCAACTGCCAAGTCACTGCTGGCTTTTCTTTCAGCACAGTGCTGTACAGCTGCCTTCATCGCCCTCTTCTTCACTCGTTTTTGGCTGGTCAGTGCCCTCTATGCTGCATGGTGGTTAATAGACAGGGAGAAACCCAGCAAGGGCGGGCGGCGGATCCACGTCCTCCGGAACTGCATCGTCTGGAGGTACATGAGGGACTATTTCCCCATCACGGTAAGTGCCACCAATCCATCGGCTCTTCAGTGTTTCAGGGACCAGCTTTGTCCTTGGAGTCTGGATACAGTCTGGGGCCAGAAGTCATGGCATGGGGTACTGGAAGTTTAGTGTTGAAGGATAATCTTCCCAGCTCCCAGATTACTGTAAGACACAGCAAAAAATGGGGATCACCATTTTCACAAACCACATCCTTCAATCATCTGGTTTTTCCACACCTAATTAACCTTGCTGCATTACAGCAGTTAGGTAAATCTCACCTTTGTTTTCCATGTCTATATTGCAACATTCCTGCCCTTCAGATTGCTCAGAATTTACCCAGTGGGCACAGGGCCAAATTTTAACCAAAATCAAGAGATCCTGGGTGCCCTGCAATGTCAGTATCCCCTTCTGCTAAGGAAGGGGATGGATGGGTAAATCTGGATGTGCACTGGACAGTCTCACAGAGCTGCTGTTCTCTTGAGAGGGATTTCTGTGACATTCCCCGATTTACTTAATGCATGTGGCTGGCCTTTGCCCTTACTCTTTTATCTGGTGTTCCCGTGGTGTGGTATGGATGCATGGAGCAGCAGCAAGTCCTGCCTCAGAGCCATCACAAGTTGGTACAAATCTGAGGAATGCAGCAGAAGAGCTCATGGATTGCACAAGGAAGAGAGCTTCAAGGGTAGACCAGGAAATGGGAATTTCTAAGGTAATTCCTTTAGGAACATATTGTCTGTTGAGAGAACTCAGATGGGTTGCACCCAGCTGGTCAGAGATCACCGGGAGTCAGAAGCTGGGTGCTGCAGTCCAGGATAATGAAGTTGGGAGCCCAAAACGCCAAAGAACCCACCAGCCCAAAGGAAAAAATAAGAACCCAGCCTGAGAGTCCATCCTGCATGCAGTATGGCCTGGGATAAGGATTAGGGGGAGATGGAGAAAATTGAGGACCAGAGATGACATGACCATCAGCTTTACTGCTTAACCAGAAATAACCCTCTTCTCTGCTCTCGTAAGATCCCACCTGGCATACTGTGCACAGTTCTGGTGCTCCCAACATAAGAAGGTTAAATGGCACTTCTGGGGCAAGTCCAGAGGAGGCCACGAAGTCGATAAGGGGACTGGAGCACCTGCCCTACGGAGACAGCTGAGAAAGTTGGGGCTGTTCATCCTGGAGAAGGCTGTGTGGACACCTCACAGCACCTTCCTCTATATGAAAGGGCCTTACAGAGAAGATGGAGAGAGACTGTTCATCAGAAACTATAGTGATGGAAAAAGGGGGAATGGGTTCAAACTGTAAGAGGGTAGATTTAGATGGGATATTGGAAGAAATCCTTGGCTGTGAGGGTGCTGAGGCCCTGGCACAGGTTGCCCAGAGCAGCTGTGGCTGCCCCAGGCCTGGAAGTGTTCAAGGGCAGGTAGGATGGGGCTTGGAAGCAACCTGGTCTAGTGGAAGGTGTCTGTTCCCATGGCAGGGAGTGGAATGTGTTTAAGGTCCCTTTGAAATCGGCCAGAAAATAAACTTTCTAACACAATTTGAAGTGTTAGAAAGCAGGCATTCTTTATCTAATGCAGGACACATTACAAGAGTGTCTCCTTTAATCTAATGTATGTGATGAGGCTTTACAATAAGGTATTGATCCATTATAATCATACATATTCATTAAAGCGTGTCTCCTAGCTAATACATAAATCATCACTTTTCCTAGAACTAATTTGCATGCATCTGCCTCCTACTGGACATCATTTTATGATCCTGGAGGGTCCTCTAAAAGGATCTCTGGTGGTCCTATTCAGTGAATACTTCAGTTTTAAAGGTGACCTTTCCTTGAACTTTTTCTTTGGGCATGTGCTGTTGCTTCTTGTTACCTAACTTGCAAAAAACCACTGTAGCCCTCTTTATCTGTTCCTTCACTGGTAAGCCACATTTATCATCCAGTGTGCATACCTTCACATCCTTTTATCTTTTTTTTGCTAGTTAGTCTTTAAACTCTATTCAGAAACTTCAGGGGAACTGAAAATTTCTATTCTCTATGTTATTTATCACATTCCAACCCAAACCATACAGTAATTCAATGATTTATGTGACTGTAATAATTATATGCAAATATATATTCTGTAAATTATTTATGGCCATAAGCCACCACTTATGAAGTTTTGGACCAACCTCTCTGCTGAAATTTAGCTGCCAGCTCAGCCCCGTAATGACCCTTCTCCTGTCTCTTTCTAAAGGACATGGAACCCCACTCCTGAATGCTTCACTGCATTCCGTGTCTGTCCTTTCTTGTAGGAGGACCACTAAGACCAGTAGAGGGAGCATGGTATGGGGTTTGGCTGCAGCTGACTGGGGGAGGGCCGGGAGGGCTCCGTGGAGCCTTTCTCTCCACTTCTCTGGGAGAAAACAGAGGAAGTTCCACAAAAGGACAGCAGAAAAATTTTAAAGAGATATCATATGGAGAGCATTATAACCAAGTAATCACATAATACTATTTCTTCAAAATATTTTCTCAGACATAGAATCATGGAATCATAAAATGTTTTGGGTTGGAAGAGACCTCAATGATCATGCAGTTCTAACCCCCCTACCATGGGCAGGGACAACTTCCACTAGACCACGTTGCTCCAAGCCCTGGCTAACCTGGTCTTGAAAACTTCCAGGGATGGGGCAGCCACAGCTTCTCTGGGCAACCTGTGCCAGGGCTTCAGCATCCTCACAGCCAAAGATTTCTGCCCAATATCCCATCTAACCCTGCTCCCTGGCACTGGGAAGCCATCCCTCCTTGTTCTGTCCCTCCAGGCCCTTGTCCAAAATCCCTCTCCAGCTCTGAGCCCCTTTAGGCACTGGCAGCGTCTCACCTTTTCTTCCTCAGGCTGAACAACCCCACTTGCCCAAAGTTCCAGCTCAAGGGGCGCAAGGATCGAGATGTGGGGACATAGACTGGATTGGCATTCAGGACTCTGGGCTGTATTTGTGTGTGGACTAAGTTTGTTAAGCCGTGGAGAATTAGGCATTCTGAGAAGATTGTGTGCCTCCTAATCCTACCAGATCCCAGCAGCAAACTAAGCATGGTCAAGTGTTTGGAGGCAGCAAGTGCTGCCTGCTGTCTTATTTTAGGAAACAGCTTTAAACACTGCTTTTAAGGGATGCCTGTGCATGTGTGCTGTATTGGAAGCAAAGAGAGATTGGGATGAGCATCTGTTCTCTGGGCAGTGTGAATTTGCAGTATGCTGCAGTACCTGGAGTGTGCCAGTGCTGAGCTAGGCCACCACAGTGTGTGCAAGGTGCGCCGCCTTCTGCTGATACCACCCTTGCACAAGTACCGCTTTGCCATTGGATTTATCCCCCTTAGAACTGATTGCATTTCAATTAATGATTTGAGAATCAGAGACAGGCAGGACCCGAATGAGCTTGAGTGTTTTTAAAAGAGGGATGAGAAAAACTGCAGTGAGAATCCAAGTCAGGGTCCAGTGCATTGCCCAGGGAAGTTATTTCTGCTTAATTTCCCTGCACTTAAAACCTATTCTATTTTTTTTTTAAATATGCCCTCATTATAGTCCTTCAGTTGGCCTGGAAGTGTTTCAAAATCGTGTAGATGTGGCACTTGGGGACATGGTTTAGTGGTGGCTTTGGCAGTGCTGGCGTAATGGTTGGACTCGATGGTCTCAGAGGGCTTTTATGACCTAAATGAATCTATGATTCTTCAATTCCAATATACGGCTGAGCTGCATTACAAAGTTGTGGAAAATATACCAAAAGGTGCAAAATTAATCTGTTTGGGCCAGAGTATGTCTGAACAGATGACCAGTGATGCCTGCTGTGTTGATGTTGCCTACAGAGTGATTTTGGATGCTGTGGACTTCTCTGTCTATGGTATGTTCAAAAACCAGTCAGTAATCTGTCTGCTGCTGCCCAAACCCTATCTCCATTTTCATAATCCCTTCCTCATCATTTAGCAGTGCATCTTCACGATGAAGGACACACCCAGCCTAACAGTAAAAACAAACTGTGTCCCCTGGCCAAGTGAACGGACATTGTGGCTTTTTCTCCCCAGCCCCATCTGGTCCTGTCCCCATCCTCCCTCGTACAGCCATGGTGCTTTGGTAACCTCAGATGAGGAAGGTGAAACGGGAAGAGCATAAGCATAAGCTTGACAAGATCTATCTCTACCACAGTCCTCAAACAGAAGTGATCATCTTTCTTGCTGACTGAAAATTGGGGCTGGATGCTTGGCTTAGGCAAGAGATCTCACCTTTGGATCACAAAACCTAGGTTATGAGTCCATTCTAGCAGTAGGAAGTTAAAATTAACGTCTTGGGTAGTTTTGGGGACTGTTGTGGTTTTTTAGGTTCCTCAGTGAATTTCTTCCCGTTGTTATCAGACAGACGCTGGAAGGGGGAAGAGACAGCTTTCTGGGTGAATAGTCAGCAATCAAGACACAAAAGGAAGTCCCCTGGCATTCCCGTGGAGTTGTTGTGGGGTTGGGGAGTTTTTGGCTGGGGGAGTGGCGTTTTCTGCTCAGGGTTTTTCGGGAGTTGTGGCGTGATGCCACGATAAGTTGTGAACTCGGACCCGAGACTTGGTGGGGGTGGGTCCTACCTTCCTTCCATTCGGGGACTGAGGAAAGCGTGGTGCTGCGGGAGTTTGTGTACTCGGCTCCAGGACTTTGCTACGCTCCTATTCGGCACTACGATCGAATCTGCCTGCTTTCCCTGCTTCTGCCAGCTGCTCCTTGGTAGTGCTGAGATCGAACGCCGCCCCTGAGTTTGCAAAAGGAGCAATTTCCTTCCTTCCTTCCTTCCTTCCTTCCTTCCTTCCTTCCTTCCTTCCTTCCTTCCCTCCTTCCTTCCTTCCCTCCCTCCCTCCCTCCCGGCGCCGTCCGAGGGGATCATGGCACTCTTCCTGCCTCGCTAGAGCCGCCAGCTCCCCCTGCCGGCCGCTGTCATAACTACACAATAGGGAAAACTTTGAGTTGGTAGGTTGGAAGCTTCTGCTGCTGTATTGTGGTTTGTTCTGTATTGATATATATATATATATTGTAGTAAAGAACTGTTGCTCCTTTTTCTACATTTTTTTGACTGAAATCCCTGTAAGTTTGAAATTAAAATAACTTGGAGGGAGGGGCATTTTCTTCCTGTTCCAGGAAGGTTCCCACCTTACTTGGCAGACATTTGTCTTTTAAACCAAGACAGGGACATATTTTGTTTTCAGCTGCTGTCATCATTTGGAGCAACCCCAGTAGGGATAATCATGCCAGCTTTATTCAGGGCAGCCTGGAAAGAACCTGCTGTACAGGGAAGGTCCCTGTGGTCTTCTCTGCACTGTCTTCTCCTTGTAAAGAGCCACAGGACATTTCTTACAAGCCTTGGGGTTATCTAAGTGCCAGCTGGACCTTGTTGTCTGCAGCAACCTTTGTCATTGTGCTTGTGGCCTTGCTGGCATTACTGGTTTTTTGTTAGCATAACTAAAATGAGTTATTGGAGAATTAGTTGAACCCTTGAAGCTGTAATTTGGGAAGGCTCCATCCCATGGCTCATTCATTCTCATCATTGCACAAACTGTGGTGGAGGTTTTTTGAGTGTGTTGTGGTTCTGGGGAATTACAAGGCACTGTAGAGGGGATAGTTCCAGTTCATGTGAACCAATCCCTGCCAGGAATGTTTCCTTTCTTTTCACAGAAGAGTAGTATTATTTGCAACTGGGGACTTGTGTCATGGCCCATGGCATTAAATACAATTTCTGATTTCCAGAGGTCTTGGCTGTTCCCTTTGCTTCCTTCTGTTGGCTGGAAGAGGAATTGTCTGGGAAAAAGAAAGGCATGGCCAAATGGCCCAAAGCCACCTCACTATCCTTTTCTGAGGAACTTCTCTGTCCCATGTGTTGGCCCTCTCTTTTCTGTTCTGGAGTGTCCTTAAGTAAGAGTTGGGCCATGGCTGAGATCCACTGGAGGACTGTGTCCCACCATCTGCACTGCTAATCCACTGGATAAAGGAAGTCCTACAAGAACAAGGAAGGACTTGAGCATTTTGGAGCTTCCATCCTTACCCAGCTTTTGGAGTGAGGGTGGTGAAGTCCCATCCAAACTCAATTTAAATCCACCTGGCTGGTCAGATTCTCCAATATTTGCTGCAAACACAGCTCTGACCTGGCATCGTGGCACCAGTAGAAAACCCCAGGGCTCAAAGATCTCACTGTTTCCAACTGCCCCTCTCAGACCCTCACCATCGCTGGGACCTGAAACTCATCTTCAGCAGCTGCTGGCAGTACTCAGATACTTGCCCTTCTTTTCGTCTCCCATCCAGACACCCTCACATGGGCGACCTGCTTCTTCTCAGCTTGGCACAATTTGTCTTTCTTCAGATTGGTTGGGTTTCTTGGATATCTTTGTTGGGCTTCTTTCCCAACATGTTGGGAAACTGGCTGCGTGTTTCATCCTGCAAGAGATGCTTTTGAGAGGTGCCCATGGACAACTAGAGACCTGATGATTTGTTTAGTACAAAGTTGAAAGGAGGTTTATCCTACTTAAGAGCAGATTACTGACCATAACATCCATGGAAGCAGAGTTTGGGACCACAGAAGGATAGAAAAACAATAGCAATTCAATTTGAGACACTTTAAATGAAGAAGGCAGGAACTTGCTGATCAGCTCTCCTAACCTCTCCTCCTCCATCACATCCTCCTCTGCTCTCTGAATGACTGTGGGGGTAATGCCATGCTACTCTCTCTCTCCCACCTCATTTTCATTGATCCTTAAAGATGCAATGACATGGCACATCAGTGTCCTCCCTGACTACATTCCCCTTGACATCTTATGCACCATGCAGTGCCCCTACTCATCTCAACTTGACTTGATTAATTCCTCACTTAAGAACATTTTAACCCCTTCAGCCCTGCAGACAATGCATCTCCAGGGGCTTCTGGAGCACCCACCCTCTAAACCTTTGGACTCTGGGAGAATTTTATTTGAATCATAGAATCACAGAATCACAGAATGATTTGGGTTGGAAGGCACCTTAAAGATCATCTAGTTTTAACCCCTTGCCATGGGCAGGGATGCCCATTCACTAGACCAGGTTGCCATGGGCAGGGATGCTCATTCACTAAACCAGGTTGCTCCAAGCTCCATCCAACTTGGCCTTGAATATTTACAGGGATGGAGCATTCACAACTTCTTTGGGCAACTGTGCCAGTGCCTCACTACCCTTTCCTCAAGCATTAGTGCACCAGCCTTAAACAGGGAATTGCCTGTCCTCTATCTTCCCATGGTTTGGGACAGGACAATCCAGTCTGTAGGGAACAACTAGGAAAACCCAGCCACATCTCAAGGGATGAATTAAATCAGCCTGGTTATACCAATGCTGAACTCCTGGGCTGATAAAGTCACTCAGAAGCCCTAACTCCAATTATCTTAATTCCACTCCAAAATGAATTAAAACTAAACCAAAATAAATATGAAATGAAGAGCACTTTAATCCCTCATCATTATCATCAAATTAGTAATCTATTTGGGATGTAAATGCCATTTAACTAATCCAGTTTAAAATTAATTTGGATTTATTTGCTTGAGATCCTCACTAGTACATGGGCTCTTATCAGAGCTCCTGGAAGTGTGCATATGCATTTCCCGAACACACCTGATAGTGCATGGAGCAAGTCCCACCATGTCTCTTGGGGAGCTGGGGGAACTGGGGCAGTTTCACCCATGTCTTGGACCCACATTTGAGTCGACAGAAAAAAGGGAGTTTTCTGTTACAGAGTAATCACTGTAAGCCCTGAAAAATTGTAGCTATCAAGCTATACTTCTCCATGATGAAGCATAAAATAGACCTCATCTGTCAAAATTTAAGTTCATTAAGTTCTTCACTGAAAGGGTTGTCCAGCCTTGACACAGGCTGTCCAAGGCGGACTCCCCATCCCCCTTCCTGGAAACACTTAAAAGCTATGCGGACATGGCACCCAGGGACATGGATTAGTGGTGGCCTTGGCAGTTCTGGGGGAGTATCATGGAGTTTGGACTCCATGATCTCAGAGGGCTTTTCCAACCTAAACAATTATGATTTGTTAGGAAGGCCAATATCACCCCACATTTGGGATCCAGAAGGCTTCATAACACTTTTGAGAATGCATCATTACTGCTGTCAGCAGCCAAGGCATCAGCCAGCATCCTGACTATGCCAAGGGGAATCTCAAGGAAGTCAACAAACCTATGGCTCAGCTTGGAGAGCATGACCCTGAGCTGCTAACAGCTCGTTGCTTTCAGACCACAGGTCGTACACGTTAACTTGGCATCCCTCAGACACCTCTGAGATGAGAAACTGCTCTTATGTCACCAGAAAAACCTTGGGTTTTTTCATGCTCATGCACACACCAGCTTGGTTGGGACCCTTAAGACCCTTTGACAATTATTAAATGTTCAATTCACTCATAAAGACCAGAATAGTGAACGCCATCCAGAGGGTGTGGAAAAGACAACTCATTAAAGGCAGGATGGAGGATAGTCCCACTCCTTGGCAACTCAAACCCAGATCCATTAGGGAGCTCGGCTGGACAGCGGGAGGGGGAGGCTGTGCAGAGTCATATTATTAACTTTCCTGGCAGTTTAGGAATGGAGACTGACCTCTGCCAGGTGGAGAGGGAAGAAGTGAGACAGTGGGAACAATCCAGAAGGGAGGATGGAGTTTCTGTGTTGAAGAGTTTCCAGAGGGAAAAGGATAGTGTAGCATCTAGACCTAAGGCGTAAGAGACTTTGCCCAAGTCTCTCCTCTGCTACAGATTTCTTTCTCAGTCTTGTACAAGCTCTCTGGTTTCTCTATGAGTTTTGGCCAAATCATCCAGATGTGAGTATACACTGTGACAAACTGAGGACCTTCTTTCCCCAGGGCTACTGGAGGGGACAGCTCTTGGAGAAACATTAACCAGATCCACCAAATCTTGAGGGACTCAACTGCTACCGTCCAGCTGCCCATGGCTTAGAGCAGGGAGTCAAAAATCACAGATTCAAAGACTGGGGTGATATTGGAAGAGAACTCTGGCGGTCAACATGCCCAACACCCTGCTCAAGCAGGGCCACCCAGAGCCAGTTGCCCAGGACCATGTCTTATCACAGTATCACAAAATGGTTTGGGTTGGAAGGGGCCTTAAAACTCATCTCATTGGAACAAGGACACCTTCCACCAGACCAGGCTGCTCTAAGCCTCATCCAACCTGGCCATGAACACTTCCAGGGATGGGGATGCCACAGCTTCTCTGGGCAACCTGTGCCAGGGCCTCACCACCTTCATCATAAAAAAATTTCTTCCTCATAGCTAGTCTTAATCTTCCCTCTCTTAGTTTAAAACCATTCTCCCTTGTCTTATCACTCTAAGCACTATCCTTTATTCTTTGCTTTCCTGTCCTCCCTCCTCTTTCATTGCGATGAGCACCAAGACAGCAGCTGGATGTTTCTTTTTTCAGGGGTTTTACAAATGTGTGGTGTCTCAGCACAAGCAAACTCTCCTATCAAGGCAGTTTGCACAGCTCAGTGGCTGCCCTCTTGTGCTCCCCTCCTTCCTTCTTGTCTCCCTGCACACACAGAGCCAGAAATGTAGCAGTTTCCAACAGACCTGAGCATCTTGCTTCCCTGCTTATAAATCAGTTGGAGATGAAAGGTTGTTTGGAAGCCGAAGATGAATGCAGGAAACATTGATGCAAGCTGAGATTACTCATAAAAGAGCAAATGGTGGCAGGGGCCTTGGGCACTTAGTGATTCAGCCATCTGCCTCTCTTCCTGCCTAGAGACCTCTGCACCTGGGCAGTGGTGGGACTTTTGTTTGTCCATTCCCCTCATTAGGAGCAGGTGCTTGAATGGGCACATGTACAGTCAACAGTGCTTTTGGACATGTGGAAAATGAGCCATGATGTAAGAAAATAAAATACGCTCTCATTATTAGCCTGCAGTTCTAGCTGCTTCTAGGAAAACACATGCACCATTAACTGCACCCTGAGTGCAGATGGAATCAGGGTACTTGGAGGGGTGACACTGAAATACAGAGGGCTTTGGTTGTTCTTGAGCACAAGTGCCTTTGAGTTGTCTGGAAATGCAAGGTGGCTCTGTGATAACAGAATCACAGAATTGTTTAGGTTGGAAAAGCCCTCTAAGACCATCGAGTCCAACTGCTGCCCAGCACTATCACAAACACCAATTAACCACGTCCCCAAGTGCCACATCTACATATTTTTTGAACAATTTCAGGGATCATGGTCCCACCACTTCCCTGCTCATCTTGTTTCAATGTCTGACCACCCTTTCAGTGAGGAAATGATGTGATGACTGACCTTGGAAAGGTTCATCCTCCCCTACTCCTGTGAGCGTCCTCAGCACCCAGAGAAATGGTGCAGAGATGTCAGCATTCAGTTTTGCCTGCTTCTGCCTTGGCTGTGCACATACTGGCTGATGTTGGCATGGCATGGTCTTCTTGGTGCCAGAGCTGGAGGGTGGCTTTGTCACACCAGCTCCTCTCCCCTGGGCAGTCCATAACAAGTGTAACCGAGTCCAAATCCCAGTTGTCCTTTATCTCCCTTTTATTGTCCCCTCTCGTCCTGTGGTACCCATTCTCCCAGGCTTCAATATCACTTTCTGATGGGCTGAGGATTTTAACAAGCTGCCCTCAAGGGCTGGCCATGAGCTGCACTGTATCTGCAATCCATGCTGCCCATCCCTAAAATGCTGGACATGGACATTCCCCATTCCCTTCTCCTCCTAAAGTTGCAGCAGCCTTGGGCAGACATCCACTGCTCTTTGATGGACCCACCACAGACACAAACAGCTGGCCTCCTGCAGGCTTTCCCCAGTGGGAAGAAAACAATCAGCTTCTCTGTTAGATGTCTGGGAATTAGATTTCAACTTACCATGTGCGAAAAACATCCTGGAATCACCTGGCACATGCTTCAGGACAGGATAAACCTTGGATCCACACCAAGCTGTTGGGTGGGACATGTGCTTGTGCTGTGTCGTAGGTCTACAAAGGTGATTATGCACTCCCTCTGCTGTTCTGGTTGTGGAATCAAGGGGGACTGTGCGGAAAAAATCACCCTTTTCTCACTTTTTTCCCCATATTAGAAAATGTATTGGAGGACATTTTAAACAAAGTTAGTTTCCAAAGCACCTAGACTAGTTCAAGGCAACATAAGGAACTGTGCTATTAAAAAAGTCACTTTAGGCAAATGGATCGGAGGAGATGGAAATATGGGCAATGAAATACATCTCAGTGAAAAATGAGGGAGTTGTTCCAGTTGACCTTTTCGAACAGAAAGGATGATGGGTGTGAGGCAATCCCCTCCAGGAATGCCTTATCTGCTCTCCATAGCTAGTGTTCCACCCTGCTGAGGTGACAGCATTAACTCTGGCCCCTTTTTGGCTTCATCTCTGGGTCTAGTTGATGAAGACAGCAGAGCTGGACCCTCGGCAGAACTACCTGGTGGGATTTCATCCCCATGGAGTCCTGGCAGCTGGAGCCTTCCTCAATTTCTGCACAGAGGCATCTGGCTTTTCTGTGCTCTTCCCAGGCATCACCCCGCATCTGATGATGCTTTCCCTCTGGTTTCGGATCCCATTCTTCAGAGACTATGTGATGAGTGGAGGTAAGGAGCATGGGCCTCTGGCATATAGTGGTATATGTGGGTGCTTTTTAGAGGAACATAGAGTGAAGATGCATGGGGAAGAGGAGTCAAGGGTCTGTTTTTCCCCATCTGGGGCCAACTGGATCCCATTCACGGACACAGCTATTAGAGATGATAACCCAAAACCTCTGAAGTCAACAATTGTCCTTCTCGCTGTTATCTCTGTTGTTCAACTTCATAAATAGTCTCTGTGCTCAGGGCATCACTGTGCCAGGTGCTGTGTAACAGCAAAATGCAGAGCAAATTGTGAACAGAAATGCTGAGAGCTGCAGGGCAGGATGCTCCTGTATTCCTTTACATAAAAATTATATTCAGGCTTGAAATTGTGAGCAAAAACCCCCTCTTTTTCTGAAGCATCTGCTGCTTCCAGGGAAGCAGCATCCAGGGACAGAGGATGAAAATAGCAGCTCATGCTACTGCAATGGAATGTGGCAGGGGAGGAAAATGTAGTGAAAAGGAATAGGAAAAGGGACAGGTAAAAACTAAATGGAGAGAGGCGAAAGGGAGTTTTGAGAGATTTTTGGACACCGGCAGGATTACTTCCATCTCTCAGCAGTGGGCTTGGCAATGGTCACTTCTCCAGCTGAATGTGGGCAGAATTCAGTAGGCATCCAGTTCCATCTAATGTACCCTGGGCATCCATTACCTTGTTTTCCACATAAACTCTGGCTCCTGCTGCTGAAAAAATATTTACATAGAGAGTGAGAAATCCAAACACTGAGATATATGAGAGACTTATGACCCAGGTGAAGGCAGGTTTAATCCCTGTAATGTGGGAGCTGGGTGCATAACTCATTTTCAGGTCAATTGAATCCATTTCAAAATGAGGTTTCAATGTGCAAATTATTTCAGCCCCTGAAACAAGGATTTATTTTTTTTAAATATTCAAAACAATGTTGCTTTGTCATTTCTGAATTAAAGATTTCTAACTTATTCAAGTAAACAATACCAAGGGACCTAATCCTTCATTAAATTCTGCTTTAAATTAGCACATCCACTGAAACATATGTGTGTTTTGACTGAAAGCAAATGTTTCTCTGACTTCAGAATTATTCAGAATTTGACACAGTCTCACTTGACAGCAAGTTGAAACAGATTTTTCCTAGGGCTCAAGTGCAGCTAGTTTTCAGTTTATTTTTTTCCTATTTTTTCCCTCCTTTCTCACTTCTGAGCCAGACAGCAAATGGATAATTGTGTACTCATCCAGCAGAGCTGCGCACAAATCCAGCAGCTTTTAAGGGAGCTGGGCTGGGGTTTTCAACTCTGAAAATAAAGTGTTTAGCACCTCTTCAAAGACAGATTATGGGGGAAAAAGGTCCAGAGCAAACAACAGTCAGGTGGGTTTTACAGATGGGTTTTACTTTTAATTCCTCTCTGCTCTCCAGGCCTCATCCCCTCTGACAAGGAGAGTGCATCCTATGTGCTGCAGAAGCCAGAGGGTGGGAACTTGCTGGCCATCATTGTCGGCGGGGCACAGGAGGCACTGGATGCCCGGCCGGGATCCTTCACCTTGCTGCTGAAGAACAGGAAGGGATTTGTGCGCCTGGCCATCCAGCACGGGTGATGGAGCGGGTGGGGTCCAGGAGTGCTGAGGGAGGGGTACTTGGCTCTGTGGCTGGTTAATGGGGTGTTTCTGCTTTGGAGAGGAACGAAGGGGTTTTGGGATGGGCTTTGCTAATCGTGACACCCTATTGGTTTTGACTCCCTGCAGCACGCCCCTGGTCCCTGCCTTTTCCTTTGGGGAGAATGATGTCTTTGATCAGGTGAGGAATCCCAAGGGCTCCTGGCTGCGGAGGATTCAGCACTGGCTCCAGCAGATCATGGGCATCTCCCTTCCCCTCTTCCACGCACGAGGCATTTTCCAATACAACTTTGGGCTGATACCGTACCGACGGCCCATCTGCACCGTGGGTGAGTCAATCCACAGAACTCTGACATGATGCCAGACACACTCAGGCTGGCCAAACTGGGGAAACAGGGACAGTCCCTGAGTTGTGACATCCTCCTGCCAGGCTGAAGCATCATACCAGAGAGCATGAGCAGTGGTGGGCTAGAAATGTGCTGCAAAGCAGCATCCCCAACTGTTCACGTGTCACACCGGTTTGGCAATCTGGTTTGACCTCCTGACAGATCCCAAGTCATCTGGGCTGTGCTGTGAAAAGCCCCAGAACAAGTGTGGCCACTTCATCACTCCTGTGAGATGCAGACAACCCCAACACACAAGGCGGTGATAAAAACCACTGCAACAGGGTTGTGTTAAACATCTTCCAAGGCAGTTTTACAAACAGAAGTAAGACCAGCAGGTCAAGGGAGAGGATTCTGCCCCTCTCCCCCACTCAGGTGAGACCCCCTCCTGCAGTGCTGCCTCCTGCTCTGAGGCAAGAACGTCAGAAGGATGGGGAGCTGCTGGAGTGAGTCCAGAGGAGGCCATGGAGATGCTCTGAGGGCTGGAGCACCTCTGCTCTGGAGACAGGTTGGGAGAGCTGGGGATGTTCAGCCTGGAAAAGAGAAGGCTTCAGGGAGACCTTAAGGCCTAAAGGGGCTCCAAGAAAGCTGAAGAGGGATTTTGGACAAGGGCATGGAGTAACAGGATGGCAGGGTTGGATATTGGGAAGAAATTTTTGGCTGTGAGGGCCTGGCACAGGCTGCCCAGAGAAGCTGTGGCTGCCCTGCTTCTCTGGAAGTGTTCAAGGGCAGGTGGGATGGGGCTTGGAGCAACCTGGTCTAGTGGAAGGCGTCCCTGCTCATGGCAGGGGGGTGGAATGAGATGATCTTTAAGGTCACTCCCAAGCCAAACTATTCTGTGATTCTGTGAACACTGAAGCAGTTTGCATGTGTCCTGTGCAGACACATGTGGAAATCCAAACCTATTTGCATGTGAAATGAACCATTTTGACCAGAGACCATGTCCGTGGGACACCAAATTTCAAGAAAATCTTTGGTTTTGAATAAGTTTTTCAACATCTCCATGCTTGGCCCACCAGCGTGGCTGATGCTCTGTGAATTAATGTAATTAAAAATGCTGTTTGGAATGGTTAGAGCTTACACCACTGATTAAGTTTGACAACCAGCAATTACTTCTAATTGTATTACAACCTGTTTGGATTGTCTCAATGGTTTTATGAGCTGTGTCGTATCACATCGGCTCTTCATTAATTGGATGAAGAATAGCATTATAAGATGTTGAAACCCTCCGTCAGTTGACAAAAACAATTTGAGTAAGAGACCAGAGCAAGAGAGGTACGTCATGGACTTCTCTGTCCCTTGCCAGGTACCTGGTCCTGCTTCTGGTAGCTCTGGGAGATGGAAAGGCTCTTCTAGTGATAGGAATCAAAATAATTATATTTTCTGTTGAATAAAACATTATTTTAAAAAGATAATTAAGTACTTGGTTCCTAATAAAAATCAGATGTTTCACAGAATATTTAATCTGAGCAAAGGGGAAGCACCTCCACTGCAAGTGTGTTTGAATAGTGTGGGGCTCCCCTGTTCCTCACTTTCCCCATTTGCAATGCAGATTCCCAGGGCCATGTGGAAACAGCTTGGAAAGCCCAACCCATATTATCTTGTCTTTATATTGTGTTTATCTGCAGCACATCTGAGATGTGAGAAGCAACTCTTGGGACTGCATTGGGATACAGCACTTCTTACTTCAAAAGACTACACAGAGGGTCTTTGACATTAACCAACTTTGTAGATGGGTAAACTGAGGCAAGAACTGGTGTGATCCTGGAGACCAAGAGCTTGGTCAGGGTCTGAGCCACCATCCCTCCTTAGTTGTGCTATCTCCCAAGCTCCAGGAATTAACTGGCCATACTGAACTATCCATCCTGGAGAGGCTGACCTCAGCTCTGTGCTAGGGTGAACAAAGCGTTCAGCGGTACCTGACACTGACTCCTCCTAACACCTGTGCTTCTTTTCCAGTTGGGAAGCCAATTCCAGTGCAGAAGAAGCACAGACCCTCTGAGGAAGATGTTGATCAAGTCCATCAAAAATACCTAAATGAGTTGTCCAATCTCTTTGAGAAACACAAAGCTAAATATAATGTACCAGAAGACAGCCACCTGGAATTTATATAGAGTGCCTTAAGCAAGGTGAAAGCACGGAGATCAAACTTCAAGTTTCCCCTTTCTCTGGAACTACTTTACAACCTCAGCACAGTCACAGATAACATAGAGTCTGTATAGCATAGGGAAAAGAGCTTGATTTTCCAAGTATTTGCATGGGTGTAGAGCCAGGTTTTTAATTTTTTCTCCATGTAGGACACATAAAAGATATAAAAGAGAAGGAAAAAAAAATCCCATTTGTGGTCAGCACAATTGAAACTCCCCAGCACAAAACTCACACTTCCAGTCTGGCATGGATGCCAGTTTATACAGATATTTCCAGGCAGATTTGAATTATTGAAATTATTTCCTTTGCATTGTTTTCATTTTGAAATGGGACAATGAGCCATAATTTGTGCTGGAGGCATATGGTTTTTAAAATCTAATTCATCTAGATAAACAAATGAACATTGTTTGTTTGGTGCTATTCATGTTTTTAATTGCTCTGAGCTCTTTTCTCACCACCTGAAGCACAGTTTATCAGAAAGGTCATATTCCTAGCATGATGCCAAGCACCCTCAGCAGCACGATGCCATAGCCCACTGGGGCAAAAGAAATTAAATAAATTTGATTAGAAATATGTATTGGAACTATAAAATATTTCTAATTATTGTAAAGAACCCAGAAGCCACTCTGGCAGTTATACTTGCACCACCTGAGCTGGGACGGAGGCTCCCTTGGCAGCTCCATGCTCCACACTCACACAGTCAGACTGGGCTTCCTTACTGGCTCAACCCCTGGTTTCCTATAGCACAGTCTCAGACATCTGGATCCTTCAAATAATTTAATTGTACAAGAACAAAATAACACCTTGGGGTGGGAGCCTCCAGAAGTGAGGAGGAATCTCCAAATAAAAAAACCCTTGGCTTATGTGCCCTTACTATCTGAGTGTGTGGGAAAGTCTGGGCTCTTCTTGCTGAGTCCTGGGCTCCTGTGGCATCTCAGAGCATCCATTGGCTTGGCGGTGCCGCAGGTCCCTGTGCCTTTTTGTTGTGCAAAGGGTCGGCAGTTGCTTCTTGCCTCCAGCTCTTGCCTCCAGAGCTCCATCTACAGCTGGCACTGCATCTGCCCCTGAGCTGCCTGCTCTGAATACGTTCTTTAACAATTAGTTTAGAAATATAAATTAGAAATAAATTTATAAAGTCTAGGGACTCATCCAAAGGGTTCACTGTACCTGAGCTCTAGGAGTCCTGCTTCCAATTTGATTAGTTTAATCCCAGACATTCCTGCACAGGAACACGATCAGTCACAAGCTATGGTAGCAGGGTCACTGTGCATTTTGTCGTACAAATGAGACCATTTTCTTAGGAAAGAGGAGCATGACCAAGACAAGGGGGAAGGGAGAAGTGATTTGGGCTGAAAATATCCATTGGGTTTGGAGGAGCCACATTTGGCAGGTGATCAAGACTTTAAATGGCTGCTTCTTTTTGATATCCAAAACTCTGCACTTAATGGGATTTTGCAGCATGAAAGTTTCAGATGGCAGGAAGCCATCTGCCCTAACCCTAACCCTAACCCTAACCCTAACCCTAACCCTAATCCTAACCCTAACCCTAACCCTAACCCTAAATTAGGGTTACAGAGCCCTGATACTTTCATCTTCTTCTTTCTCCCTCCCTTCATTTCTTTCTCATCCTCACATCCTACTCCCCACTTGCGAGGAGCCACCAAAAATCCTGCAGATCACATGCACTTCATTTTTGTTCCTGAAACTGCAAGAATTGCATTTAACAAGAAAAACTTGTTGAAAAATTGAAAACTCTGTCTCAAATGACAATACCAGGCCATCACTGGGGCTTGTTTCTTTTTCCTGCCTCCTGCCCTGACCAAGTTATTCCACCATATTCTTAATCTGAATGACCTACTGCAAATCCCTCCCATTCCCAGAAAACAAGCAGTAGCAAGGAAGAACTTAATGGAGCCCTGGTCAACATTCTAAACACTCCTGTAATCTCACACTTAATCCAGTCAAATAAAACAGGTCACATGCTATTATTTCTTGCTTGCTTTCTATTTTTCTTTTTCTTTTGTTCTTAGTTAAGGACAGAGGTGCCCAAGCAGGAGGAAGATTTTCTGCACCAGAAACAAAAAAAAATGTATCTCCCACTCTTTTCTCTTGGAGTTCGTCACAATTCAAACTTTACCCTAGCTCCAGGTTTTTTTCTCTGTCCTTTCTTCTGTCTTTCCTTTTACTGTCCATCCACCCACAGATCTCAGGAATGTTGCCATGTCCTTCTGGAAACATCCCAGTGGGGATCAGTGCCAGAGGGGAGTGATGGGTATGTCCCCAGGGTCACATCATGGTGTGTTGTGGGCATGGGAGAGGTCTCCAGAGGTGAGGACGAGGAGCTGGTGTTTTGATGCAAGGGGAAAAAGAGCGAAGGTGCTACTGTTGGGATGGAAGCCAGCAGTGAGGGGAGGCAGAGGGTTTGCAGAGATGTCAGATGAGTGGTTGGATCTGGTGATGTTTTGGGGGTGTAGGAAATGGAGAGGGGCAGGATGCAAGGTCATGGACAAGGATGGCAGATGTTGGTACTGACAAGAGGGGTTTGGTCAGTAGGAGAGACTTCTACTCTGACTTCTACTCTGCTACTTGTACTGAGAAGCCATGTTAGAAGGTGTGCTCCCAATTGTCCATGGAGGCCTTGGTCTTATCCTTTCGGGGCTGTCGCAGTGATGCCTCTGGTGCCAGAGACACACCTACTTGAGAGGTGGGCTGGCCCATCACCTTCCTGGCTTGTGATACCATCCTGAAAGAGAGAAAAGACAGAAAAAGGGTGGTCAGGAAAAAAATCTCAGGGAGGCATGGGAAGGAGGATGCTGGGGCTGTCTGAAAGTTGTTGGGGTGGTCAGGGAGATCCAAAGGTGAAGAAAGACCACAGTGCTGGAGAGGAGTGGTCAGAGGAAAGTGTTGGCTGTACGTAACTGGCTTCCTTTAAGGTCAGTTTTATCTCACAGACTGGAAAATACCCTTGATCCCTCAGAAATCTATATAACCCAGGAGGGAGAGGTCAGTGCCTGGACTTGTGTTAAATATAACGTTAAGAACTATAATTCATAGGCATCCTTACAGCCAGGACTATTTAGGGGGCTCAGCACAGAGGTCCCATCTCAAGAGGCCAGAGCTGTCTCTGAGCGAAACACTGTAAGTCAAGAAGCTTTTGTGCCATTTCAGCCTCACACAGAGCTGTCTGGAGGATTAAAACGCCTCTGATGCTACACAAGGCAGGAGAAGCCTGAACAAAACAAAAGTGCTCAGATCAACCAAGCCAAACAATGTTTAGGTTTGAACTCTTCAGCTTGGAACTGGCTCAATTGGAGGCACCTCCAAGGCACCCTCCACTGAGGGACGTCCAAGCTGTCACCTCAAAATAAGGACCACTTAGAGCTAAAAAAACCCTGTATGTTTCCTTCCAGCATGTCCACTCCCTACTTATGCAGCTAGTTTTGATCTGAGAAATAAGCCCAAGGAGAAGAGATATATCCAATTGCCTTTCTTGCAGAAATTTCAAATTTCACCCTTTTTGGGACTTTTATGGAAATTCTAAAGAAAATACAGTAAGAAATAAAAGTGCGGTGATTCGGTATTCCCCTCCTGCCTGTCACTTCCTCCCACCTCTTCCCTCCTGATCTCTCCTGTATTTCTGTTGCGAGAGACTCTAATCTGGATTTGCCTTACTTAGCAGGTTTAGATCATGAGGGTCAGAAGAAAACCTCTGATGACTGATGAATACAATATATGGACTAATACTCCAAGAGGAGGAAAGCCAAGCAAAAAATGCTTTTTTGCCCTCCTGCAACTCTAGTGCAGCAAAGTTGTTTTACTGCCCTGAGAATGGGATTAAAAGATTGCCTGCTGTTGCAAACAAAATTAAAAGGTTTTCTGCTGTTGCAGAAAAATGTGTGGTTTTCTGCTCAGGGAAAGATTGGCTGCCTTTAGTTCAATAAAGTCCCAAAATGTGGTATGCTAAACATCCCTCCCTTATGGCATACCTTTCAAGAAAGGAAATAAAATTGCAAGTGCATCTGAAACCCATCACTTTGCCTTAAAAAAACAAACAAAGAAACGAACACAAAACCAAATCCAAAACAAGAAATGACATTTTTTTGTTTCCTTTTCCATTTAAACATTTGTAACAATAACATTTAAAACATTTAGTAAACACAGGTCTCCTCAAAAATATGGACACTTATTTTTTGGGGTAATCTTTTAGTTCTGTCTGACTTGTACCCAATGAACTCTTTTCTGCATCTCCCATCATGAGAGCTCACCTCTTGACACACCCTTTCTCAGAGGAACCATCTGACACGGGATTTTTGGCAAACCACCTTGTTCAGGTTATAAAAACCCATCAGCAAAGAAATAATCTCCAATGACCAACAAGGCAGGAGGGTATATATTGGATTTAAGAAATTATTGGGTATGATTTATCCATTTTTCAAGGTTGTGCTTGGTTTTACTCCTACACATCTCCTGACCCCAGCCCCCTCGGAAATGCTAAGCTGTTAACTTTGGGCTGGCAACCTACTGAGCCACCATATCTCTGGGGCACAGGGGGCTTGTGTGCTTCAGGTAACATGTGACCTTCACAACAGAGAATGCACTTATCAGGAGGGAAAACACCTGTAATACCAGGTAGTTGTGAGCCAGCATCTTGGGTGTCAGGATACAAAATAATTCCTGTGAGCTAAAGGGATTCATGTTTTGTTAGATTATAAGAAGCCAGCAAAATACAGCCCAAACACGATTTCAATGAACTACTCAAGGTGCACAGAAAATTATATACAGAAAGCACTACAGGAAGGATTTGAAACCACTTGGGTTTATGAAATGCTTGCAGAAAACCATGAATGCACAGGATATAATGCATTCATAGAAAATTGTGCATGCACAGAAGAAAAATAATGCAAAGAAAAAAAATTCATGCCTAATTCTTGGTGAAGAAAGTTTTCTGATCCCCTAGAATTGAAGGGGAACAAATGCTAGCAAGCAGTGCTTTTATCTTCACCACTGCCAACAAGGACAGAACTTGGTTGCTCATCTCAAACAAAAGCTTCATGGACAAGGGTGCATGTGGATGCTGAGGAACTCACCTCCACATCACAGAGTACTTTGAACTGGGAGAGCAGTGCTGCATTGTCAAGAGCACGTAAACAGGGCTGTGATGTCAGGATTTTCAGAATTGTTTACAAAGTGCTTAGCTTCTACCTTCTGAGAGGGAGATCCTCTAAGCTGCCCTGTGGCAGGATCTCCTAGGAAGGCTAAGCACCTCATTTTCCTCATGAGCAACCCCAAAATCTCAATGTGCTCACTCGCTAGAATCACAGTGTGTCCCTGAGAGGAGGGAATGAGCTGGGTGCCAGATTTTTCCATGCTGTGTTTTTGACATTACCTACAAATCCCACAGTGTGCCTTGCTTCCAGGAACTGCCAAGCACTTTACAAGTAAATAGGATCCATAATCCCTGGAGAGGTAGAGCAGGAGCTCCTTTAACCCCTCTGTTGATGCTGGGCTACTGTCAACCCAAGATCACGAACGTCACAAGGCCAGAGAGCAAGAATAACCATGACCTGTGGCCCAAATTCCCAGATGATCTAGATCCATGTGATTTGTGGCTGGTCAGAGGCAGACTGTAGCAAAGTTGAGACCCAAATCCTCCTGAATCATAGAATTGCTCACCACCCTCACTGTAAAAAACTTCTCCCTTATATCTAATCTAAATTGACCCTCTTCTCTATGAATACTTATAGTTAAACATAGAATGGGAGAAAGAAGAGTATCAATCTAGGAAGAAATAGGCCAAACCAGTTAAAATTACAATTACTTTAAAGCAAGCAAGCAGAGTGGCTAAATTCTTATTTAAAAATTAGAAATAAAGAGGTGATCACCAGATTTGACAGGTGTTTAGTACAAAAATTGTTCCGTTCCTTGGACAGTGCAAATGACACAGAAAAAGTCCTCTCTACATTATCCCCATGGCTCAGGAGTCCCTACAGCCTCACCTCCTCTTTCAGTGGCCATCTCTGTTAGTCTCTATTTCCCCTCTCCTTCCTTCTTAGCTTGCTACTTTATTTGGTATCAGTTCCCTTGTAGAAACCCTTGCAATCATATTGTATCAGACCTCATTGTGTCTGGGATGTCCACATCCTTCAGCCAAAGACTGAGACGGAATGAATTTCACATCTTGCTGAGAGCATATTTGCAGCAGCACAGAGGTCACTGCAGCCTTGGCATACCACTCTGATGATGATAGGATGTGCTGCTGGTTCTCCCTTGCCAAACTTTAGGGCTGGCCATGGCTGGAGCAGCAGGAAAGGTTAATCTTTGTTGAAAGCTTTATTTGGGTAAGGAGGCCTTCTATCACTTCACTTTCCTTTGTATTGACCAGTGCACAGCATTAGGAGTATTAGAAGCATTAGAAGCAATGAAACCCAGTAACAAACAAAGCCATTGGACACTGGTGTCTGTAAGAAGGAAGAAATATTCCTCACTTCCTAGGAGGTCATGCTAAAACTGGCCTCACGAAAGATCTTCAGAAGCCTATTAGCTAAGGTACATCCTCTGGGAAATCCTCTTAGAGCAGTGGAGGTGACAATGTAGCTGATATTACTGTTCCCAGCACTGCAGTCATAGAGAAACAGGTCTGGGAAGGGGTATTAAGAGGTCAATAGGGCCATGCCCTTTATCTCAAGGAAGGATCAAGTTCATCCATGTCATATGTCACCAGGCAGACATGATGTTAATATGCTTTTGAAGACTTTCTATGATAAAGATGACACAACCTTCTCAGAGAATTTATACCTAACCCAAATTTAAACTCAAATTCTCAAGGATGTACTTTGGCTCATGGCTTTTTTTCCCCATCCAGTATGGGAATGAAGATAAGATTATTCCCTTCTCTGTCTCTCTTCATGTCATCACATATGATGTCTTCTCAATCCACAGATTTTCAGGCTAAGCCATGTTTATTTGATCAGTTGGATCCAGTAAAATCTCCATAATAATCTCTATCAGAATGGGTACTTGAGTGTACACAGACATGTAAATTTTTATGATCATCTCAACTTCTGGAGCTGGACAACACAGGGTTACGAGGACTTCTATGAGTCTGAAAGTACTCCAGCACAAAAGAGCTGATAGAAAATGGCCTGTGAAAGGAGGATTTCCCTTCTTCCCATTTTTACCCCAAAGCTGTTGATCTGTTCTTGGGTGTCCTCAAAACACTGGTCCATATTTGGCCAAGAAATTTCTCATGTGGCAGATTGCTGAAAAGACCTGCAACATGGTCTAGTTGAAGATGTCCCTGCCCATGGAAGAAGGGGGAGTTGGAATGGATGATATTTCAAGGTCCCTTCCAACCCAAGGCCTTCTATGATTCTACGATAAACTTTTTTTTAGAAGACTCCAGAAATATGGGATGACATGAAGAGCTGTTGAAAGGCTCTGCAGAGAGTAAAGGTAACCTCAGGTGACCAGATTAGTTTTTTGTCCTTCAGCCTGTAGATGGCACCAAGAAGTACCACTCTTATTTTGCATTTCCTGGCCTGTTCCTGCAGCCGTGGGGTGCACAAGGACCATCTGCAGAAACAGTTTTGTTGCAGTCAGCGTGACTCCCTGGTGAATAAAGGGTTGCAAGACTGAGTCTGTCTGGTGCCTACAGCCCACATGCGTATGTGGAACAACTCTACTGGGACCTGCAGGAGTTGTGAAACAAGGCTGGTGCCTTCTTCCTGCAGACTTTGTTAATTCTTAGGTTTTTTTAGTTTTATATTTGATTGTGATGCAACCCCATAAATTAAACAGCATGGCGGACTGAGACAGCTCTAGTCCATCACGTGTAACCACATCACATGTAATCTCTACATCACATGTAATCTCTACATCAATTCCTGCAGTAGCAGGGCTATAAAAAATATTATAGAAATTATATGCTTTCCACATTTCAAGCTATTCTAACACAGTGGGGAGGCTCAGGTTATTGCTCAGATTAGCTGACCCAAGAGGAATGAAGATTCAGCCTCCCACAGGATGCCCACAAACCCTTTCTGCCGTGCAACATGCAAAGTGCAGTGGGGATGGTGTGTTAGCTGCCTTCCTGAGGGAAGGAGAGGAATTTCTATTCCAAGATCCTCCTTCATCCACAACGGGGAGGCATTTTCAACCATGCATGGCTTCTAGAGATGTGCTTTGAAATTCAAGAGCCAATATAGAATATCCAACCATGCATGAGTTGAAGTGCCAGAGAAAAAGGCCTTTTGGCACCAGAGCCCTGCCAAGCAGGGTCTTTTCGGTTTTTTTAGTAGCAAGTGGTGCTGGAGGGTGTCCAGAGAAGGACAATGGAGCAGGGGAAGTGACTGGAACACAAGTCCTATGAGGAGAGTATGAAGGAGCTGGGGGGGCTCAGCCTGGAGAAAAGGAGGCTCAGGGGGGACCTTCTCACTGTCTACAGCTCCCTGAAAGGAGGGTGCAGCCAGATGGGGGTTGCGCTCTTCTCCCATGAGACAAGTGACAGGACAAGAGAAAACAGTCTCAGGTTGTGGGGGTTTAGGTTGGATATCAGGGAAAATGTCCTCACCAAAAGGGTTGGACAGACAAAGACATTGGAACAGGTGGTGGAATCACCATTCCTGAAACTGAAAGGCAGGTAGATGTGGCACCTGGGGACATGGTTTAGGGTTGCCCGTGGCAGTGCTGGGGGAGCGGCTGGACTCAATAATCTTAGAGAGCTTCTCCAACTAAATGATTCTATGACTCTATGACTTTAGGACTCTAAGTGCATAAGAAGAAACTAGGCTGCAGAAAGAGCATGAAGAGAAAATCAGGTAGGTCCTGAAACTTTGCTCTAGGAGTTCTATGCTTTTCTCTTTGCATCTGCATTTCCGATTTTGTAATTGAGCATTTAACTTTTTTCTGTGCTAAAATGACCCTCAATTTTAATTGGTGTGGTGGCTGGTGACCACACTTGCTCTAAAACAGCAAATTAAAGCATTGCAAACAAGCCCTAAAACTTTTATCCATACATTTCTGTAGCATAGAGAAGCAATAACTTCAGCTTTTTATAGATAGAGGTGCTTCAGGCAAGAGCATTTGTGCCATTTGTATCTCCCAGACTACCGACAGCGATGCTGTCCGGCATTCAGAGGAGAGAGCTCTGGGACAGGGTGAAAGGAGGCAAAATGATCTTTGCAAGGCATAATTAGCAAGCAGGGATTTGATTGCAGCTGTTCTCAAAGGTGAAGGCTTCTAAATGAGCATCTGCAACAGATCTGGGGCCTCTTGGATGTCCTGCTAAATTTCAGACCATTCAGATTTGTGTTGCAAGAGCTTCTCATGCGTGGTCTGAGGAGTATCACAGTAAGTTTCCATTTGATGTTACAATCCTGTCTTGTAGCTGGAAGTTGCAGCCAGAATTAGCCAAGGAGGAAAATCTGTGAGAATACAAGGGGGAAAGGTTAAATCTCAGGTAGAAATGGTGAAACCAGACCTCCAACATGCCTGGGGAGGAAGAACATTCTTGGGAAGGAGACTCACTCAGTCTGAGACCCTCCTGAGTCCCCTTGTTTGGCTTCCAGCCCCTCATCAGCAGAAACCATTTGGTTCAAGACCTCAAAGGGCAGCTTGGACAGACTAATGTGGGCCTCTGCACTACCCATAAAGCACAGGTAGGTGGGTGACAGTCAGGGTGGGTGACAGGTGGATGTCCCCAGGCCTGTGGGCAGACCCACACCTCACACCATGGGGAAAATGGTGCAGCAGATGGCCATGTACATCTTCCCTTGCACCTTTCCCCAGCACAAAGCTCACAGAAGTTTTGGTCCTGAAGACCAAGAATGGGCCAGGGCAGCTCAGACTGAAGGAAGTTCCAGCCTCAACATTTCAGGGCTGGGATCAAAGAATCATGACATCATAGAATAGTTTGGGTTGGAGGAGACCTTAAAGCTCATCTCATTCCATCCCCCCTGCCATGGGCAGGGACACCTTCCACTAGACCACGTTGCTCCAAGCCCCATCCAACCCTGACTTGAACACTTCCAGGGATGGGACAGCCACAGCTTCTCTGGGCAGCCTGTGCCAGGGCCTTACCACCCTCACTGCTGAGAATTTCCTCCCAATATCCCATCTAACCCTGTCCTCTGGCAGTGGGAAGCCATTCTCCCTTGTCCTGTCACTCCAGGCCCTTGTCCAAAGTCCCTCTCCAGCTCTCTTGTAGGCCCCCTTTAGTATTGGAAGGCTGCTGGGAGATCTCGCCAATCCCTGAGCTCTCATGCACATCCCCTTCCTCTTCTCCTTTGAGATCCACATGCTGGG
This sequence comes from Edolisoma coerulescens, assembly GCA_013397115.1. Taxonomy (NCBI): domain Eukaryota; kingdom Metazoa; phylum Chordata; class Aves; order Passeriformes; family Campephagidae; genus Edolisoma; species Edolisoma coerulescens. The sequence goes on along the minus strand of VWZW01000739.1, from coordinate 142,331 downwards.
GGTCACCAATATGCAGTCTTCACCTCCTCTCCTCCCACTGACACAAATCCCTAGATGCAGACATGAACTTAATAACAAAGCAATGTCTGTTGCCTCCAAACAACACCTCCCAGTTTGCAGTCCTAAGGAACCCTTCCATACATCTTAGAAAGGCCACAAGCATCCTCCCCCAGGAGGGATCCATCCTCCCTTTCTAAAAATCTACAGCTTTTCTCCAGTGAAGGGAAGAGACAAGCAGCCAACAACATGGAGCAGAGATGCACGAGCTTAAGGGAGGTAGTCTCCAAGGAAAAAACCCACAACTGCTTCTCATGGAGCAGACGTACCCAGAACATGTCGTGCTATACCTTGAGAAACCAAGTGCCTGTGTAGCAGTGGGGAGCTTGCCTCTCTGCCCTGTAGCAAGGTGGTCTCTTCTCATCAGGCTACTTTGCAAAGTTGGGGTGCACCTTTCCTTCTTCCCTGCTTGAAGTCAACCTGTGCTCTGCACAGGACTGAAACATGCAGGGAGGATTTCAGGAATCTGGGACAAAGGGAGGATTTCCCAGCCTCTGCTTTTCTCTGCAATGGGTGCTGCTGCTGGAGGGGCCCCGTGGGGCTCAGGGAGCTTTGCTGCAATTGGTAAAATCCTTGGAAGCTGGAAAGCACCAGAAATGGGCTAATTCCATGGGGCAAATCGTGGATATGTCCTTGCAAACTGCAGGTGATCTGTCAGGTAAATTTCGACTTTATTAAATCCATTTTTCCTTATGATCTTGGGAGTGATGGATCCTGCACAGGATTTGGGGCCATACCTGTCATGCCCACGGTAGTGGAGAACCCTTGAGAGGTCTGACTGGCTGAAAGGTCAGGAGAGGAAGAACAACCTCGGCTAATAGCTTTAAAGACTTGCTTATTGGCCCTTGCTGTGCCCAGGGGATGGAGGGTGTACAATGCTTTTACTAGGAATTTGCCTGTCATGAGAGCTGGGATGGAGGCAGGGAGGTGCAGAGGAGCACTTGCCTTGGCTTCATCAGAAATGCATGGTCTGTGTGTGACTGGTCACCTTTCCAAGATTTGTGCCTCAGTTTCCCCACCTGTATTTGGAGACTGGTGCTGTCCCACAGCTGTCTGGTTGCAAACACAGAAAAAAACATAGAGGTTTGAGGAGTTCACAGGGAAGCCTTTAGGAAAATGCAGTCTTCATCATGGGCAAGACCTGAAAATGCTCATTTTTCAAGAAGTATAGCAAGATGCTTCCAAAAAGATCATGGAAGTCTCCCACCTTTCAATAATAACTTTTTTTTTCCTATTATATTTAACCAGTTTCCGATGTCTCATTCTCCCACACCCTTCTTAGCAAAGAAAGCAAATGTATTTAAGAAAAACAGTAAAATCACTTTTTTTGGAATGTGTGTGCCAACTCTTGTTTTACAAAACACCCTGCAACTGGATTAAAAGTGGAGCTGGTTAACTGTCTATTAGTAATTCTCCTGTTTTCTCTCCTGTGCTGAAGTGGTGCTCATTCAGCACAGGGACCAAAGTTCTTTGGACACACAGTTAATTTTTACGTGCTCTAATTTTAGACTGTAGCTAGGCAGCTCTACCGTGACTTGCTGCCAACACCTAAAATCTTTGCTCTGTGACTTGCATAAATCTTCCTATCTGTCTGGTGGGGAAAAGTGAGGGTGGGATTTTAAAAAAAAAAAAAAAAAAAGTTTTATTTTTATTTTAATGTCCTCCAGCACAAAGCTCACTGTGAAGTGTCTCTTGCAGTTTTGGCCTGAACTTTGCTTCTACTTGTGAAAAAAAGGAGGTGTAAGTGCAGCTTAGAAGGGGAAGAAATTGCTACATTTCAAAACCTCTGTAATGTTAAATAACTTTTAACTACATGAAAAAAAGGCAAGTGCTATGAAAACGGCTGATGCCAGCTTTGGGCACTGAAAGTGGTTGTACCATTAACCAGTGAGTTGCAGAGGAAATACTCTTTGCTTCAATACTACAAAAATAGGGGCTGGGTACACTGAGCATGGAGGTTTGCAGTGTTGATGCTCCCACCCCAGACAATACCTAATAGGTGGTGAGGCATCAGAAAGGACACAGGACCAGTATCCAACAGGTGGACAGAAGAAATTTTCTTCTGTGCTAGGCACTGCTGAGGCACCTCCAGTCCTGGGGGAAGTTCTGGGCCCCTCACTCCAACAAAGATATTGAGGGGCTGGAGTGTGCCCAGAGAAGGGAATGGAGCTGGGAAAGGGTCTGGAGCACCAGGAGTGTCTGAGGGAGCTGGGGGTGCTCAGCATGGAGAAAAGGAGGCTCAGGAGCGATCTTCTTGCTCTCCACAACTCCTTGACAGGAGGGTGGAGCCTGGTGGGAGTCAGGCTCTGCTCCCAGGTAACAAATGACAGGATGATAGGAAGTAGCTTCACTTTGCCCCAGGTGCAGTTTAGGTTGGATATAAGAGAAATTTTCTTCCCTGAGAGAGTTGTCAGGCATCATAATAGGCTGCCCAGGGAAGTGGTGGAATCACCATCTCTGAAAGTGTTCAAAAGGCATGTGGATGTGGCACATGGGAACATGGTTTAGTGGTGGCCTTGGCAGAGCTGGTTTAACAGTTAGACATGATGATCTTAGAGGGCTTTTCCATCCCAAATGATTCTGTGATTCCATGCCCATTGGAGTTTTACCCTTTGCTCATCCCTTCCTTTCATCAGCGGTATGCTCATCAGTCAAATTTGCTTTTAACACAGTCTGGATAAATTCAGGCTTTGCCCAACCAGCTAAATAAATGCTTATTCTTCCTTAGTTACTTTCCTGGGGATGTCCCAGGATGTAAAAGTCCCAGGGATGTGTTAGTAGGGGTTTTGAACAACCTGGTCTAGTGGAAGGCGTCCCTGCCCATGGCAGAGGGTTGGAACTGGATGATCTTTAAGGTCACTTCCAACCCAAACCATTCTGTGATTCTATGAACTTATGTGTCGATGTACTCCTAAGGTGCCCATAGCTGCAGAAATCCCTCTAGAGAACAGAGTTTGTAAAACTCTGTCATGCAAACATCTGCTTCCCAAGCAAATTCTTTGAAGGAAAAACCTGATAAATATCTGCGAGATAACAGCTGGATGTGACATCAACACCAACAGGGAGGGTGCAAAGCACAACTTGGCTGAAAATCAAGCCATGGGCTGGGGGCTTGGACAATTCTTTGGCCACATGAGGTGGATCCTCCGTATGCATGGTGGTGCTCGGATATCCACAGGTATCTCAGCATGGGCCCTGCTGAGGTCTCCTAGGGAGGGAGGCATTGCTCCCTGCTCATTCAGCTCTTTCTGGCTCCAGACATGGTAGTGGATGTCTTTGCACCCTGGCAAAACATAAGCCAATGTCACTGGACCATGCTGATGACCTAGCCCAGAATGACTTTATGCATCTGTAACACGTTGTCCTGTTATGCTCCAGTTAGAAAGTATATGATGCCTTTAAACTGAAAAAGAGCAGGTTTAGAGTAGTGATTAAGAAGAAATTCCCATGAGGGTGGTGAGGCCCTGGCACAGGTTGCCCAGAGAAGCTGTGGCTGCACCGTCCCTGGAGGTATTTAAAGCTAGGTTGGATGGGGCCTGGAACAACCTTGGACATTGTCCCTCTTCATAGCAGGGGGGTTGGGAGTAGAAGATCTTTAATGTCCCTTCTAACTCAAACCATTCTGTGTTTTTATGATCCTATAATTCTATGATCAGTGGTTGTCATTTGTGCAACGAAGAATGGGCCATGCACAATTTGTTAATGGGTTCAGAGATACCCTGGTTGACATTTATTTTGCATGTCTGAAGTGTGGCTGCTTCCTGCCCATATGGCAGGCACTTCTCTAGTGATGGAGCATTGGAAAATACCAGTCTAGGCTCCTAAAATCATAACACCTAGCTCAGAAGCATGGACAGAGAAGAGAGTCCAGGCCCTCTGATGTGAACCTCGGGTGACAGAACATTTCCACCCACTCACAAGAACAAACAGGACTTGAAGGATCCTACCAGAAGCCACAGCCAGAAGCAGGAGAGAACAAGGGGATCTTTGAAGCTCATGAATTCAAGACTAAGGAAAGGGGTGAAGGACCAAGCATGAAATTCCTACAACCACCTAAATCTGCATTGTTTCTTCAGAAGGATAGAGCAGCTTAGTTCCCCAGCAAGCTTGTGCCTCAGTTTCCCTCTCCATGCCCTTGGCTCATACAGCTTTTGGGTTATTTGAAGTTCTGTGGAGAAGCAGGTGATGTGTGGGGATGTGGGAACACACCTCTTCTCCCTTAGCTCAAGATTTAGTTCATCACTCAGGTGATGTATGAGCCAACAGCATGCTTCCATAAATATTACCTAGAATGTGAAGTGTTCCCATCGAGGCAGGAAAAACGATCAAAAGACAGATGAACCCTCCGTTGACTTTCTGCTACCTCCGTACAAAATGTTAAAAATACCCTCAGGGACGTGACAGATGGACCTTCAAAAAGGCAGGGGCAGATATCCAGGAGCACCATTTTGTCAGCACTGCTGTTTATGAGAGCCTCCCGAATGGCATGTAGAGGCTCAGGTTGCATTTTGGGCTGATGTGAGCTCTTCCTAGCCTCCTGTGCCTAAATTAACTGACAAAGGAAAAGGACACAATGTTTTGGAGGGAAAGCGGGGAACACCATCGGTGACACACCATGTAAACAAAGTAAGCACAGATGCCACGCTTACAGCAGGAAGAAAAATACTTACTGTAAGAGTAAGAAGGCATCTTGTCACAGTTTTGCCTGCTTGGCAACTTGACAAAACAAATATTGCTGGTTGGCTGACTCAGGTTCAAACTCCTTGTTAAATCCCAGCTCTTACTGTCTGGCTTGTCGTTTATTGATGATAAGATTTACACCGCTTCCTGTGAGGGGATGATTATGGTTCAGAGGAGGATATAGAGATGAAAGCAGGCATGATCTGGAGGTTCCCGTGATCTGGGAGGAACCCTTTGGTGGGGCTTGATTTGGCAGAACAAACTTTGTGTTCTTGCAAAGTCCTCCTGCTTAATGCAAGGCTTTCCCTTTCCACAAGGATGCTCCTCATGTGCAACAAATGGTCTGCAAAGAGAGCAGAAAGAGATTTCCAATCTGAATTCATCCCACTGCAGACGTCACAAGAGGTGGTGGAGCATGTCCAGAGAACAGCAGTAAAGCTGGGGAAGAGTCTGGAGCCCAAGTCATATGAGCAACAGCTAAGGGAGCTGGGGAGGCTCAGCCTGGAGAAAAGGAGGCTCGGGGGGACCTTCTCACTCTGTACAACTGCCTGACAAGAGGGTGGAGCCAGGTGGGAGTCAGGGTCTGCTCCCAGGGAACAAGTGACATGATGAGAGAAAACAGCCTCAAGTTGCCCCAGGGGAAGTTTAAATTGGATATTAGGGAAAATTTCTTCATGGAAGGGTTGTCAAGCCCTGCACAGTCTGCCCAGGGCAGTGTTAGAGTCCCCATCCCTGGAGGGATTTAACAGGCATGTTGATGTGACATTTGGGGACATGGGTTATTAATGGGCTTGATAGTGCTGGAGGACTGGTTGGACTCGATCTTAGAGCGTTTTTCCAACCCAAACGATTCTGTGATTATACAAAATAAACACTGAATTGGACCTGATTGTGGTACCCGAGCTATGGTCTCTACCACAGGGACACATCTATCATCTTCTTAGTAGGCTCAGTAGAAATTGTGCAGAAAAGGCTCTTTTCAGATGCTGTGGTTGCAGCCTGTGCAGAGACTGCCGGATTAATGAACAACCCTGGTAGCTGTAAATCCTCTGTTTTTAAGACACATATCAACCCTTGAAACAAAAATCTTCTAAAAATACTACTGCCCTAAAAGAGAAAACTTAAAAATCCATAAGCATCGGTCAAACTCAGGCAGATAAATGACTCTACGGTTTTAAAGCAGAGAATGAGAATTACAAAGACACATAAGCTCAACACTGGGGTGTAATGTGTTTTGACAAGCCAAATACAGGAAGTTTCTTATATACATCCAAACCTCTGGCCTCTGGGTGAAGACGCTGAACACTGATTCTTTGAAAACAGGGCATTTTCTGCTGCTAAGTAGCTGTACAGAAACAAAGCTACAGAACTGTACACCAAGTTCTGACTCAAAGTATTGCAAATCCACCCCATACCTTGCAAACAATTCCTGCGGTCTCTGAATAGAGGTGAGAAGGGAAAAATAAATGTGTTCTCAAAAGCTTTATTCAATAGGCTTTGCACGAAAAATTCAGTACATGTATAAAAAAAAAGGTGACTGCATAAGGATTCATTGGTACTTTGCTGTGAGATTCTGCTGCCACTAAAACCCAGAAATAAAGGAGTCTAAAACTACTGTGAATTCTTCTTGGCTGCAGAGAGCTGGAGGACTGGCTCCTGTCTGTTTCTCTGTCCACAATCCATTTTTTTCAGACTCATGTGAAGTAATAGTAGGGTATTTGAAAAGATGTTATTGTTTAAGAATAATCATGCCAGACACGCAGGTTAATAACAGACAAAGTTGTGTATCTCCTGCATCAACCAAAACATCAAGAAAACAAGCCCTGGGCATTTCCAAAATCATCTATCAAACCAGCACCCAGTGTGTGGCTTCTTGTTGGGAAAAACATCCTTGTGGGAACACAGACAAGATATTTCTAATCTATTATCTGGGACTGTTTGCTGATTTCAGTGAGTGGGATGGGAGAGGAAGAAAAAAGTTGCAGGACAAGTACTCGTAAAAGAAGTGAGATACTGCATTGCACTGCTCAAGTAGTGTGAGTCAAAGAATCTGAGAATGGTTTGGGATGGAAGGGTCCTTAAAGCCCATGTTCCAACCCCCTGCCAAGGGCAAAGACACCTTCCACTAGACCAGGTTGCTTCCAAGCCCCATCCTACCTGCCCTTGAACACTTCCAGGCATGGGCCAGCCACAGCTGCTCTGGGCAACCTGTGCCTGGGTCTCATCACCCTCACAGCCAAGAATTACTTCCCAAATCCCACCTAACCCTGCCCTCTGTCAGTTTAAAGCTGTTCCCCTGATTGTGTCACTACATGCCCTTGTGAAGGTAGAGGCTGTCCTGAGGCTCAGTTGTATCATCAGGTCAAGGCTTAACTTTCCCTTCTTCACAAGAAACTTGGTGACACAATTTGCAACTTCAAGTCACAAATTAAAGCAGCTGCTGAGGCTGAGGCTATCTATGGTGGTTGTGTCTTTACTCCTGACAGCTGTAATACTCCTCGAAGCACTAAGGCATTTTATTATTATTAGTTTATTTATTTAAATCTTAATGCATCCTTCTAGGCTGGGATACCATTGCAGTATATGGAGCAAGAAAAGCAGCCCATAAACCCCATGTCCTGGGCCTGGGCTGATCCCACAGCGTGGGCAGCAGGGGAGGGGGTGATTCTGCCCCACTCAGATGAGACCCCGCCTGCAGCGCTGCCTCCAATATCAGATGGATGTGGAGCTACTGGAGACCTTAGAACCCCTGCCTGTGCCTGAAGGGGCTCCAAGAGAGCTGGAGAGGGACTTTGGACAAGGGCCTGGAGGGACAGGATAAGAGAGAATGGCTTCCCACTGCCAGAGAACAGGGTTAGACGGGATATTGGGAGGAAATTCTTGGCTGTGACGGTGCTGAGGCCCTGGCAGAGGCTGCCCAGAGCAGCAGTGGTTGCCCCATGCCTGGAAGTGTTCAAGGGCACGTAGAATGTGGCTCAGAGCAACCTGGTCTAGCGGACGGTCTCTGCCCATGGCAGTGGGTTGGAAATGGATGAACTTTAGCTTCCTTCCAACCCAGACCATTTTAGGATTCTATAATCAGGATTCAGAGAATTTGCACCAAAATATATAAAAAGGGGAATATATAAATAGAAAGATGATGGATCTGGACAGATAGTGATCCCAGCAAATAAACTATTTTCCATCTGCCTATCTCATGCTGCCATGACCTAGCAGTGTGATATTTCTTTTGCAGGCTTTTCTTTCAGTTACAATAAGAAGAGATAACTCAGTTCTTCTTTGCTTGCAGATAACTTTATTTAATTCAACAGGCAACACAGGGGGACAGGAGAATGTTCTCTTTTCACTCAGCAGTATGCTAGAGTGATTTATTTCTGTTCTGGACTCCCTTTTTGGAGGTCTTAGCCAAGACCCGTTGGTCAAGACTCTTTCTTCAGACAGGTTCTTGCAATTTTACATTATTATGCAGATTTCAACAGGCCACTACAAGTGTTGGAACACAGCCTTATGGCCTAATGGGGAGTGAACAAGTCCTGGTGCTATTTTGACTCATAAGGATGGGTGTGGGAATGCCTCAGGGGACTGAGAAGAAAAATAAACCACTCTTTCACCTCTGAATTGCAGATTTAAGCTCTCCACAGCAGAAAATATTACTTTTTTTTTCAATGAAACACACTGCTCTGGCAGTGTCTCTCTGGGTCTAAAAGTGGATATTGCAGCAGCATGTCCAGAAGCAACTGGAAAAAACTGCTGACACAGCTAGGCATGCTCCTGCTCCCACCCTAAAAAACTAGTCAAAAGTTGAAGCATTTTCGGGGCTGTTTCAGTCATGATTGCTACCTGTCCTCTGCACATAAGAAGCTCTACATGCTCATTGCTTTTCACAGGCTTTTCCTTGAGGGATGCTGAAGTGCTTCTTAAATACAGATTATTCCATTTTCCCCAAATTACAGAAGATGAAACTGAGATTAGGGAAGAGACAGAGGCCTGATCCTTTGTCCAGAGCTATAGCTAAGTCCCTCCTTTACCAACTTAACCAGACATGATACAGTTATAAAGAATCTGGTTTAATGTCATGGGAGCTGGGACATCTGTCCCCAGAAATCTCTTGGCAAGTGCAGCTACATTAAAACCTTGGTTTTATTGTAATGTAATGTAGCTAAATAACACCTTGTTTCTTATGGATCACTTGAATAGACCCTTAAACATGTTGTTAGAAGAAAATGAGGCCTGGTCAGTGGTTTGGACATTACTGGCAGGTTATCTTAATGAAAATGATACTTAATGAAACCATCAGAGCTTCTGTTAAGTTTTTAAGTTTTCATTAATTCCATTTTCATTAAAGTTCCTTTAAAAATTCATCAAAATGACTGAATTTTTCTCCTTTCTCCCTTTTCTCTTAATTTTATCATTCTTTCAGGAACCCAGAACTCCCAAAGCCAACTGGGGAAGGTAAAATCAGCCAAGAGCGGGGTGGGAGAGCATTTGAACAAGAAGAGGGCCATGGTGTCTTAAAACAGCCCATCACTAGTAGAGGCATGGGGAGATCCCCTCCCCACCAATGGCAGGGGAGAATGGATTGAGAGCAGCCCTGAAAAGGAGGACTTGGGGCTGCTGGTGGACAAGAAACTGAACATGCCCCAGCCATGTGCTCTGCCAGCCCAGAAGCCCCTGTGTGCTGATCCCACAGTGTGGGCAGCAAGGGAGGGAGGATTCTGCCCCTCTGCCCCATTCTGGTGAGACCCCCACCTGCAGAGCTGCCTCCAGCTCTGGGGTCCAACATCAGAAGGACGTGGAGCTGCTGGAGTGTGTCCAGAGGAGGCCATGGAAAGGCTCTGAGGGCTGGAGTACCTCTGCTGTGGAGACAAGCTGGGAGAGCTGGGGGTGTTCAGCCTGGAGAAGGCTCCAGGGAGAACTTGGAGCTCCTGCCAGTGCCTAAAGGCACTGCAAGAGCGCTGGAAAGGGACTTTGGACAAGGGCCTGGAGGGACAGGACAAGGGGGAATGGCTTCCCAGTGCCAGAGGACAG
>VWZW01000739.1:118441-130072 GCA_013397115.1 Edolisoma coerulescens | reverse complement strand
ACCGAAACATTCAGCTTCATGAAATTCCCCATTTTTTTTTGGCCGCAGGAATGTTGTTCAGGGGCAATAAGCGGGGGGAAGAGCGATGTGCAATGGCGGGGAGGCAGCTGCAGCTTTTCTTGGGTTGAGGATTACAGATCTCTGCGCAGGTTTTGTGTTTTAGAGAGCTCGGAGGCTCAGGCTGCGCTCCTGGGGCTGTTGGAAACGGCTCTGGTTGGTCTGAGTGAGTTTGCACCTTGGCAAAACGTGGGCGTGGGGCGCTTGCGTATAAGCGGGTCCTTTTCCCCCCTTTTTGTGATGGTAGGGAGAGAAGTGTGCTAGTTTTATCGGCATTGCATGGCTGATAAAGTTCAGTTTCAGCCTTATTTTTATAGACTCATTTAGCTTGGAAAAGGCCTCTTTATCAAGTCCGACTGTTCCATAATACTGTGCTCCCCACACCTACATCAACGGGAGAGGGGAAAAAAAAGGCAACACGTTGCTATTTTTGTTGTTTTATAATGAGGAGCTGAAGATTCAGTGCTCAGCAGGAATATCGTGGTAACCAGTTCCACCAAGTTTGCCTTTACAGCTCTCCGTGCTGGTAAGTGACTTGTTGAGGGAAGTGGAATGGGTGTCAGTGCCTGACACCCACTGTGGGTAGAGCTGCTGCAGACACTGAACACTTCCCTGCACACTGGAACATGTTGGTTAAAGGCTTTGGAGAGATAGCATAGGAAATCCTGAACCACAAGCTACCTTGCCTGCTTGTAAAGGCATCTCAAAGGATCTTGCTGGAATAAATTCAGGCTACTCTAAATGTTTTGCTGGAAAGAATTTTGTATCTCTTCTGCAAGGGTGCTTGCCTAGTGAAAGGTCAGGATTTGCAAACAGTGGGAGTTTTGCGTGAAAATGCACTTGGACAGTGAATTACCCTGTGATTTGTGAAGGGTCCTTAAGTGATTGCTCTGTGTTGTGAAAGGCTTTCTGCCCTCAGAAAGCAAACTTCTAATACCTCCTGGGATGAAGAGGCCTGTGAAATGGCTCATTGATTAAGCAAATCATTAGCAGAGTTGAAAGAACATGAACCTGGTGAATTAACCTCTGAGGTCTTGCTTTTGCACTGTACTGCCCAGTCCTGTGTCTAGAGCTGCTGGTGCTCATCTCAGCCAGAAGGATATTAGAGATTGATCTGAAGGATCAGTTGTGAACCGACTGGGGAGAAGACCTGCATGTATTTCCTGTATTCAGATCTGTTTCTTAAAATAACTTTGCTTGCTTGCACAACTAACAGAGGACAAGTTATGTTTTCACTTGAGAGAGGTCATTTGAATTAGCAGCATCTGAACTGTTAAATTGAGAGTTAACGGCAAGCTAAGTGCAGAGAATAAATAATTCAGGAGACCTATAAAATATGTAGGGTTGACCTGAGACCTCAGCGGCCACCTTACTGGCACTGGCATGTTAATGATAGATCTAGGACACATGCATAATTCAAAATGGAGTGTGGTTTAGGGACAGTGATTGGCTTCATCTCTAGATAATCCTGATTAGCAATGGAAAGCTGTCTTAACTCTCCTCAGGTCAGTTTTCCTCCGAGGCACCTCGTGGGGATCCTGCAGTGATATTTGTGCTTTTTAACTTAATTCTTTGTGTGTTTCTGCCTGGGGAGACAGGGGATGTTGCCTTGGCAACTGCAACATCCACCAACCCCTTGCCAGTGCTGTAGCCTGCCTGGGCTGGCTTCAAAGCCGAGTCCAAGTGCCTCTCAGAGGAGCTCTGACTCACGCTACGTTTTGGGGATAGTGATGTGGGACCCTGCAGATCAAAACTGGCAGAGGTGGTGTAGAGGTTCATTCATAGGACCTCATGAGCTGCTTGATCATGTTGGACAACTTCTCCCACTACAGAGAATGTGTAGAACAAACCCACTAGACTTCTTTTTTATTCCTACCTCCCTGAATATTTTTTTTTCCAAGTATCATGCTTGTGCAAAGGGCTGACTTTGGGGTGAGCATGTGAATGGCTCATACTGTCCTTTAGTCTTATTGCTTCCCTAGCATCTGGTTTTGTCCTGGTGCCTGTGAATTTGCCTGAATTAAGTCTGATCCTATTTAAAAACAAGAAAAAAAAAAAAAAAAAAGGCTGCAGGCTTCTGCCTCTATATCCATTCCTGTATATATGCAGAGGAATGTCCTTGGATATCAACCCAATATTGTAAAAATCAGAGCAGATCTTGGACCAATGCATAGGGTTGGATGATGCTCTGAGACACCTGGTCGGGTAGGAGGGGTTGTCATCTCCTGATCCTGACCTGCCCCTCTTTGGCCATAGGATGCCTGGGAGGTGTCCTCCTTGTGGTTTGCTTTAACAAGGTTTCAGTGTCTTTTTAACCATATGTAACACTTGTATTTCCTCTGAGTTAATTTCTTTGGCTGACTTTTAATTAAGTCCTGTCAGTTGGGTTTTTCTGGTGCCCAGGTGTGAAGACCTGTTTACTTCCACTCTTGGGATCTTTGATTCTGCTTCCCTGCCTATATACATGTTGTTTGTGTAATTTATCTGAAATAAACTGTGCTGGAAGAGCACCAGATGCTGAGTCTGTATTGCAGAAGTCAAATGCTTGGTCAAACCATTTGCTGACTCCTGGGTCTCCTTGGTAGCAACTCCTGCATTTGATGTTTAATGGAATTAAATGATAAAAGTGTAGTGAGCCCATCACCAGTTGCAGGATAGCTGGCTAATGTCCCTGAGCTTCCTTGGAACACCGCAGATGGCTGCCATCTCTGAGCAGCAGGGAGGTCTCCTGGAGAAGTTGCTACTCTGTCCATCATGACAAGGAACATCTTTGAGAGCCATGCATGGCTTAGTGCAGGGAGTATCTCATCAGTACTCCAGGGAATGGGCTGCTGTGTGAGCTGGGGTGCTCAGGATCTCATCTGAGACCAGGACAGCTGTTGGTAAAGTATGTCCTGTGTAGACATGGTTTGCCAAGCCTGACCCCAAAAGTCATGGAATGGCTTGGGTTAGAAGAGATCTTAATGATCATCTAGTTAAGGCTCCCCAGTCAGGCTTTCCAGTTCTGGAACAGGTACTCTGGAAAATACTCCAGGGGCTGTGCTGTATGGCCAGGACAGGATGAGCTACTGTCTTCAGCAGCAGTAGAAGATGGAGGTTTGGGTTTCTTCAGGGTCCAGAATATTTCCTTGGGAAAAGACTGATAGAAATGGATACAAAATGCTGGTGTAGGCAGTATCCTTGTGCCTCAGAGTTAATTGTAGTTATGTCTACTGGGCCCTTTTAAACTAGGTTGTTAGGATAATCTGTTTCCTGAAAGTTAGAGAAAATGCCTTGGGTTTTTAATATGTGAAGGGTGCTTGGTGTGGGCCCACAGGTGAGCCCTTAAGAGGAAGTATTTTCTCTAATGGACCAAACCCATAGTGTTGGGTTATTCTTCTGTGGCTGAGTGCCAACCCCCCCTTTCCTCCCACATTTCTGTTGACTTGTCAAAGCTCTTCTGCCAAGAAAAACTAGTAACTGGCCTGGTTCTCCAGAGCATGGAGGGTCTTTCCAAAAATGCCTCCTGGCCGCTGAAGGTGAAAGGAGGCAAGGCTTGCATGGGAGGTTGAATAGGTCTGACATGATGAATAGCAAGCTCAGGACTGTCTGGAAAGGATTGTCTTGGCACTAAAATCTGTAAATGCCTGGTTGATGACATGGGTTCATCTGGAGCCTGTAGGTTTGGTGCAAAGGTAGACCTGATGAACTTGCCAGGTGATTGACCATTCCCACAGTCCTTTCCTTTGCTATTGGGCATCTTTTAATTTCTTAACTGGGAATTAAATGTTAATATTCAGCCCATGGTAACTACTGACTTTTCTGGTATGGAGAATCTTGTTCTCTTTGAAGGATACCTTTGCTTTCAGCAAATAACTGACCCAGGACACCACTTGTCTAAGGGCAGGTGCTTAGAGCTGTCTGCCAAACCACTGCCTTCCCTCTGTCTACAGGAGTTGAATGTGAGCTTCATGTGGTTCGAAAAACAAGCTGACAGGTTGACTTGTGCTACCCATTACTGGTCTATTTACAGGACTGGCAATGCCTACAATTTGTTCAAATATCTAGAAAATGCTGAAGTACAAATTCTCATCTGGAGGGATAAACAGTTCTTCTCTTTGGGAAGAGGATAGGGATTTAGCTGATCCAAGGCTGCAGTGTTTGGTTTATGAAGCCAAAGAGGTTTGGTAGTGTAAATGCAGGTGCTGGAAGAAAAAAATTGCATGGGGCTGGGCTTTTATTGTGAGTCACAAATAATTTCTAAGACTTTTTGGCTTCCTTTGAGGACATAGACACATGGCCAGTGACACCACTATTGCTAAGAGCTTTCTTTAAACTTGTATCTGGTAATCCTCAGTCTACATCAAGTCTGTCCATGTACAGCTTTGTAAGGTTTTTGGGATAGCAAGTTCCTGGAGCTGTGGCCCCTCGGCAAGAATTGAGCAACCTGGTCTAGTGGAATGTATTCCTGCCCATGGCAGGGCATTGGATTGAGATGAGCTATAAAAGTCTCTTTGAATACAAACAATTCCAACCCCAAAGATTTCTTTTACCTTTGAACAGGCAACTGGCTTTGTAAAAAATGTGGTGGAGTTATCACTCACCCCAAATTTGGGGATTTACTGCTAGATTTTACAGCATGCGATTTCTGAATCTCACTGCAAATCAATGCACGGTGACAGTTTAACTCAACATATTCTCCTGTCTCACCTCAGAAACAGGAGAACTACTTGCTGGCTTCATTGTTAATACTGCACTATATTATCTTGTAAAGAACTGCCTCCAGCTCTAGCTGCTGGTTGAACCTAGATTAGTGCTGTTGGTTTCAGTTTGTTGGAAGTTGTAGTGGTATGATCTATCCCAGCCTAAAACTTGGTCTGCTTAGAGTAATTAATGCCCAACCCACTGCTGGGATTGTCCATGTAACATGGACTAAGCAGAACCAAGGGTCTGAACTGGGTGGTCTGGCTCTAGATTTAGACTGCAGCTTTTTGTGTGGCTCCCCCCTGAATGTTGCCAGGGATGAGGCATCTCTGTGTTTCACTACCTTCATAGTAAAAAGCTTCTTCCTTATCTAATCTAAATTGACCCTCATTCCTATGAAACAGATGCTTTACATATGCAGAAGATGTGTCAGTGTCTTTGTAGAAACTACCAAAAATCCTAGTGCCTGTTTATACGTAGAGAAGCTATTTTCAGTCACTTTCATTTGACTGAATGTGAACACTTGCTATGGTATTACCACTAGCGGGGTCATATCTCGTCAGCAAGGACTGAACCTATTCAATGTAATAGCTTCTTTCATAGTCCTTCTAATAACAGGCTGATCGTTAAACACAAAAGGAAATATGTAAATATACTTGATTTGTATTTTGGGCAGTTATTATGGTGCTTGTAAATAAAGTAATGAAGAAAAGTGAAGGAAAACCCACTTGCAAGTGCTTCTTTCTGAAGGTTGTTGAGTATATTGCCAAAAGCTGCAGTGGGTGGTTCCTCATATAGAAAGCAAGTCTTTCACTTCAGTGTTTTACCCACTTTTGGTTTTCTCCCCACTTGAATATCTTAAGCTTCTACAGGAGTGGTTTTCAGCTCTTTACTGCTTTAGGAATGCTGATAGTTTTCCATACCCGTAGAGCTGTGGATCCTCAGGGCTGTATGTTGAGGTGTTGCTCAACCAGCCCTTGGGCTGTGCTGAGTAAGGCTGGAGCACAGAGCTTTCCTTGAAGAACACTGGGAGTTGTGTAACAGGTCTTGTGAAGGGTGGATGAGAACAGCTCAGACCACAGCCTGGTATCTGCTTGCATGTGGTTTGAGGTAGCTGATCTTTATTGTACTGTGAGCTCATGGGGTTCCCTCTTACCAAACACCATTTCAAGGAACTGGCAGTTTGAGGTGAGGGTATGTGTTAGGAACATGGGTTAAGATCCTCTGCATTTTTATGGTCAAGTGAACAGAGGCTTGCTCGGATGGGAACTGGTGGTTACCCATTAATCCCCTCCAGTGTTCTGAAAAAAGCTGGATGTTGGCAGATGGCAGTCCTTCCTCTTCCAGGATGCTCAAACTCCATGGGAAATAATAGCTTTTAGCAAGCCTTGCTCTAAAAGCAAACTGCACATTTATCTAAGACCTCTTATAAAATAAGTTGAACTTGATGATCCTTCGTTCTATGATTCTATTTGAAAGGAAAAGTATTGTTACCTTTGCTCAGTGTGCAAATGTAATTGTATTTCTTTTATTTTTCTTTCCTTAGGCACGGGATCGAACATTCTTTCTGCTCTGCAGGATTTGTTCTGGCTATTGAAATCCAAAGTAGAGAAACAACTCCAAATCATCTCTGTGCTGCAATGGGTTCTCACTTTCCTTATCATGGGTAACAGCTTTTGGCCTAAAGCAAAGGGGTTTGGCTGTAATTGTGGAAGAATTTTAATGTTAACTTTTACATAAGCATTAATTAACTGGATCTGTACTGCAGCAGGGTAGTTCCTGGGGTGTATTGTAAACCGGTTACATTGATATTTTCAACAATAAATGACTTTTCCTGGCTCTAGAAGCTCATAAGAACTATGGAAAGACTGACTGATGTTTAGCTCATGTCTGTGTCTACTGTGCAAATGAGGCTGAAACAATTGGAAATGTCTTATGGCTCGTTCATGGGAATATCCACCAAGATTTCTTAGAAGCAGCTGGTAACTGAAGCAAGTGATTGCAACAGGAATGCCTTCTTCTTGGCTTGGTCTCCTTCCAGGAGGTACCAGAGATGGGCAAGAAGTGGTTGTGTTAGACCAGTAAAAGAGTAAAGCCTGTTTGTCCCTGGGCACTTGGATTATGTGAAACCTCAGGCTGCTCTGCTCCACTGGATTGTTAGTAATTAAACTGGAGAATGACTGCACTCAGCACCTGTCTCACTGTACCTTCCCGATTCAGTTTGTGCTAAAATGACAATGTCATTTGTGGGTGGGATCCTTGGCACCCTGGTGGGATGGCTGATGTAGAGCTGGTGTAACCTGTGGAAGATGTGTGTAGCTGTGGGGAAAAAAACCCTTGCTGTGGGCCACAAAGAAATCTTGGTGTTCATCAATCTGGTGAAGCAGCTGCCCTACCTGGAGATATAAGAGATGCCTGGAGGCACCATTAAGGGGAGGTTGAGGTTTTCCAGAGCTCTAGAGGAAGCTGCCTCAGCCCTACATAAGGGGTTTTTAGCCAAATCCAATTTGATTGAGGGTTAATGACATCAGACTGAGACTAAGACTTCAGCATAGAAGAGTCAAAAGGCAAGGGGTGTGAACAGAGACCAAAACCTGATGCAACCTTGTTTTCTTCTTTCTTGCACCTCTCCAGGTATTGCTTGCACTTTAATCCTCATGTACATACTGTGCACAGATTGCTGGGCAATTGCTGCTCTATATTTAGCCTGGCTGGTATTTGACTGGAATACACCAAAGAAAGGTAAATATTGCAGAACAGATCATTGCTGTTAGTGTCCCTGTCTCCATATTTGGACAAAGAAGCATTTCCTTATAATGGATGACTTCCCTTCTTAGTGGGACTTGGCTGAATCAATGACCAAAAGCATTATTCAGTGAAGCATTTAAATGTCAGCCCTCGGCACGAGCAGTGACTGCAGGTTTTATTGATGCTGAGGGCAATACAAAGTTAACATTCACTAATATCATGCCATTGCTGGCTTTTACTAACATAAGGCAGAGGTTCTTTCTGTAGTTCAGAAGGATCTAAAGGTTCAAGACCTTGCTGTCCTCTCCAGCTCTTGCAAGGTTCAGATTATGATGTGATTATTAAGATGTGGCTCCTCTATGGAGTCAGTGTTGTTGCAAATTAAGCAGAAGACTTTATTTCAGAAAAAAAACCCTGTAGAAGCCAGCTCTGGGAACAAGCAGTGGTTACAAGCTTTGGCAACTACTTTTATCACTAGATTAGCACAGTTCTCCATAGCTTCAAGATGACTGAAATCATCCAGGATTTTTGCCTCTCCCAAAGGTTGAATCTGAGTGTTTCTACTTTGAATTGTAGAGTTGTCTACCATGAATTTGCAGTCAAGCCTTAATTTACTTGAAGTACCTTGTATTCAGAGCATGCACTGATTTCAGTGAATGATGCAGGTGTTCCACTTGAAGGAATGAAAGTGTTGATTCCTCTAGTGAGACAGCAAACACTGGAGTCCTTTAGGCTTTTTGATAGACAACCATGTGGAAAGAGCTTTAAAAACATGATTAATTTTTCTCAACAGGGGGAAGAAGATCCCAGTGGGTGAGAAACTGGGCTATATGGAGGTACTTCAGGGATTATTTTCCAATAAGAGTAAGTGAAAGTTTAACTCTATACCCTGGGATTTAACTGCTTTAGTGTCTTGTACTGGCACTAGTCTTATCTGTGACACTGAACTGTAAGCAAGACATGGCTCAGTTACCATTGCCACACTACTGCTTGTGGCAGCCGTGGTTAGAAAATCTAAAATGTATCACCAGTGGTGGCAAAGTGATTGCCAGAAGCTTCTGTTTCTAGTGGTCTTGTCAGACTTCTGGAGGCAATCTGCAATCCTTGTTCATCTCTCTAGCTTCTGGAGACACTGGCACAGGTTGTTCTAACAAGTGGCTGCCTCATCCCTCGAAGTGTTCAAAGCCAGGCTGGATGGGGCTTGGAGCAGCCTGGTCTAGTGGAAAGTGTCCCTGCCCATGGGAGAGAATTGGAATTGGATGATCTTTAAGGTTCCTTCCAATGCAAATCACTCTGTGATTCTCTGCTGTGCTGCAGCAGAGTCCTGTGTGGTGCCTGACCCTAACACTGTTCTCCTCTCATAAATCATAAAATCTAGCCCAGTTTTTGCCTGTTTTCTAGTAACACTTCTGCTCTGGGATGTATTGGGCCAGAATATCTGGGACCCCTGGGCACCAAAAGTCTTAGCACTTCCCAGGAAGCAGTGAAATTTGTCCTCAAGTCTATTTGCTTTGGAGAAGGGGGTTTTCCAGCAGTGGGAATAGCTTCAGTTCTCCAGCTCACCACATACTTGTATTTTTCCTGCTGGTTCAGACATATTGCAGAAAGAGGATAGGGCTGCCAAACTGCTCTGGGACTGCAGAATTAGCTGGATGACTTGGAAGGGAGCAGGGGTCAAATTCAGCGAGGAGGAAACTCGATCCTCTTTGGAAGGGCACACAGCTGAAAGGACTATTATGTAAGGTTGTTGGCAAGTTTTATTTATTGAGTATGAGGGAGGGACCTTGATACAGCTTTTGAGCTACCGATCCCCAAGACAGTCCAGCCTCAGAAAGGAACAGGGAATCCAATTCCAGCAGGATGCCAAAGCACCTTAGGCTGGATTCTTCCTTTGCAATGTCACTTGAACTCTTAGGGTGCCTGAATGTGCTGCTGGTGAACAAGCCTTTTGTTGTACTCTTAGAAACATAGAACCATTTAGGCTGGAAAAGACCTTTTAAGAGCAAGTCTGACCATTAACCCAGCACTGCCAAGTCCACCATGAAACTTGCTGTTGTTAACAGGTAATTCTTGGCAAGTCCAAGTGTATGTGGAAAAATTCACTATGCCTGCACAGGCTGAAAGTCAGCCTGTGTCTCATGGCTGACAGAGAACTGAGCAGGCTCTGCTGTTGAAGATGGGTCTCAGATGTGTTGTGTTCTAGTACCAAGCCCTCAGTGCTGCACTAAACACTGCTGCCTTATATATATCTGAAGTGGGCTCTCTTATCCTGGAGACTGGATTCCAAAGTGTCACCTGTAGTGCTGGTTCTGCTGTTTCATCATTCCTTTGATGGCACACTTAGCCTTGTCTTCATGGAAGTATGCTCTGCAGAAACCCTGCAGGTCAGATCCACTGTAGATACTAAAAGTTTGTCAAACAGCTGGCTTGTTTAACTAGGTTTAGAGATGAGATGGGGTAGATAAACTAAACTTTGCAGCAGTTTTTAAGTAAATACTTGCTAGTTCACATAGCCCATTTGTGAGATCCTCTTATGGGTGTAATTCCTTTGCCACTAAGGGGGAGGAGTTGTGCAAGGTTTATGGAGCCCATTGGCAGTTCACATGCAAAGGGCAGAACATGAGGGCAGACAGCTGGACAACAGAATGACTCCTGCACGTGTTTTGGGGGAGCAGCCAGCTGGCTGCAGGGTGGGTGAAAGCTGCTATAGTGATCTTAGGGCAGAGAGGTGCTAGAGTGGTTTTCTGCAGTTATGGGACTGATCTTACAGCATGAACAATGAATAATATCTCTGGATATTAGGAACGGTACCAAGAACCAGAATGCCTTGGGCTTGAGTTTGCTAAGAGCATAGGAACTCCTGGGTTAAACTAGTTACCTGTTCTTGGTCAAGAGGGAGACTGGTCTACAGAGGATCACTTCTTTAAAAGTTCTCTTTGCAAAAATCCCTTTTTACTGGATCCTGGTCTGTATAATGGCTCAGTAGGGTTTGGTTTGTGTCCCTGGCTCATGGTTTGTCAGGGCAGTCCTCTGCTGCATGTGCCTCATCCTGTGCCATGTGTCCACTGAGTACTGCAAGGACAGATCACACCAGTGACAGTCTCACTGGTGGCACTTGTAATGCTGAACTTGGCTCCTGCAAAGTCTGCACGTGGAGCTGTAGTAGCTGCATCCATACCTGCACTGGTACCACCTGTGTTGGGCTATCAGCTCAGATTTAATTCATAGAATCACAGTACAGTTGGAAGAGACCTTAAAGCTCATTTCATTCCACCCCTCTGCCATGGTCAGGGACACCTTCCATTAGACCAGGTTGCTTCAAGCCCTGTCCAACCTGGCCTTGAACACATCCAGGGATGGGGCAGCTACAGCTTCTTTGGGCAACCTGTGCCAGGGCCTCACCACCCTCAAAAGGAAGAATTTCTTCCTATTTGGCTGGCTGTATTAGAGCAGCTGCATGAGAATCCAGCTCTGCTCCTATGTTTGTGCTGATTAGGCTGGTCTCACTGGAGTCAGCAGTGCCTCCCAGCCTGAAACACCAGGACTATTGTACCCATACCTGGAGATACGAGGTCATGTTTTGTAATACCAGGTGGATTTGGAAAGCAGCCTGAATCTGGCTCAGTTACTCAGCATGAGCAATGGTTGGCCACATTCTCTGGGGCTTCATGCAGCTGCTCTGACAGTAATAAGCTATTTTAGGGCACTAGAAGCTTAAGTTTGTCTGCTGGTTAATGGCTGGCCTTGTAAATAGTGCTTTAAGCTAAGTAGTTCATGAAGCGGCTGAGGAAAATTCCAGTGAACTGAGTCCTGGACCTGAAGTGACAGGTGAAGCCCAAACCCTTGCAGGTATATGCATGATGCTCTACTGGACCAGACAGATCCCAGCAGCCTCCTGAGCACATACTGCTGATCTGAGGATGTCATGTTTGGGAGTGCCGTGATCTAAAGGTTTTATTTAGGTAAAGAAGCTGTCACCTGAGCGTGTGAGCATCTCCATGTGTAATAGGACTCCAGGTAGCCAGGGCTGCACCCGTTTGCCTCACCTTTGTCAGGCTGTGAGCACTTTGGGTGTGTGCAGGGAGACCCGCCCACTGCAGTGGAAGAGTGGGCATCTGGCCAGAGCAGGAATTGCTGCTAAAA
>VWZW01000739.1:41370-118389 GCA_013397115.1 Edolisoma coerulescens | reverse complement strand
TTTTTTTTTTTCAGTGTTCTTGTATTCTGTGTCTTGGCTAGCTTCCTGGCAAAGCTCCTCCTTAATTGTTGTATGTGAGTTACAGAATGGAAATAGAGGGGTTCGATTGCTGTGTCCTAACCTAGTGTAGTGGAAGGCATTCCGGCCCGTGACAGGGGGTTAGAACAAGCTGAGCTTTAATGTCCCTTCCAACCCAAGCCATTCTGTGAATTTGTGACATATATAATACTGGGAGCCTGGCGGGAGGTCTTCAAGTCCTAGCTTGCACTGCTAGGAAGGTAAGATAATTTCTTCCATTGTGTTGCTGAGTGTGATGCAGCTAATTGCAGTTCTTGGATTGTTTTGAAAGCTTACATGCTCATGAGAACTGCTGCTTGGATCCTGCAGGGTGAGCTCTGGTTTTCTGCTCTCTGCGTGCTTCCATAGTCAGTGCTGCTCAGCTCCTACCCAAACAACTGATTTTTATCCTGATCTTTGGCTCCTGGTGCTGAGCAGCAGTGGTTCTGCAGTCCCCTTTCTTCACTACTGAATGTGCCACAGTTCCTACAAATAAAATTGGCAATATGGTTCTTTAGCTGTATCTGGCACTCAAATATCAACACTTGTTTTCTTTACGCTATTGCACTGGCTTACTGCTTCTATAGGCTGGCTTAGGTCTGTGTAAAGAAATTTATTATTATTAGACGGGTGGATGAACTTTTCCAGAGAAACAGGTTTGGTCTCTAACAGGAGCTGGGAACAGGTGTGTTAGTGCAATGGGGTGAAGGTTCAGCTTCACTTCCAGTACTGATTGTCCGACTGGGATGCAGCAAGGATGTGCTGACTCTGCCTCATCATGGGAGCACCAACGCTCCAAAGACATGTGTGGGACTGGAGAAGACCTTGAAGGCAAAAGGAAAAGCCAGGTGGAGGTTCAGAACAGAGTTGCAATAGCGTTGTTCAGTGACAGCTACAGCTGATAACAGGTTGATAACCTATTTGCTTCTCAAGGGGAGAGGTTCAGGAACCAGCAGTGAGTGATTAGCCTCCTGAAGAGAGCTTCAGGCATGGAATCATAGAATGGTTCGGGCTGGAAGGGACCTTTAAATGTATTCTAGTTCCAAAGCCCCATCTTGTGCACTTCACTGTCTTCACTCTTGCTTGAGTCTAGACATAACTGATTTACAGTACTTGAAAAATTCCTGCTTCTAGATTAAATTTAGGGAGAGATGAAGGTGTTGACAGGTCAGACTCTCCCTGGCTGAGTTTGTGCATTAGCAGATTCAAGACCTCCACTTGCAGAGAAGTGCCCAACCCTGTCTGATGTCTGTTGGTCTTAGGTTCCATGGCTTGACTTGAGTGGAAGCACACATAGAATCACTAAGGTTGGGAGAGACCTGGAAGATTGAGTCAAATTATTCCAGTGCCTTTTGGGGAAATTTCCCTGATCTAAACCTCCCTTGATGCTACTTGAGGCTGTGTCCTCTTGCCCTGTCACTTCTTACCTCGGAGAAGAGACTGAGCCTCACCTGCACCCTCCATGTTTACCTTCTGTGAGCCCCTGTGTTGTGGGACAGGTGTAGAGAGCAGTGGCAGCCTGCATGGGACAAACAGGGGAAAAGCACATATATATGAATACCAGGCTAAATCTCAGCCCTTCTCCCTTGCTGTTGGTGAGTTGGATCCCTGCATACCTCCTGCCCAGCTCCTGCAGTGGTGTGGCTGATAGACTGTCATGGGTATTGCCAGCCCTATGGTTCCATTACAGAAGCTCTTGGAGAATAACCACAGCGATAAGACTGCAGCTTGGCTGGGGCTCCTATGCGGTATCCAAGTAAGGGGCTCCACTGGGATCTGGGTGTCCTTGCATGTGGTGGAGGGGCTGGAGCAGGAGAACAGCGTGTCTTCCATATCTGTGACTCTGCCAAGCTCAACATGCAGATGCCTCGTGCTCAGGAATGACAAGAACAAACCCTGTTTCAGCTGTCTGTCTTATAAAGGTGCTGTGCTTGGTGCAGGAGAGATAAGAGGCTTGGAAATCACCACCTTGCTCTGACAGGAGCTTTAAGGAGGAGTGTCTGCTGCTTGTCCAGCCAAGCAACATGTGTCTGTATCTACCAGGCCTGGAGTCATAAAGTCAGAATATTGTTTAGGTTGGAAAAGTCCCCTAAGATCATCAAGTCCAACCATTCTGCCAGAAGTGCCAAGGCCACCACTAACCCAGGTGCCACATCCACACAGCTTTTAACTCCCTCCAGGGAGTCCACCACTGCCCTGGGCAGCCTTTTGTAGAAGTCTCTGTACAACTGAGCAAGAGCTTGTAGATGGAGGCGTTGCTTAGCATATCACTAATTTTTTTCCTGGACAGTGGTTTTTGGTCTGTAGTCTGTGATCCCTGTTTGTTGTAACTGGTCAAGGGGACAGCCCTTCTACCCTGGGAAGTGAAAGCAAAGTCATCTGCTAACCGGGAAAGAAGAGAAAGGGGATGAAGGATGACTTGGTGTGATATAGGCAATGGGACTCTGCAGAGCTGTTGCAACCACAAGCCTCTGTGCCCTCTTCCAGGAGGTCTATATGACCTCAAAGCCAGAGGAAATTGTGCTGAACCTGCTGCTGCATCATGCCTGTATCACAGGTGCTGTTTTAAGTAGCACAGGAGCTGTAGCTTCATCTAGGGGGAAGGCTGAGAATGGGGAGGAGGGGATCGAGTTTCTTGGCACGCTGCTTTAGTGTGTCGCAATGGTACTTCAGTTCCCTGTAGCGTGATCCAACAGAATGGACTTGCATAGTGCCAAAACGCTTCTTGCCTAAGGCAATGGGGTGAGTAATGCTGGTGTGACATCTTGGGAATCTGTTGGTTTGGTTTATTTTTTCCCTATGGGAACTGATGCAGAGTGGCCTTTGCATATGCAGTTTGAGAGATTGGGTGCCAAAGCTTCAACTTGTAGGTCTGAGAGCTGCTGGGGTGTTGCAGTTGGCAAAAAGTGGCACTGTTGCAGCCTGTAAGGAGGACATGTTTAGATTAGATATTAGGAAGAGATTATTGACTCTTAGGGTAGTGCGGCCCTGGCACAGGTTGCCCACAGAAGCTGTAGCTGCCCTATCTCTGGGAGTGTTCAAGACGACGTTGGACAGGGCTTGGAGCAACCTGATCTAGAGGAAGTTGTCTACCCATGGCAGAGGTTTGGAACTGGATGATACTTAAGGTCCCTTCCAACACAAACTATTCTAACACATGGAAAAAAATTAAATTTTATCTCTATTTTTGTAGGATGATGCAGCAGCCCTGCTGTGTTTTGTGCTGTATGCTCCCTCAGACTGCATGTGTACTGCCCGGGGAAGATGCTCTGACACATGGGATGCTGCTGCTACCTAAAGCATCAAAAAAGCTCTCTGGCAGTATTGGTATCAGGGTTGTTCCGTGCTAGCTATGACAGCTGTGGAGAGTCCATGCTGTGCAAACAGAGGAGCAAATGGTTAGGAATATTGCACAGCCTGAAAACAATATGATCACAGCTCCTAGAGCATGTCCTGCAGGAATCAGAGATGGCTTGAGGTGTCTCGTTGACCTTTTGGCATGTAGGCCAGGGCAGAACCTCTTAAAAGGAGGGATAGTTTCCAGTGGTTACCACCCTTCTGCACATTTTCCCACTTGGAAGGTGGCCAACAGGCACATTAACCGGTTGGCTCTTTTTTTCAGGCCTTAAGTGAACTTGCTTCTCCTATGAGACAGTGATGTTTATGTTCTTTCCCCCTCATACTGGGATGTGAGCCACTAATGTGCCAAGACAGGGCCTGGAAGGAGGCGTAGCTGTGGCTACAGGACTGAAAAACTTGGTTGGTTTGGGCAAGAGGTGTGTAAGAATTCCTTAGGAAGGAGTAGAGAAGCAAAAGGCCCAGGCTGCAGAAACCCAGGCCCTATTCCTACCTGTCTGGCAGGCTTCTTGTGTCCGAGATCAGTCTGTTTATCCTGCTCCCTCTGCTTGGGAAACTGAAATCTAAATGGCTGCTCCTACCAGAGCCTCTGAAATCCAGGAGACCCCATACATGAGCTCTTAGGCTGTTCTCCCTGGTGGGAAGAGAGACAAAACCTGGGGGATATGACTCTTTTTTGCTTCTCCCATTTTTACTTACTACCTGAAAATACTCATCTTCAATTGAGCTCTTTTTTCTTTCCTAGCTGGTTAAAACCCACAATCTGCTGACCACCAGGAATTACATTTTTGGGTACCATCCACATGGCATCATGGGCTTGGGTGCCTTTTGCAACTTCAGCACAGAGGCCACGGGTGTCAGCCAGAAATTCCCTGGGATCCGACCGTACCTTGCTACCCTGGCTGGGAACTTCAGGATGCCCATATTGAGGGACTACTTAATGTCTGGTGGTAAGCGCAATTACACTGTGCCATTTCTGCTCATGCCCTTGGCTCTGAGCTGTCTTTACCTCTTTCAAGTGAAAAGCTGTGTTGGAAGCTCAGGTAACCACTTCCTGCTGGTAGCATCACCCAAACATTGCTTTCATATAGTTGTCCAGAGGAAGCTATGAATAAATGTGAGAAATCCTGTCTAGTGGAAGGTGTCCCTGTCCATGGCAGAGGGTTGGAACTGGGTGGTCTTTAAGGTCCCTTCCAACCCAAACCATTCTGTGATTCCGTGAATATGACTAGTTTGGGCTGCAGGGACTGCTGCTCTTCTGTGTTCATGCTTAACTCTAGGATACTCTTGTCCAAAGGCATTGTAAAGATATCTGACATCTGTAGTTGTGGAAGGTGGAGACATGGAACAAAGTTGTCCAAATTTTTGTTAGAAGGTACAGGAAGAAGTTGCACTGGCTGAAAATACTGAGTAACCATGGCCAGCTCAGCTCCTGGACCCACTACCACATGACTTGTCACACATCTGTGTTTTGTGGTGGTGGTGGATTCTGCCTCCACCCAACTGCACTGCTGGGTGCCTGCCAGGGGTAAAGATTCTGAGGTATTGCATGGTTCCAGCTGTTCAGAGAGCCCCTTCCTTGAATATATTCCTATAGATGGATTACACAGATAATGTCGTGATGTTAAGTGTGCTGAATTACATTAATAGGTCTGTTTTAATGGAATCCAGGATTTTAATGCTCGGGGCTTGTAAGTTATGACTGGGCAGAGGAAGCAGTGTGTAAAATATCAGTAAAGTGTTCTTGCGTGGCCTGAGCTTCCTTTTTGGAGTGCGGATGCCTGTCAATTAGATAGAGCTGAGGGAGTAACACAGAGACCATGAGTTGAACAATCCAGTAACCTTTTTGCTGTTTCTGGAACTGAGTCATCAATAAATGACTTTAAAACAGATATCTTAATAAGTACCATGGCTGGGAAGATGATAGGAGTAGCTGTACCTGACTCTGACTTGTTAGAATTGACTATTTCTGAGATTACTGTTTTAATTAAGTGAGGGAGAGAAAAACTAACTGGAACTGGTGCAGAAAAGGTGTTTGTCCCTATCTAGAAAGGGCAGTATCTCAAGCTGGTTTTTATCTTCCTGCACTGATATTAGTTGCTGTGTGAAGTCCATAATTTGGGAATTCACAGGACAGCAGTGTCGCTGTGGAACCGCTAGCCGCATGCAAGAACCAGGCTGGATCGGGTGAGGTGAAATTCTGATTTTATTATTTAATTCTAAAACTTACATAGACTTTTGAAAGTTCCTTCGGATTGGGTCAATTCAAAACCTCCCTCTAGGCCGATAGGCCAGGCTGAACTGTCCACCTTTCCAGAGACAGTTTCAATAACATCCAAACCTTATCTTTATTTATAAAACACAGGGAGACGAAGAGAAAAATTCCCATGGGAAAGAGTCTGTGCTGTCACACAGCAGCACATGAGAAGTTGGGATCTGCTTTCCAGTCTGTCACATCTATAAATTTAGTTGTGTTGCCTAAGTTTCCATGCAGCCTTTCTATATTTTAAAAAACCATCTTCAATCTGCTCAGTATGACTGGCAGACAAATCTTGTGGCCAGCCAGAGCTGCTTTCTCCTTTTTGGAAGGAAGGTGGGAGTAAACATTAGCAACGTCATTGCTGGCTTGGCTATCCCTGACCGTTGTGCTTCCTCTGTTCCTAGGATCTAAGCAAGAGTACAGGTGTGATGAAGTTAACCTTCTGAAAGACATAATTTGTCTTCACTTTCCTATACAAGAACTAAAGAGTGCTGATAAAAAGGCCTTAACATCACTTGGAAAGCACTGATAATTCCCTCAGTCCTTTTCTCTGTGGATGAATCACTTTGGGTGAAATGACAACAAATCCTAACACTGTACCAATACACATAGTTGGTTTACAACTAGTAAGAATTCTTAATTTTACAGCCTACTAGAGGTTAAGGTACAGCAGGGATCCTATAAGGCATGAGGAGATGAAAACCCTATATGCTGTGTGAATGTGCTAAAGAGCAGCATTTATCTATTGCGACTCATCTCCATGTCTCATTGCACTTTCTGAAGGAATGATTTGGTGCTGTGAGCAGCAATCTCCCCCTGCTAACAAGTGTGAAAGAGCTGAACATAAATCTGTTGCCAGGCCTGTGTAGCCAGCATGAGCCTTGATGTGGAGAATGGGAGAAGGTTGAAAGTGGGAGGAGTGAGTATAGCCTGAGCCTTTCAGAGGAAAAATGGTCACACTTGATCTGTTTCAAGTGTGGTCTGCTCTCTTCTTATCTGGAGTTGGGATAGGTGATGACACTGGTACCCAGATAGACATCAAGGCTGGCAGACTTGTCCTGTCTAAGCCCCCAGGGCCTGTTCATCAGTTCTTGGCTCAATTAATGAATACCATGAGATGTGCAAAATCAGCTTCTAAGATTAAATAGTGTAATAGGGCAATGACCTAAAGTACTCAGATCAGGTGTGTTGTGTGATGGGAATGTAAATGCTGGCATCTCACTTCTCCTTGGCTTATTCTAGCCAAAAATGTGAGGCAGGAGCAAGCTCGGACACCAATTGCAGGATAAAAGCACGAGTTTAAAGAGCAGACAATCAAATTTCTTCACATTTTTAGAGCAATACAGAGGAAATTAAAGATTTCATTTCCCTGGAGTGGTGACTGATGCTTTAGGGCAGAGATAGCTTACTAAAGCTGAAGGGAAGTCCTGCTCTTTCCAGTGTGGCATAGAGAGAAAGACCTTCCCAGACACTTTCCTCAGAAGTGGACTTACGTAAACACACTGTCCCGTACATCCTTTCCTTCCCAGGACAGCAAAGGATTGCAAGAGCTTCATGTTATTTCAGATCTGTCTTAAAGATCTGAATTTATTCTTTTTGTATCATTAAAGTATTCTCCCACATCTATTCCCCTACCTAATTTTGCTGAGGAATTGGTCAAAATCAGACTTTTATCCATCAAAATAACACAACTGCTTTCTTCCTCACTAAAGGTAAACCAAATCCTACTGTAAAGCTTACATGGAGGGAGGATGTCTGACACCAATGCCTGTGATGTCACTAGGCAGAGAAAATCCTTGCTGAAGTCTTTTGATAAAGGGGAGTTTTTGAGAGCTGATGTTTGTGGAGTTTATGACCAAGTCTAGTGCTGCCAGGTCTATGAACTGCTAGTTTAGTTGAGGAACAGGTTGCCTGCTAATACCACCCTCTCTGACCACAGGGAGGTTGGACATCTCAACTTGAGCCATAAACTTTGTGCTGTAAGTATGAGAAGATCCTGAAGTCACCAGCCAATCTCGTAGCGTGACCCTTGTGTCTGTCTCCTTGATCCAGGTATATGTCCTGTGAACCGTGACAGCATAGACTACATCTTGTCCAAGAATGGCAATGGCAATGCCATCATCATCGTGGTTGGAGGGGCAGCAGAGTCCCTGAACTGCACTCCAGGGAAGAACTCCGTGACACTGAAGAACCGGAAAGGATTTGTGAAACTGGCTCTACGGCATGGGTAAGAGGAAACCTCAGTGCTGGAGCAGTACCGCTACCATTCGGAAGGTGCTTATATTTGAACAACTTGGTCTAGGTGAAGATGTCCCTGCTCAATGCAGGGGGATAGGCCTAGATGGCCTTTAAAGGTCCCCTCCAGCCCAAACCATTCTGTGATTCTGTTCCTTGAAGCAGCTGATACCTTGGAGGGATTCTCCTTTCTGCAGTTTTGCTGTGTTATGTGGATGTTTGCCCAGAGCATCAGACACCAGTGTCCTTTAGCTTCTGCCCCTGAGCAAGGTACAGGGGTAGGGGGATCCCTGGGACAGCAGGAGGCTTCCAGGGCAAGGAGAGGCAGGTGTCAGTAACCTGCATGGGGTGATGACCTGTGCAGTCCCCCTGATCCCCATGTGTCTGAAAGGATATGTCCATCAAAAATAGGAGTTGAGTATATATGGAAGCATGTCCAATGCCTGACTGCACAGTGTTCCACAGGCCCATTGTCAGTACAATTCTCTTGTATGCCTTCAGAGTATATCTATTATGTCATGCCAAGTCTGGCTGGCTTATGTCAGTACCCTGTGCTGCAAAAAAAGCTCTGGGCAATATATCAGCGACTGTGCAGCCTGGCAGAACACACAGCAGCAAGTGAGGGGCTCTCCAACTGTGGTCATATGAACCACAGTCCAGGGGCTGGGGTCCTGACATCTTTCTCTCTTTCTAGAGCGGACTTGGTTCCTGTCTACTCCTTTGGGGAGAATGAAGTGTACAAGCAGGTGATCTTTGAAGAGGGTTCCTGGGGAAGATGGGTTCAGAAGAAGTTCCAGAAGCACATTGGTTTTGCTCCATGCATCTTTCATGGCCGTGGCCTCTTCTCCTCCACCACCTGGGGGTTGTTACCTTACTCAAAGCCTATCACTACTGTTGGTAAGGTTTTGGTATAAACATGTGGTATGCCTCTCTAGGTAGCAGAATACTTGAGTCTATGCTGTACACCTGCTGTAGTTGGAATCTATAAATGGCTTTCCCTTCTATATAAAACCTTCCAGCAAAACTGAGAGCGAGCTAGAAGAGTTTCCAGACGCTACAAGCCTTCAGTCATGTTCTGCTTCTAGGCAGTTTTGCAAGAGAGCTCTTTCTGAGGGGGAAGAGGCTGTGGCTCTACTTTCCTTGGCCTTGGACAGCTAAAGTCAGAAGCAACCTGGCCCCCCATGCTCTTGGAACTGGCCAGTGGGATGCTGTCTGACAGCTGAATCTTTAAGCCAACCCTAAAACTTGCATTTGAGTCTTCCAACCCAAAGCAGCGAGGCTTTGAGGGAGGGGGAAGAACAGTCAGCTTTGCTTTTGTGGTGTGTATAGGGGAATACATAAGAACTGACTCTTGGCTTCTGTTAATTGTGGAGGGATTTATCACTCTGCTGTAAACAGAAGGGGGACTTCCCAGCCACCTTGAACAGTAGAGGCATTTGTGTAGCTAAAGCAAATCTGGTATTGCTGCAGATGTGATGTGGGTCCTTGTGGGACAGTTGTGCTTCAGAGCCTGGTAAAAACTGGGAGGAATCAGGCAAACCTCTGCTATAATGGCAAACTGTGCTGTGCCAGAATGGATGTGCTGAACTACCATAGCTGTATCCATCGAGGACAAATATCCAGGTTGTAGGAACATTTAAGCTAATGTGGATTTGTCCCTTTTTTTATCAGTTGGAGAGCCCATCACCATCCCCAAAATCGATAATCCATCCCAGAAGGATGTGGACTTCTACCATAGCATATATGTGGACTCCCTGATCAAACTCTTTGACAAATACAAGAGCAAATTTGGCCTGCCAGAGACTGAGGTATTGGAAGTCAACTGAAGGCACTGGCTCAGCAGCACCTCCTTCTCTCAGAACCAACACATCTTTTCCAGGAGTCCAAGTTGTCATTGTGTACTTGAAAGCATGTGTGGGTGTATGTATTCTTTAAAACAAGTGTTTAAAGTATTGTTAGACCACTTTTAAAAATAATAAAGAAAGGCTTTGCTTTAGAGAAATCCCATTACACACATCTTTTTATACAAAAGAAAGCACAACTCCCCATTGCTGTGAGGATTTGGATGGGGTAAATGATTGCCTTTGTAATCTGCTATATAATGCTGTTGGATCACCAGCAATGGATTAGAAACATTCCTACAGCACAAGCTATTTTGGGAGAGTAGGATCCATCTGGTTTTCAACCTAAAAAGCAGCAGGTTGATTTGAGCAGCATGGCAGTTTTACAAGCGTGTTGCACAAGAGCCCTGTTGACACATACTCATGTAGCATGAGGGTATTTCTGCTTTGGAAAAGCCCATGCTGGAAGTACAGTTGGGCTGCCAACCCCCCTGGTGTAGCATCTATGACAGATGATGCAGGAAACCAAGTGGGAAGAGTCAGGTGAACCTTGATCCATAGTGTAGTGGATGATTTCGTGGTTGTAATTTCACCAGTGTATTTGAAATGTCAGTTTATAAGCTGGTATGTCCCAGATGCTGCTTGTGCAGAGACTTGTAGCTGGAAATACGGGACTTCTTCATAGCCACAAAACTCCAAGGATAAGCTCTAGGAGCAGTGGGATGGTGCAATCGTGTAGCCCTGGTGTTGCAGACCTTTAGGGTAGTCATAGGGCGAAAATGCAGTGGGACTATTGATGCAAGTGCTTTGGATCCCAGAAGTATTTGGAGAAATCTAGAAGTAACTTCTGGCCAAAGATGGCTTCTAATTACTCCATCCAGTGAATGTAAAGGAGTAGCCTTTGCACACATAGGGTCTAAAGTGAGCTACTTTTAAAAGTATTTATAAAATGTTTACGTGGATATTAACACTGCTTGTAGTGAGATTTCTTCAGAGTACAATTTGTTTATGTATAAACCTGAAACATTGCACTACTTGCATGTCTGACCTGCCTTTTTAACCATTCAGTTGAGTGTATCTTGAGCTCTAAAATGTGCCTTTCTTCCGTGCAAGAGGACGGTACTTCACATTCCTGGAATCTTGCCTCTAAAGACAAATGTTCATCTGTCATATTTGATAGATTATTGTATTACAGAGTATCAATTTTTGTACAAATTTCTAGAAATAAACTTGGGCAAAAATAGTGGGCTGCTTTGGTCCCTTCAGTGTTGCAGGGTGTGTGGCTGGTATTACAGCAGTAGTTTGTGTGATTGCAGTTGTGCCTTTTTTCCTGTGGGGGGGAAAAAATGGTTTGTCTCTCCAAAAGCAGACTCACACCAAAATCACCATCTCTGGAAGTGTGTAGTGGTGGACCTGGAAGAATTAGGTTAAGGGTTGGACTTTATCTTAGAAGTCTTTTCCAACCTTAGTGATTCTTCTACCATCTGCATTCTCCCTGCATGGGGCAGCTAGGATAGTTTAGGCAAATCTTTGTGGTTTAAGGTTGGGGTTTTGCCTGGGAGTGTTCAAGGAGCTGAGGCAGCCTCCATCTGTGGACCTCCTTTACTGAGCAAACAGAGAAAGCTCATGCCCTATTGCTGCTTACAGCAAATTACTTTGGGTTTTGTTGCTGCCTAGAACAGAAAATGCTGGATTGCATCCCAGGTCCTTAAGTGAAGATATCCTTCCAGCCCCCTTCAGTACTTAAAAGGGGCTTTATAAAAAAGAGTGACTTCCTATACAGAGTGCTTAGTGATAGGACAAGGACCAAATAAAAACCTCTATAAATAGGCAATAAACCTAATAGAGGAGAGATTTAGATTGGATATTGGGAAGAATTCTTCCTTGTGAGGGTGGTGAGGCCCTGGCATAAGCTACCCAAAGAAGCTCTTGCTACCTCATCCCTGTAAGTGTTCCAGGCCAGCAACCTGGTTTAATGGAGGGTGTCCCTGCTCCATGGCAGGGGAGTTGGAATGAGATGAGCTTTAAGGTCACCTCCAACTCAAACCACTCTCTGATTATTCTTGTCAGAGCCCCCAGACCTCTACTAGTGGAGGTGCAAAATGCTCCAGAAATAGCTCACAGTGCTGAAAAGTTCTTAGGGGCTCTTCTAGTAACAAGGGAGGGTTTAACCTGTTGTCTTTGGGCTGGGCCTGGCCTGTGAGCCATGGAAGTGATCCATCAGTGGTGGCTGACTTTCACAGCCTGACAGTGCTGTTCTCCAAGGTGAAAGCCAAACTTACTTTTTGCCCTTTTCAGGCTTGGCCAATGGAATTTGAAAGTCTCCTGCTCAGGAAGATAAACCTCGTATGTTGCTTGCTTCCCCTATTCCTCACCCCTAGTAGGATTGATTTGTGTCTCTGTTTTCTGCTAGCTGACATTAAGGTTGGGTTTCCAGTGACTTCTCTGGAAATGCGTAGCAAGAAAAGCTCTGCCCAAGCCACTTATAACTACTTGTGACAAGTCACTGGAATCCACCTTTGAGGATTCCATGAACTGGAGGAGGTCAGTTCTTGCAGAGCATTTTCCAAGCACTGTTTTTGATTATCAAGTTTTAGATCAAAGCATAGCTGCAGACTGCAAATCCCCCTAACACAGAGTAGGGAGAATTATTTCAAACAAGGCTCCATTCCTGCAAAAAGGGATATACTAATGAATATCCTGTGATTTTTCCATACTGCAAGGTTGGACCAGCTCTGTCCAATTCTTGGCTGAGCTGAAAGTACTATTAATTAAAGTTTACCATGAGATTTACACTGAACATTGTTCTTTTGCTATCTATCACCAGTCTGTGAAAGGGGAATTTTTGTCTGATCTCAGCTTGTGCTCAAGGTACTAGCCCAGGGTGTCTCATACAATAGTGTGCAGAAGGCCAAATGCATCCTGGGCTGATCCTACAGTGTGAGCAGCTCAGGGGAGGTGATCTGGCCCCTTTGCTTGTGAGGCCCCACCTGCACTGCTGCCTTCATGTCCCCAGAAAGGCATAGACCTGGCAAGTCCAGAGGATGCCACAAAGAGGCTCTGAGGGCTGGAGCCCCTCTCTCTGCAGCCAGACTGGAAAAGGTGGGGATGTTCAGCCTGGAAAAGAGAAGGCGCCAGGGAGACCTTAGAGCCCCTGCCAGTGCATAAAGGGGCTCCAAGAGAGCTGGAGAAGGATTTTGGACAAAGGCATGGAGGGACAGGACAAGGGGGAATGGCTTCACACTGGCAGAAGGGCAGGGTTAGAGGGGATATTAGGAAGAAATTCTTCCCTGTGAAATAGTGGCACAGGTTGCCCACAGAAGCTGCGGCTACCCCATGCCTGGAAGCGTTCAAGGCTAGGTTTGATGGGTCTTGGAGCAACCTGGTCTAGTGGAAGGTGTCTCTGCCATGGCAGGGGATTGGAACTGGATGATCTTTAAGGTCCCTTCCAATTCAAACCATTCTGTGATTCTATGAACTTAAGCATTAATAGGAGTTGAAATTATCACCTCTGACTTTGTGGTGATAAGCATTAGAACAGGCTCCCAAGGGAAGTGGTAGAATCATGATCCCTAGAAATGTTCTAGAAGTTTGTGGATATGACTCTTGGGGGCAGTGGGTTAGTGGTGGCCTTGGCAGTGCCAGGTTAATGGTTGGACTCAATGATCTCAGAGGACTTTTCCAACCATGACAATTCTGTGATTCTATGACTATGCTGTGTGTTGCTGGGACAATGTCAGGATGGAATTGCTATGCTCTTGCTGCCTTATCTAGGTCACTTCCCTTGGCTGAGATAGGCTGCTGTCCATGATTGACCAGCCCTGATAAAGCTGTCCTTCCAATCTCTTTTGAGAAATGGGCATCTTTGCTTTCCTGTGGACCTATCTTGCCTTTAGTTCAGCAACTTCCCCTTCCTCTGCTTTTGTTTAGCTTGATACATGAAGTACATTTACACTTCTCTGGTTTTTTAAGATTTCCCTGTCCTCCTAACATTCCTCATTATACCTGCAAGAGTCCTGATAAATATATCCCTCATTGCAGGCTGGAAGAGGGGACTTTCCACTTTCACTGCTTTTTCCTCATGTGTTTATACATAGTTACTGTCCTATTTTGTTGTCTTTGCCTCAAATCAGAGCTCTCTCTCTCTGGCAAACAGAACAAAAGGGTACATGACTCAGTTTATGGAAAAGGCATGGCAGTTGGATGCAGGCCACCTGCAGTGATTTAACCCTTCCTTGACTGCCAGCCATAGGGCGGGCATCCAGAGCATGTTACGTGAATCCTGGGTTCAGTTTTAAGCCCTTCATGATAAGAAGGACATTGAGGGGCAGGAGTATGTCCACAAGGGGAATGGAGCTGGGGAAGGAACTGGAGTGCCAGAAGTGCCTTAGGGAGCTGGGTGGGGCTCAGTGTGGAGAAAAGGAGGCTTGGGGGGACTTTCTCACTCTCTACAACTCCCTGACAAGAGAGTGAAGTCAGGTGAGGGTTGGGCTCTGCTCCCAGGGGACAAGGGACAGGACAAGAGGAAACGACCTTAAGTTGCACCAGGGAAAGTTTACATAGTATATTAGGGAAAATGTCTTCACTGTCCAGCATTGGAACAGGCTGCCCGGGGCAGTGGTAGAGTCTCCATCCCTGGAGGGATTTAACAGATGTGTGGATGTGGCACTTGGGGACACAGGTTAGTAGTGGGCTTGGTATGGAATGGTTGGACTCATGTCTTAGGGGGCTTTTCCAAACTTTATGATTCTGTGGGTTTCCTCAGCTGTTTTTAACCTCTCTGTGAAGCAGGGCAGCATTATTTCCTACAGCACCAGCCATAAAGGGGGGATGTCACCAGCTTGCTTTGAGCCCCTCGTTAATTAATGTAGCATAAGCAGAATAATGCTGTTTGTAGTGTGTACACAGCTTTTTTTTTGATTCTATGTGGAAGCAGAGCTGGGTCTAATGAAAGAGATTGAAAAAGAAACAGAGAGGACGTGCTGCCCTCATGAGGTGCCTGTCAGTAACTCCATGATAATGAAGCAAAGCCCCCAAGCATTTTGAGGAAACGCCAAGTAGCAATGCCAAGAAATCACTCACCCAGACTGGAACGGCCTTCTTTGAGGAGGAGGCAGAGACCAGAAATGGATACATTACCCTCTGGATGAATATTTTGTCAATTTAGCCCAAGCAGCAGTGCCACATGGAATAACAAATGACTGTCTGCAGTGCAAATTCTCAAAGCTTCGTGCTTTGAGAAAATGATCCCCTTGAAAATGGTTCTATTTGGCAACATCTTAGATAAATGAAGTTTTTCCATTTAAAGAAAAATCCATACTATCACAAAAATAGGCATTTTCTTGCCTGCTCCTGCCAGGTATTCAAGGGACCATGTTAGGCAGCTGAAAGTGCAGGAAAAAAAAATGCTAATGTAGAGATTTCTCTGTTCTCCTTTGTGGTTATCTTTTCTTTTCTCAGCTGGGTTTTTTGTGGATGATAATGTTTTAACAGGCTGTAAAAGGCTGTAAAATAAGCCTGGTGGGAATTTGAACTCCATTCATGGTCTGATTATTTACAGGTTCCCTGGTTCCTCTTATATCTGGTCCACACTTCTAGCTAATCATACATTGGGAGTTTTTTCCCCCAACAGTTTTTTGCTTTGCTCTGTGCTTTCTGCTGTGCTCTGATCAAGGTGACACAGTGCAGGCAGGAGTGCCCTCCTGCCACATTTGACTGAGCCAATATTAGCCTCTGTGCCAGGATCTCATACTGCCAATACATGAAATCTTGGGAGCGGTTGAGCTTGATCATCTGAGAGGTCTTTTCCAACCTAAATGATTCTGTGATTCTATGCCTTTATGCAGGTAGTCTGTATAGCATCAGCAACCATAGTACCCATCCATTTTTCTTTCTTGTCACATCAGAAGGTCTGGATGTCCCAAATTCTTTCTAAATGGATGTGCAGGTTTCATCAGTGAAGAGTCAGTCAGAATATTATGACCTACAGATGATATCTTGTAAGTATCAAAGATCAAGAAAGTCTTGATGGTTTGGTATAATGGCATTATATTGTCTAGGAGATCCTTATGGCCAATGAAAGTTCAAAGTTTTGGTACAAATGCTGTCCTGGGGAGGCTTAACAGCCAGTAGGCTCCAATTCAATGGGTATACTGATTTTTTGTCTTCCTATGTATATTTAGCTATCATCAATGGATCATCCTGCAGAAACTTTTCATTCAAAGGACCTTACAGGTCTCTATAAATATTCCAAAGTAGGATTTACTTTTCCCATAGATGAAATGCAACCACTTCTAGAGTGGAAAGCACAACCATGATGCATCAGATTAAGTGATAAAATCACATTACCACCTCTGCAAGATGAAAATTCAGGTGCAGTAAAAGGAGGGACTTTATTTCAAGCAGAATTCAGAAATAAGTTTTCTTCGGGGACTTCTGGTAATGTGTCAGGAGTTATTTCATGACTGTAATTACATGGGAGCTTAGGAATTTTGCATCTTGTTTGGAAGACAGTCCTTGCAGCAGCCTGCAGTCCCAGTGCTTATTCAGTTGTGAACCACTAGCCTTTGGCCTTGATCTACCCACTGAAATCAGAAAGCATCTTGTGGTTGATTTACATGGGCTTTTGATGTAGTCCCCAGTGGTAATAACCACTTTTAGGTGCGTGGGTGTGATGGACCACAGGTGCTGTTTTCCTTCATTTAATCGTCTTCTCATTTAAAATATATTTAGTTTCAGAGAATTACAGAATCATTTAGGTTCTAAAGCCCTTGAGACCATTGAGCCCAACTGTTCCCCCAGCACCACACAGCCCACCACTAATTCATGTCTCCAAGTGCCACATCCACACGTCTGTTAAATCCCTCCACGGATGGAGACTCTACCACTGCCCTAGACAAACTGTTCCAGGGCTGGACGACCATTTCCATGAAAAAATTTTCCCAATATCCAACCTAAACCTCCCCTGACACAACTTGAGGCCATTTCTTCTTGTCCTGTCCCTTGTTACCTGGGAGAAGAGCCTGACTCCCACCTGGCTCCGCCCTCCTGTCAGGGAGTTGTAGAAAGGGAGAAGGGCCCACCCGAGCCTCCTTTTCTCCAGGCTGAGCCCCACCCCGCTCCCTCAGCCGCTCCTTGTCACACTTGTGCTCTAGTCCTTTCACTACTTCCCCTATCGCATTCACAATATACATTTAAAACATATGTTTGAGTCTGAGAAGGAAGCTTTTTACATGTAAATAACAGCCCTTCTAAGTACCAGGAGAGTAAAAGATATTCTAAGCATCATTTGCCGTTCAAAGCACCAGGAGTCCTCTTCTGTGTACTGCATGGAAATCATCTAATGGTTGTGAGCTGACTTGAAAATGTCTTCAACTGAAAGTGGATCTCCTCTGCACACATAATGTGTCCAGAACAGCTTGATGGTGTGTCAAATATACAATGAAGTGTCTCTGTCTGAGGCAGGGTTTATCTATATTGGGACACTCAGGAAACTTATGATAAATTAATTAAATCAGTTTTAATACCCCCACATTTATGCAGCTGACGGTGATGGTAAAGTGCAAACAATGGCCAGTTGCAAATAAATAGAAATTAATACTCCCCCCTTGGAGTTTATTGCATATACTACTATTAATTTAAAACCAAAGGCCTCCACCTTGAAAAGATCTGACCTTTACTCTGCTTTTCACTGTGAGCTTCTGATACATTGCCTAGGGATGACCAGAACACCCTAGGTATCTGCAAGTGTCTTACAGCAGTTCAAAATAACCTCTGTGAAGGGAGCAAACATACTCAGCTGCAA
The DNA here is from genome assembly GCA_013397115.1 of Edolisoma coerulescens. Taxonomy (NCBI): domain Eukaryota; kingdom Metazoa; phylum Chordata; class Aves; order Passeriformes; family Campephagidae; genus Edolisoma; species Edolisoma coerulescens. The sequence goes on along the minus strand of VWZW01000739.1, from coordinate 100,835 downwards.
CTAGAAATACAGACCCTAAGAGATACCTTGGACACAAACAGGTCCAAGGTTCAATGCCCACAAACCCAGTCTCTTGTGTTAGTCGCTATTGCTTGAGCTTGATCCCTCCCAAGGCAAAGCTAAACGAACTCTTTTAACCCCACATCTGTGGCTGAAAAATTACATTATTTAATAAGCATTCAGTACAGAATTTGTCCTTTTTCCTCTTTAAGCAGCTCACAAACTTGAAGTATTTTGCTCTGCATTTGGAGTCCTTCTATCAATAAGTGAAGTATGTTGGCTTATTGGAGTGATTTTGCAATGATCTCACACCCAAATAAGAAGTAAATTTGACCCAATTTGTGGCAGAATTAGGAATTATTGTTAGCCATAAGGTCATTTCTTCCCTTCCCAAAGGTTCTACCATGCCAAAATTTGCAATAAAGTCTATTAAATAATATCTGTAATAACTTGCAGGTGGTATCTCCCCACCACATGTCATTTTGAAGGACATGAGTCCATGTATCTCAACTTCAGTGCAAAAAGACCACTGATAAAATAGTGCTTCCAGAAATGGCAATTAAGTGTTCAAATATAATTTCTGACAATTTCTCACTGGCATTTCATCCAGCTTTCTCCAGAGGCTTTCCAAAAATACACTTAATTCTACAAGACTCTTTACCAGATTTTGTTAAAATTGCTTTTTGGAAGTTTGTTAGTAGTAATTTGAATTATTTTCTGGCTTTTCTTTCCAAAATAAAAATGTTCAGAAGAAGTGGCTTCTGGTATTCCATATTGTCAAAGTGAGGAGCCTCCAGTGTGCATTTAGACAATACATAAACACAAGACAGAGTCAGTAATCTGGTGATGTCTTTGACTGTTGGATTCACTTGAAGAAAGCTGAAGATCACAGAATCACAGACTGGCTTACATTGAAAGGGACCTTAAAGCTCATCTCATTCCAGCCCCCTGCCATGGGCAGGGACACCTCTCACTAGACCAGGTTGCTCAAAGCCCCATCCAACCTGGCCTTGAACACTTCTAGTGATGGGGCAGCCACAGCTTCTCTGGGCAACCTGTGCCAGGGCCTCACCACACTCACAGGGAAGAATTTTTTGAAATATCTGATCTAACCCTGCCCTCTGTCAGTGTGAAGTAATTCTCCCTTGTCACAGACTCACAGAGTCACAGAATATTCTGAGTTGGAAAGGACCCACTAGGATCATTCTGTCATTCCAGGCCCTTGTCCAAAGTCCCTCTTCAGCTCTCTTGCAGCTCCTTTAGGCACTGGCAGGGGCTCTGAGGTCTCCCCGGAGCCTTCTGCAGGCTGAAGACCCCCAGCTCTCCCAGCCTGTCTCCAGAGCAGAGGTGCTCCAGCCCTCAGAGCCACTTTGTGGCCTCCTCTGGACTCGCTCCAGTAGCTCCATGTCCTTTTGATGTTGGAGGTTGCAGAGCTGGAGGCACCTCCCTCCCTTGCTGCTGTGTGATCAGCCCAGCACATGGGGGCTTCTGGGCTCTCAGCGTACATGGTCAGTCCTGTTGAACTTCTCATCTATCAACACTCTGAAATTCTTCTCCCCAGGGCTGCTCCCCGTTCATTTTTTGCCCAGCCTGTGTTTGTGCTTGAGATTGCCCTAAACCATGTGCAGGACCTTGCACTTGGTCTGGTTGAACTTCACAGGGTTCACACAGACCCACTTCTCCAGCCTGTCCAGATCCCTCTGGATGCCATCCCTTCCCTCTACACGGTAGCCACACCACTCAGGTTGGGTAGTGGGGAGGTTATGGACGTGGAATGCACACAGTGCTCCCACATTCACAACCTCCCCATCTGCCCAGCCTGAGTGGTCTGGCTACTGTACTTGCTGCAGCCACAGGAACTTCTTCTTTTATGATAACACGCTGCAGGAACACCCACGGGGACATAATAAAGGTTATGCTGTGATCTTCAAAATGATGCAGACAGATAATGATAGCCTTTTGATGTAGTTAAAAAATTCAAATGACAGTTTCCTAGGGCATCAGTAAATTAAAGAGGGTCCTATGTAATGCCATATACATGAGTGAGTTGGGCAGTACTGCTCCAGCATTACTGCCTCCACTGACTGCTCATAATTAGGGACAAAGAAGCCACTCCCCAGCTGAAGCTTGCAAATACTCTGCTTAAAATCCTAATTAATTAAGCAATCCTAATTAATGAACTAATTATTGTAAGCCCTACAATTCAAGCATGATCTGGGTTATTAAATGGCTCTCATCATGTTGAATGGTCATTGTGGTGAACTACACAAGGCAGGGACTAAACCTCTCAAAACTCATGAAAATCAGACGTAAATCTGAAACTTTACCCCTACAAACTTCTCATTTTATAATGCCCTTGGAAATGGTTCTTTTTCATGCTGACATAACAAAACCCAACAATAAGTCTGAAAGTTAGAATGAGGCCAAAGCTTGAGCTAGTGTAAGCAGGAAATCTGCTGGGACTTCTTTGCAGCTGTATGAGTTCCACTGCTACAAAATCACTAATAAATCGACATGGGTTTTGGGGTCATGTTTGAATTTTTCTCTGGGCAAAATTTTACTTTTTAGTCCCTGTGGGTTAGAGCTTTCAGTCTACATCAAGTAGCAAATTAAATGCAATGTTCATATACATGGCAGGTGAACTGCTATGTTAAGTAACTCATTTGACTTTTCTAAACATCACTATTTCATCATCATATTCTGTTCCTGTGGAAATGAAGAAAAATAGGAAAATCCTGCTATGGTAATGACATATAGACTTTAAATTCAGCAAATCTATGTAAATTAGTGTCCTGGTGTTCTCTGGGATAGAGTTAATTTTCTCCCTCGTAGCTGGTATGTGGTTGTGTTTTGTATTTAGGATGAGAATAATGTTGATAACATACTTTTCAGAGAAGGAAAAGGTGAAGAAGTGGGGGAAAACCAGTCACAGAAACATCACACTTCATCTGAGGATGGACTTGGTTTTTTTTCAAAAGGATGTTTTGGATTTTTTTATATTTTGGGCAAACAAGCAGTGGCATCTTCACACTGCTTCCATAAATTGTTTTTAGTGATTTATCTCAGGAAAAGCTATTCTTACAGCTGTGATCTTCTCTGATTTTCTATCTAATTCTAAGCTAGAATTAGTTTTGCTCTCTGGAGGAAACATCAAGAGTCTCAAAGGCAGAAAGCATTCTCAAAATTTCTTGACGTTTAGATCGTTTAGTCATTCTGAATGTATTTTTCACACCTTGGGCAAAGAAACCCCCCAGATTTCATCCTAAAAATCAAGTCTCAATTGTCCAAGGTGAAGATGGAAAGCTCAAAAGGAAGGAGCGTGTGTCTTGTAACGAACCAGAAAGAAGGTGAATCAAACTGATACAATAGGTCCAAAATTACTATGTTTGAACTTCCTGATCTCAACATGTCTCAGGAGTCTAGGTGCTTGAAAATAGAACACTTGGCTATAGAAAATACTGAAATAGAAGTGGTTTTTTTCACCCAAAGGAAAAAATGGAGATGCACTTGTTCCCAGAAGATCTTCCAAAAAAGGCCACTGTTTTTAATCAATTTTCCTGATCAGAGACAGCAACATCCAGAACTCACACACAATGCCAGGCTCAACGATGTCCAAAACTTAAGCCTGTACTGAATGAGATACTGAATTTATTTCATGCCTATATGTAGAATCAAAAAAATTGGGGAAAAAAGTCCATATAGATGTGTTACTATGGGGTAAACCAGGGAATCACCCAGCAGAAAAGTTTAGCATCTCCTTTTCAACAAGGAAGCGCTTTGGAGAAAAGCAGACCATGGTGAGAAGCTGCAAAGGAAGAAGCAGGATGGAAGAGGATGACTTCATCCCATGAGGATGGCCATCAAATCCCAGAAAACTTGACTTTTCATTCCAGTTTGCATTTTACTTCCTCTTTTTAACAAGTTTGCTTTTAAATACCCAAGACCAAAATAAGTGCTGAAGACAACACTGTTACAACACCTCACCACAGCATGGATATTACAAACCCAGGAGTACTGCAGGTGAATGAAGGCTTACTAGGCTTCCAACAGGATGGGCTCCATGGTGTGGGAGATGCATGGTGATGAGGACATGAGGACAGGAGGACTGGAGGAGAGGAGGAGCAGAGGAGAGAAGGACAGGGTTTTCCAGCACAGCACAGCACACTCAACCCTTCCAGAGCTGCCCAGCCCAGTGGGAACAGGCATTTCCAGTGCTGCGGCATGCAGTAGGGACAGGCATTCCCAGTGCCGCTGCAGGGGTGGCAGGATTGTCCAGGGACAGACAGGTGTTTTGGCTCACTCCCTGACAGTCCCTGGCAGTGCCATGGGGATGACCATCTCCAGCATGACCACCTACACCAGGCAGGTGCTGCAGAGTGCTGTTGGGATGGATGGCCCTGGTGGGGCACAGGGACAGGACCGGTGCTCCGAGAGCTGTGCGGTACGTGGCGATGGTGCTGTTCCAGGTGGGCATAGTCCCTCTGCTCAGGAGGGATGCTGCCTGGTTGGGATGGGATGGAGGTAGGTGCTGAGGGGATGGTTGCATTGGGCTTTGGTGTGTGTGGGCATCATGGTTGGTATGATGTGGGATGAGTTGGCCTGATGTGGGATGGCTTGGCACGGCGTGGGACAGGTCCGTGTGATGTGGGATGGGTTGGTCTGTTGTTGGGCAGGCTGGGGTGACATGAGGCAGGTGGATGTGCTGTGGAGAAGGTTAGTGTGATGTTAGGCAAGTGGATGTGATGTGGGGCAGGTTCATAGAATCATAGAATCATGGAATAAGCTAAGTTGGAAGAGACTCATCAGGATCATCTTGTCTAATTCCTGGCCCTGTGCAGGACACCACAACAATCCCATCATGTGCCTGAGAGCATTGTCCAAACGCTTCTTGAGCTCTGTAAGACTTGGTGCTGTGACCACTTTCCTGGGAGCCAGTTCCAGTGCTCAACCACTCTCTAGATGAAGAACCTTTTTCCAATATCCAACTGAAACCTCCCCCAACTCAGCTTCAGGCCATTCCTTCAGGTCCTGTGACTGGTCACGAGAGTTAAGAGATTGGTACATCCCCCTCTGCTTCTCCTGAGGATACTGAAGACCTCAATGTGGTCTACTCTCATTGTTCAGCCTCTTCTCCACGCTGAACAAAAGAAGTGACCTCAGTCACTCCTTATAAGGCTCTCCAGACCCTTCACCATCCTCATGGCCCTCCTCTGGATGCTCTGTAATAGCCTAAGTTCTTTCTTATATTGACATGAGATAGATGGATGTAACATGGGGCAGGCTGCCCTGTTATGGGGCAGGTGAATATGATGGGGGGCAGGTCGGAGTGATGTGAAGGGGGTGGTGTGGATGACGCCACTGCCGATCCACAGTGTCGGCCCCAGGCCCCAGCCCCTCCGGTTGCCGTGGAGACCGCCCCTCCTCCGCTGAACTATTTCCGTCTCACCACGTGATGACAACAGCGCCCGCTCACGTGACGAGGGCACGCTGTCAATCAAACTGGATCTCCTCCAATCACCACCCGCTTCTTCTGGCGCCGTCCCGCCTTCCGGAAGCGGGCGCTCTAATCGGCGCCGGCGCTCGTTCCAGCGGTTTGACAGGGCCAGCGAAGAAGGGCGTTGATTGGCGCCACATTGAGCCAATCGTAACTCGAGAAGGTGGGTGGCTCCCACCCCCGCGGCGCGAGGACCAATGGGCATGCTGGAGGCGGTGCTTCCCCCGCCCCCTCGGCACTGCGGTAATATGGCTCCGTAGCGAGCGGCCGGGTCGGCGTTGCTGCCGCCATTAACCCCTGCGCGCCCGGCGGCCTCGGGGGAGTGGAGCGGGGACCCTACGTGAGGATGAGCTCGGCTGCCGGTCCCGCCGCATTACCGCCGGGCTCCGCCGCCCGCGCCCTGCATGTGGAGCTGCCTTCGCAGCAGGTACGGCGGGGCCTCGGGGCGGCGCTCGGAGGGGGCTGAGGTGGAGGAGGGTGTCCTGAGGTGAATCAGGGGTGTCCCCTGAAGTGTGGGGTGTTCTGAGGTAAAGGGGGTGTGCTCTCTTAGGTGTGGGGTGCCCTGAGGTGTACGCAGGGGCTTGCTCACTGAGGTGTGGGTTGTTCTGTGGGGGAGGGAGATGTTTCCTGAACTGAAGGGTGCTCCCCGAGGTGTACAGGCGTTGATCCCTCGGGTGAATGGGGGTGCTCTCTGAGGTGTGGGGTGCCCTGAGGTAAAGGGGTGGACAGTTGCTCCATGAGGTGTCAAATGGGGCTTCTCCGAGGTGTAGGGGTACCTGAGGCAGAGTCTCCAGGCTGATGGGAGTCCCTGAGGCAAGGGGGAGTTTGAGCACCTTTCTCTTAGGCTGGCAGGAAGGCAAGAAGCGTGGGGCTAGGGGGCCTGTGCCTCTCTCCTGGGGGAGTCAGGTGGTGTTTCCTTTCCCAGGAAACTACTTCTGTGCCTACAAAGGATCTGGGGCAGACTAAAGGTGGGAGTTGCAGCAGGAAAAGCACCCTGAAAATCGGTGTTCAACTTGGGCACCTCATGAGGCTGGAACAGTTGGGGTAGGGAGCAGCTCCTTTTCTTGGCGGGGTGGGGAACCAGTGTATTCTGAAAAGTGGTGAAATGTTCCCTGCCCATTACATCCGTCCTTTGCCTAACTCTCTTTTTCCTGTTTGCTGATAGTTGGCTTTTGGTTTACTGGGCATCGGTCCCACGTTTTAATTTTGGAGAGCATTAGGAGCAAGGTTAAGCGAGGAAGCCTAGATCCTGCCTGAGCATTTAGCAATCCCTATCAAACTGACTCTGTGCCCTTTCCCTTCTTGCATGTGGTGACTTTTGATTGCTCAGGAGCTGGAGCAGGAGTGGTGAAGGAGGAAGTGATTAGCAAAGTTTTGCTTTTCTTTAGAAATACTGTAGGATGTGAGTCTTGTTTTGGCTCATTGACTCGGTGCAGTCGATGTTATTACAAGGTAGACACAGGATCTGTGTTACTTGAGCTACATGTTACCGAGTGGTAAAGAGTTCCTGGAGAAAAAAATCAACAGATGTTAACTTGAAGTGCAGCTATAACTTCTCTTTTGTTAAACACGTTTTAGCAGACATGCACTTCGGGGCAGAGGCAGGGAATGGAGGTGGCTTTTGGCCACCCGACCCTAATTTGCGAGCAAGTACTTATTCTGAAATGTATGTCTGCTCTATGTTAATAAACATAAACACTGCTCTGTATGAACAGGAAACAGTGGATTGTCCATGAGATCAAGTATGGCCTTCTCCCTGCTGAATTTTTGGTTTTATTCTTTCTCAGGCTTGTGCAAGGACCAACTGAATGCTGCAGGGAGAAGCCTGAGGTATTAGTTGTTGGACTTCGTTTATGAAAGTGAGACCAAAACACAGGCTTTTTCTCCTAGGAGCAGAAGCTTTTATAGGCGTTCGTAGGAGCAGAAACTGAGTCATCAATTATAGGATATTCCGGTTGAGGAAATATTTATCGAGGATGCTTGTGGGTTAATTGTAGCAAGTGTAAGGCTGTGACAGAGACTGAGGTATTGTTCTGCTGTGTGCTCTGCTAGCACAAGGACCATGTGCTGAGGGATCTCTGTACTGTGTCTATACTTGGAATCAAATTGAGAGGCTCAGCTGAACACACTGATAGCAAATCACCCTCTTTATCTCTGTTTCATCTGAGCTCAAAAGTCTGTTACTGAACTGCGAGATACCTTGAAGGGACTCAGCACACTGGAGCAATTTTACTGCAGAATTATGAAAAAGAAAAGTCATTCCCAGTCTATTTTACCACCTATGTAATGCCCCATAGTCTGGCTGATCCAAGCTATGTGGTGCTACGTAAGGCAAGGTAATTGTTTGCTACGTGCCAGCACAGAAATCAACTTGGTGATTTTTTTTTAGTAGGCAGTTTTCTCTAGAACACTCAGTGCTACATTTTTTTGACTACAAGGATTGAGAGCAGGATGGTCTGAGTCATGGCTATAAGTCTCTCTAAAGACTGTGAACTCGAGGTGAGTGCTTTTAATGACTGAAGTGACTTTTTAAGGGCAGAAGTACTGAAGGTGTAATTTGGGTTTACTCTAGATTTAATTGTCCCAGTAACATTCACACTGATTAGAAAACAACATTCCTGCTACTTACACTTTTGCAGGAGTGAAAAGTCAAGTCAAAAACCTTTTGCTACTTTGACCACCACACTTGTGGCAAAACTGACTGACCTCTTCTATTACTTGTTTGCAGGGCAGGATGACCGGAGCAAAGAATGCCTTTTGCTGTTGTATTCTGCATTTTAAGAGAAAGAAATAGAGGATATGGCTGTAAGGAGATGCATATGATTAAGCATAAAATTCTCATTTGAATCCCGTAGTAATTGTGCCAGGATGTTGTTGTCTTTTGCTGTAAGAGTGAGCACAACAGAACTGAAAATGTGAAATAATTGCACTTTAGGAGCAGAGATTCTTTAGTAATATCTCTTCCCAGTTGCTTGATGCAAGAAAACCGGGAGTGTCATGATAACTTAAGGATTTCTGAATGCTCAAAAAAACCTGTTCAATCCTGTCATTATAAGCAGTTCAAAGCTATGGAGGGGTTGAGGGACCCAAACCTTTCGGACTCATATATCCTCAATGGAAGGGATTGGATGGAAAAATGCAGCCTGAATGTAGAGAGGCAGTCATGCCGCAGTCAAATGATCTGTTGAATGTTACTGTGTTAATTGCTGGCCAAAACAGATTTCACGTGTGGCCATCTAGTGACAGGAAAGCACGCAGTCATGGACTCCAGAACCAGTGCCTGGGAGGGTGCCTGTGAGGGAAGGAGATGGATGTATCTGCTGAGTATGGATGTGGTGGTAAGGAGAGAAGGGGTAAATTGTGCCATTGTGCACAGCCATGAATGGTGTCAGACCTGGTGACCCAGTATTTTCTGTATCTTTCAGTTCACAAACATCTCTTGACAGATAGTGAAAGTTTCTGTGGAGAGGTGCAGCAATGAAACCTCACAGCTACAGGTGTCAGAAGTGTGTATTTAGGGTAGAGCAAAGCAGAGCAACCAGTCAGTGAAACTTCTCAAGGACACTCTGTAGCCTCCATTAACTTTAAGGCTGGGACTCCTAAAGATCCAGTTGGAGTTTTATGCACTTTTAAGAGTCCAAGAGCAGTGCTTAGCATACATGGCTCCTGTGGCTTCTGTACTATCTTAACTCTGGAGGCATCTCTGGCCTCTGGATTTAACTGTCCAACCAATTCCTTACCTATCTCACAGTCCACTTGATGAATCCATCACTCCAATCAGGAGAGAATGATGTTGTGGGGGACCGCATCAAAGGCTTTACAGAAGTCCAGATAAATGCCATCTGTAACTCTTCCCTTGTCCACTGATGTAGTCGCCCCATCACAGAAGGCCATTGGGTTGGTCAGGCAGGACTTTGCTTGGTGAAGCCGTGCTGGCTGTCGAATCACCTCCCTGTCTTCCATGTGTCTTAGCACAACTTCTTGGAGGGTCTGTTCTGTGATCTTCCCAGGCCCAGAGGTGAGGCTGACATGGTGGTAGCTCCCAGGGTCCTCCTTTCTGGCCTTTTTAAAGATGGATACTATGTTTCCCTTTTTCCAGTCACCTGGGACTTCACCTGACTGCCATGACTTTTCCAATATCATGGAGAGTGGCTTGGCAACTAAATCAGCCAGTTCCCTCAAGACTCTGTGATGCATCTCATCGGGTCCCATAGACTTGGGCACATTCAGGTACCTCAGGTGGTCATGAACCCGATCTTACAGTGTGAAGGGCTTTGTTCCCCCAGTCCCCAGCCATCCATTCAAGAGGTGCAGGAAGAGAGGTTGTCATTGAAGATTGAGGCAAAAAAGTTGTTGAGTACCTCAGCCTTCTCCTCATCTGTTGTTACCAGTTTTCCAGCATTATTTATCAGGGGGCAACATGTTCTTTGACCTTCTTTTTCCAAGTAGCATACATGTAGAAGCCCTTCTTTTGCATTCCCTGCCAGTTTGAGGGTCAACTTGGTTTCTTTCTTTAAAGATGTGTATCACTCATACACAACATTTTGGGCAACGTGGCAGAAAGGGATGATTCAAAGTGTGCTGGCAAATGTGTTTGAGGGGTCTCATGTATAGAAGAAGTGAAGAAAGTTACCATATGGGCCCAGGGCTGCACATGAATAAGACTTTCAACTGAAACAGTGAGAAAATAATATGTTTTTTAACAATAGTTTTATATTACTCTTGTTATATATTCTCCTGAGTAATATGAAAAAAAAGACTGACTCTTAAACATTTTACTTCCTGTTTGCTACAGAATATGGAGGGGGGGAGGTGGGGGGAAATCAGAATACTGGATGGAAAGTGTTGTGTTGGAATATTGCTTTCACTTCTCTTTGACACACACTGTCTTTGAATGCTGAGTGGGAGGGAAGTGCTGCTCCAGTGAAACACCACAATGTGAGTTGTGACCTGATGATCTTACTCAGTTGTATGTATACCCAGCTGTATCAATGTTTAGTGTTTGTTAGAGACAGATTAGGAGGAGTAGTTGTTAAAGTCACTGGAAAACTGTAATTTTAGCCCAAAAGGCTGGCTGTTAACCTGGGGCTGGAATTTTGCTCTCTGCAGTGTACTGCCTGTATTCCCTAAGGGAGGACCAAATGGTCTGTTAGTAAGTTAGAGAGAGACAGTTCTGTCCGAAAGCTGTAATAAATTGCTTTTCATGCTTTATTTGGGGTGTTTGTGATGGGTTAGGGAATGCTCTTAACTGAGCAACTTCTTAGCTAAAGACCGAGGTCTCATTTATGAAGGGAAGTTGACTTATTTGTCCTTGATTTGTCATCCAGCAACAAGATAAGCATTAATATGCTTCAAGTTATTAATCATCATATGCTGTTTGCTTGTGCAACCTAGAGCATCCTTAAGTGCTTCTTTAAGGTCAGAATTGCCTTTGCTTTGATTTTGTTGATGCCCTTGGTTCTGTAAGGCCCTGTTTACTTTTTGGGTCCTTCCTTCTGAGTATTATCTTGATATTCCCAGGTTATTCCCACAGCTAATGTGGACTAATGTTCCCTTCCCCAAGGTCACGTTAAGAGGCTTAAGGGACTTCTCTCAACTGCTGCAGTGTTATTAATGAGGTGCAACTTGCATCCTGATGTTCTCTTTTCTGTCCAGTAGGTTAGTTCCCATGCTGTGTCAAAGAAGCAGTTATAGTTTCAGTCTTTCATCTTGGGACTAAATACTTGCTTAGACAAACGCAGAGAAAAACCTCAATAAGGAAGGATGCTATTTCTAGCTATCTCTTCTAAAAAGTCTTGGTTGAAGATGGAAAGACTGTCTAGTTCCCTGTTATTTGCATCTTATGTAAACACCTAGCAAGAAGAGCCTTGTCTGGCCAGTGGGCAGTACTTCTAAGATTTTCTTAACCATAGTTTAGAGCAGTTTTTTTAGGGTGTGCTGACAGTTCTTACTCTTTGGAGCTGTGGTGTTTGCCAGCTTGCTGCATGTGTCGCTCTCAATGTTATAGTGACCATAACCAAACACAGCTGTTGAAACAATACACTTCATTTGCCCAAGACCCTGCATAGGCTCATGATTTTGCTTTTGAACCTTTTCTGCTAACATTATGTTAAAGTTAATTCTGTGGTTTGAGTCTTGTTTTGCCACACCTAACCAGCTATCCTGTTTGTGTCCCAAGACTGAATACCTGTGTCTTCTGTACCTGCCCCTACGATATGTTTTAAATAACAGGCTTTTACAGTCTTTCTGCAGAGATTAGCACAAATTCTGGATGTGGAAAAAAGGATTAGGATGCAGAAGATTAGTGAGGTGTGTGTACATTATGAGCTTACATCAGTTTTAGTCTTGGTTGTTTTATTCATTTTGGGCTCTAAAATAAGTGGTGTAGATTTTCTACATGTGATTATGGGGTACAAAGAGAAGATTTCTTGTGCCTGCTGAACAGTTACCAGCTGTTTACATCATTTCATGGGGGTAGAAGTTGAGTTCTGAGTTGCTCCTCAGTTGAAATGCAATTACTTAATGAGGAAGGAGTTTAGAGGGTTAGCTAGTAGGAGAGGGTACAGGGGGTGGAAAGACCAAAGAGCACAGCTGTCTTTCAGGAGTAGTACATAGTCTTAAGTTTTTTTCAGTTATAATATAGTTATCTATTTTAATTATTTTCTGATGCTACAGTTGTTTTAATTAATATTAAAGGAGCAGATCATGCCATAGACTAACATATTTTGTTAGATCTAACACTGACTTCAGACATTGCATTCTTTAACTGCATACTGACCTTGCAAAGGGCTGTTTTGCATTCAGCTAGCTGGAAAATAATTATACTTCTGCATGGTCCATGTCAAGTATCAAGATATTCCTTATTCTTCCTGTTTCACTTTCTCCTTGTGTGAATTAGGGAAGACTTGATGTCTTTTGAACATCTTCCATTTGCTGGCTGTTCTGGTGAAGTTCTCAGTGCAGTACAGAAGTAGGAGTAGCCATGGCATGGGGTATGGATGATTAGAAACCTGTATTGACCCTTGATGTGTTCAGGTGAAAGCTTCATAGCTATTTTCGTTGTTAAGTGAAACTTTCAAAAGCCTTTCAGCTGCCCAGAAGCCTAAAGGAAAGGAGGCACTTTGATTTAAGGAACTGTAAACTAAAATTCACAATTGTGCATCTTGAAAAACTTTGAGCCCATATTGATGAAATAGCTTTGACTTTTCTTGTGGTCATTTAGTCTGGGTAAATCACTCTGCACAGGTTCACTGTATCTCAGTTCTTGCCTAAGACCTTTGGGAATGTGAGGTATGTGTGTTGCACCTTCACAGGAAAAAAAATGCAGTTGTGTTCCTACAGTGCATCTTCAAACTGGTGGTGTCCTCCAATCTGAATCCTAGTAGAAATAGTTTTTTAAAGGCAGTTGCAAGAAAGTAACTAAATCTTAAAAAGGGAAATGAGTTTCTGAATGGTTGTTGATCACTTGACATGAAGAAATGGAGATATGAAGGAGTCGCAGTTATAAGGAGAACCACAAGTCACTCATTGAACTAATTATGGCTGCATAGCTTTGAGGGCCTTGCTGTCTTCAAGTGTGTACTGGAAGGACAAATAAAATAGAATTAAAAAAAATTCTTTATGGCGTGTCCCACAAAATTGCATATCAAATGCTTCTGCTTTGCATCAGAAGTAGATCTGAAAGCCCATTTGATTCTCTTGATTATGAACTGTGGAAACCTGTATAATTACAAACCTTATCAATCTTCCTAGCAAGTGTGTAAATTGGAGTACAAGCATTTTCTTGCCCTTCCTGTGGTTTTAAGTAATCATACATCTGAGTAGTGCCTAAACTTCCCATGTGCATTTCTTGGATATTAAAAGCTTTATATCCTGCAGCAGAGTTGACCCAAACCTCCTGTGAGGTACGCTCCACTTCAAAAAAAAAAAAAAAAAAGGTATCAAATTGGAAAATGAAGCAGCTTGAAAACTTATATAAAATTAAGTAAGAATTCTTGTCTACTATTTGACTTCCAAGAGATTGGGTCATGTGATTGCTTTGTAATATTCAAACTGGCATGGAGAGGTGAAGGCAAATAGTGAAAATCTGAGGAAGTTGGAAGGTGCAATAATTAGGTGTAGAGCAGTGCTGTGATAATAAATAACGCTCATGTTGGCTAAATGCAGATCATATTTTGATAACCTTTTTTTTTGTTTCAGGCCTGGAGGTTTTATGCTTTTTAAGAAAAAAAAAATGACCCACCTCAACCTGTCTGCTATGAGCTACAAAGCACACAGAGCCCACTGTTTAAATATGCCTTAATTCTGACAAATATTCAGACATCTAAATAGCTGACATTGCAAGCTCAGGTCTGTTCAGTTCAAAAACACTGGATTTGCTGTAGTAACATTTGTGTTGCTAACTAATCTTTGCCTCCTGCTTTAATGCTAAAATAGTTGGAAGGATTTTGCTTAAATTCTTCCAGAGCTTCTGTGGGTTGTAAAGCAAGGAACTAAGCTACAAAATTCGTGTGAAAGCCAGGTAAAAACAGAGTGTGTACCATCTTATACAGAGGTCAGAGCTGATCCTGACCTGAAAAGAATTCAGGGAATTTACTTCCTTGACAGACTTGTGAGGAGGGCACCAGTCTCAAAACAGAGATGGTGCGCAGAGATGAAGACTGTCTTGGTGTGTCTTGATTAGAAACTGTTTGATAAGTAGGGTGCTCCATTAAAGGCTAAGGAAAGAGACCTGGTGCTGAAATTTTAGCCAATGTTGAAAGTTCTGTGTTCTGGAAATACAATAATTGCTTTTCAGCTCATTAGGCCTCTGTGAGAGCCCTGAGTGGTGATATAATTTTGATGAATTTGGGCTTTCTAAGTAATTTATGTGAACTTCTACTTTGCTTGTGCAAGATGATTTCCCAGCCTTCTTAATGCTGGTTTTACCATTGTATTTACATTTCAGGCAAAAGTAAGTTTTGTTTTATTTTTATAAATTTCCCCCTTTCACCTCCCCCTCCTCCCTCCCCCTGCGCATTCTTTTTGAATTAGAAATGTTTTCTTGACCTGTATGACGCTTTGCACTTTACATGGGTTGTATGGAAGGTCATCAGGAATGGGTGAATGGGGCAGCCTTTTTCAAATCCAGTCCCAGATGCAGAAAACTTTCTTCCTGGGCAATTGAATTTAAGCTTCATTCTGGAAAATGTAGTCCTGTTTACTAAGTTCTTAAAAACTCTGCCTGTTCTAATAGAATTTCTGAAACTTGCTGATGGCCATGGGTGCAGTGGGCCCACTGTCACTTTGTTGGTAACATCTGGAAGTTTTCAGCCAAACCCTCCATTCACAGAGGGGGCTTTTTGATGGCATCTTGGATGGTTCTTGCTGGAAGAAACCAAACTGCTTGCCTTGCTTAAGTTCAGATACTCCCTTGACACCTTTGCAAATTTATTTAACATGCCAAAGGGCCTGCTGAGAGTAGCATTCATGAACAGCTTTGCTAAAAGAGCCAGTGCTAAAGAGGGAAAACCATGCTGCTGGAAGAAGGGAGATGTGGAACAAAGAGAAGACAGACTTCCCCCTTTTCCCAGCTGTGAGCCATTAGATCGTCTCAGCTGCTGATGGCATGAGAGGCTACATGTGATAAGAATGGGCTTTGCTGTTGCCCATATTAGTGACCTGAGCTTCACAATTGATACTTGTAGCCAGAGCTAGAGTCAGTGTGATGGCTGAGTACCAGAAATAGAAAATGGCGTTTGGCTGTGTTCTCATCCAGCTTGGATATACTGACATTATTTTTTTCTCCAGGGTTATCAGATTCTTGTGGGAATAATAAAGTGGTTAAGATGGAAGAGGAGTCAGACCTCTCTGTGCTTGCTTTTGCTACCAATTATGTGGCCTTGAACAAATAATTATGAAATTCCACAAATACTTGAGACTGTTGTAGGTAGTCCTCTTCTCCTTGTGCTTCCATGAACAGTCCAGACCTTGTGTTAACAGTGCACTTCTTTCTCATTTGACTTACTCCCTTTTCCTGCCTCCCTGCTGCACCATCTCTGCAGTGATTTTTATTAATTATACCAGATTATTAGACAAAAAACAGTGAATAGCTTTATCATTTCTGTTTCTCAGGCCTGGAGGAAAGCAAAGAGTGGCATCTGGATCAGCTTAAGCCATAAAGAAACTGAAAGTGTTGAAGTCTGCGTGCTCTGTCCTCTTTTGTCGTGGGCACATCTGTGTAGCTGTAGGGAGCTGAATTGGAGGAACTTACCCAGATGTTGAACTAACTCTTGGCTTTGGCAGCTTTACCTTGGTTCAGTTTTCTGACCCTCACCATAAGACTGCACAAAACACATTGTGCAGGGTGGGAACAAGCATCAGGATGCTGAAGGAGGCATTCTAGGCAGAGGTCGTGAAAGATTATGGTATCTTAGTGTTGAGGGAACTAAAGCATGAAGGGACCAGATAGTTTCAGTCCTTTAGACCTCAAAAGACTTGGCAGACTGTCTGGAATCATCTGATGAAAAAGCCATCTTAACAAGGTTGATGATGAAAATACTTTATTCTGGAGGAGTCTGGCTTGTTTATGGTCTGTGGTAAATCTGGAGGGGTTCCCAGAAAGTCACTGAATGGGAACACTAGATATATTGCACAACTGCAAATAGTTCTTCAGAATGATGAAAACTGAGTGCTTTTCTTTCTCTGAGTTTTGATAGAATCTGGTAATCGCTGAGCAGGGATAGTCTTGCTGCACTCCACAGCAGCTCTGTTAAGATGCTGTTGTAGAATTCTGGGAAGCTGCTTTTCCACCTCTGCAGGCATGAGGGATGAAACCTGATGGTAGGTTCTGCTCTTCAGATCTCTCCTACAGCTTTCCTGATCAGACTTTGCATGTATCTTTGGGACAGCTCTCTGCTTGTAACCTGTGCTATCTCTACCTGCAGCAGTGTTTTTAAAATACAAGCTATGCAGGATTTCTCCTAATGGAAAATTAGTGGATCTCTTCTCCTAGTTTGTAGTCATTTATCTTCAAGGTACAAGGAAGCACTAATTTCTTTCATGTGAGTCAACACGTAGTTGCTATATAGCAGTTGCTTTTAATCAAATGCAACTTAGAATGGCAGTTAAAGCAAATGATAACAAGGCCTGCTGTGTAATTTCACGGCTCCATTGGCCTTCTTGGGAATTGCAAAGGTCTAGGACAATTGTAACCAAAATAACTTGTGTCACAAACCCGCTAGAATGAGCTCTTAGGCCTGCTGTACTACCATGCTAAGCGCTGATCCAGATATGCCACTGTTAAGTCTGCGTGTGCTGAACTGAGAGCTCTTGGAAAGGTTAAATAACCTTTTCCATGGTATTAGCTCTGCAAAAATAACTTTTTTGCTGTAGGATATCTCATTAAGATACTTGCTGTAGATGCCTGTCTGAGGTTGTCAGTCCTGTATTGCTGGTAGCCTGTAAACTCTTTGAGGAGATGGAGGTGAAAATTAGCTATACTCATTGTATNTTTTTTTTTTTATGAAAGCAGATCCTGCACTGTCATCTTGCACTCATGCTGGCCTTTTTGAAGTCAAGTGACTCATGAGGCTGCCAAGGCACTTGGATTGTTATTTAACACTTGTGTTTTGATTTTTAAGCTGGGCTTTCTGGAATGACTGTTCTGGCTGCAGAGAATCTTATCCTGGGGGAGTCCTCCCTCATGAAGATTTCTTGACACTTCTATAGACGTAGCAAAGTAGCTGAAACTTGTCACTAAAGAAAAGGGACCACTTTTTAACACTTCACCTAAAAGGAGTAGGAAATGAAAGAATTGTGGATTATTTGCAGCTACTGTATTCAACAAAGAGTGTACTGGTTTTTTTTCTAAAAAGAGTTGCTTTTGCATTTTGAAATGGTCTGGTACCTCATTGTGAACTGCTTTCCCTTTGGCTCGTGGCAGTGCCAGGCTCTGTTGCTCCACAGGCACTTTAAGCTGGTGGTTTCATTTCAGCAGTTCTCTGCCTTTGGCCTCTTGCTGCTGTGCCGTCCCGTCCTTGCTCTGCACAGCTGCTTGTCCAGCCACATGGTGAACCATATTGAGAAACTGAGCTTGTGAAACTAACCCAGCAAAAGGGAGCAGTGGTTAGTTTCCATCCAGACTGGTTCCCAGATAGGATTCTGTGAGCAGCTGCACAAGTGATTATGTATGGTGGAACGAATAAGAAAGGGTGATGCAGTGCTGGGGGCTGGCAGTGCTAGCTGAGCTGCAACACAGTGGGGTTTTTGTTTTGTGTATTCCAATGTCTCCAACACAAATTGATATGAAATGCATAAGCGTTAACACTAGAGACTTAAAACTTCCCTCAAAATAATACTTATTTTATCACAAAACAAAGCCCTTGATGAGGAATTCTAGAGCCTATTTCAGTTGTCTTTGAGTATATCTTTGTAGCTGATAGTCTCCAGGTTGAAGCTAATTATCTTTGATCAGGAGAGGTTAATTAACTCTGAATGTTGCCTCTGTAGAGTTCTGATGAAATTAGAATAATTCAGTATAATATCAGTGAACATACTGGGCAAACTGGAAGATTTATTTCCAGGATTCAAGTCCCTCTGTCATCATGACCTCACACTAAAGAATGTGAATGATAAAATTGTCTATGTATTTGGAAGTTTGTTCCCTGTCAGCCAGGCTAAATGGACAAGTAATGGGATAGGAGGAAGAGAGTGCTGGCTAAGCTGGAGATTCAAGTAGTCATTCATTACCTGTTGCACATTGAGTTCTGAGCTGTGTTGTGGTTCATAGCCCCAAATTTAATGATCCTCTTCCAACAGGTTTGGGAGAAGTGAGACTTTAACCTAAACTCCAGATCCTGAAGGGTGCAAGGAAGTCACAAACCATGGAGATAAGGACTCACATCTTGTTCAGAGGTGCAGGTATAGGTTAGGACACTTGACAGTTGTTTTTTTTTTTTTTTTTAAACCTCGTTGGCCTCATTGTGTACTGTGAATGGTAAGAGACTTGTTTGACTTTGCTTGAGAGCTAATCCATGAAACATACTCCTTAAAGCAGGCACACAATCAGTTTGCAGTCCTAAAGAGACCTGGAGAAAGTTGCCCTCTTTGTTAGGGTGCTATGTGGGCTCTTCTTTATAAGGGATTAAAGGAAAAAAAAAATACCAAAAATGAAGGGAGTGAGCATGGTAGTTGATCGATTTCTGTGCTACTGAGGTTAATTAAAAGAGAGATGGCACATAAAATTCTTGAATCCTTTTTATAGGTAGCAAAATGCACGTTCAAAGCCGTTTCTTAAGGCATGTTTCAGTTGCACATAAAAACAGCCAGCGAAGCTACCCAGCTTTGAGGTTAGATGGGAAAAAATGTTCAAGGTCCATGTGGCTTCTTTTAAGTGAGGCTTAGTCTTTCTGTTGACATTTTTGATACCAGTTTCTAAGAAAATAAGACCATGTAGTCCCACAGAACATTTTTTGTTGGTCGGGTTTTTTTGGTTTTAACTTTGTAATTCATGTATATACTAGAGGTACCTGGGCATCTTATCTCAGGCTCTGTTTTTAGTCTAAGTCATAAATAGACTTCAAGTGGAATGAATCTATCAGTGATTTTTAGGCTGTCACATGAACAGAAATTTAATATTCCTCATACCTTTCCCTGAAGGAAAACTAATATATTGCTGAAGTGGTGTTAAGTGATATAAAGTGTCATACTGTGATTCTAAAACAGATGATGGCCTTTTAACTCTTGTTTAAAGCCTTTTAAGACAAGCTGCAAACAGGAAAATTGTCTTTTGGTTTCAAAAGCATTTAAAATGTGCTTTTGGTCAATGTGCTTTTAAGGTGGATTCAGATGTACAAATGAAGAAGCTTTTGGGAAAAAATGGTGTAAGATGAACTCTGAGGAGAAGCATGCACTAAACCAGGTGTTTGAGGCTTGTTGGTGGATTTTGGTGATCCACAAAGTATGTGGAGCCATTTGTCAACATCCCTGTGGTAGTGGGTGAGACACTGGTGAGTTGAGAGATTGACTGGGAAAATGGGACACTGAAGGATTTGGTGAGAACTTTATATATTCGAAGTGGCAGTTCACTGAGCGCTACATTCATGGGAGGCTGTTTGAAGCATGGGTCTTCGAAGTTACAATAGAAACAACTGCTAAGCAATGATTTAAGTGTGACAGTCCTGCAAAATTGGTTTGTTAGGTAGTTAAATTTTAAACGAAGTTAATAATGTAAAATATTTGTCAAAGGTTAAGGGTGGGTGAGCCTTGAAGCTAAGACTTTAGCCACAGCTATTAAAGTCGTTTGGCACAGAGAGGTGAGAGAGAGAGATTGATTTGATCTGATGATTTTCATTTAAGGTGCAGTATTGTAGTAAACCAAGATAATGTTGGAGTTGGATAAAATCACTCAAACTAAATATTTTAGTGACATATCCTACTGTATTCATTCCAAGGGAAAAGGACTCTCTCATCATAGCAGATGGTAACTGACAGTGAAAATCTCAAATTTCACTGTGCCCTTAATTTTCCCTGAAAATCTTGATATGTCTTCCTGATGTATTTTATTTAAGGTCGTTAGAGCAGTTTCCAGGATTATACTGTGAAATCAGGAAGCTTTGTTTGGCCAGTTCCTTATGGCTCTGGATTAGGTGGTGGTTTGTGTTTGAGCTCTTTGTCCACTAATGCTTGTTGAAAATAGCTTTGGCTGGGAAATATTTCCAGTGTGATGATGCAGAACATCTGGGTGATGCTGCTGCTGTGTTTGAAGCTGATAGTGTCACATACTTGCTTGAAACTGCTCGAAGAGTTGGGGTACTTTAGGCATGTGGGATAAAAATGACATACAGGACATGAGTAAGAATAGCATCTCTTGAATATCAGCATTGCTTAATCCAAGCTTTTAGGTGCTTGTTGCTCGTCCTGTGGCTTTGCTGAATCCTGGCTGTTTACACTTGCTGTCTGACAGAGAAAATGTTTGGTGAGATTTTTTTTTTCACAACAGTGCTTTGGGAATCATTAAACTGCTTTGAAAAAAAAAAAGAGAAAGGTTTCATGTTTAATCTAAGAAAGTTCTTTGACTTTTTTTCTTATTTTTAGCGTCGGCTTCGTCATCTTCGGAATATTGCTGCACGTAACATTATCAATAAGAATGGTTATCGCCTCTTGGATACGTACTTCACTCTTCACTTATGTGATAACACCAAGATCTACAAAGGTAAACCAGGCTTGCTATCAACCTTTCTGCAAGTTAATCTTTGAATTCTTAGGATATGAATTCTCTCTTTTTTTCTTTTTTCCCTTGACAACTTGCTGCCATAAGTTACATCACCTTTGCTAACACTGGAAAAGAGCTCTGTAGTTTCCCCAACTTCATAAAAGCTTTCAGTGTTAGCAGCCATGGAAGCAAAACAGATGATAGGTTTGGTAGTCTCTTAAATTAGCCTATTTTTGTCATTGCCCTTCCCCCAGTGATGATGTAAGAAATTGGGAACTTCCAAGGGCACATAAAAGTTAAAGCTTTTGGAACTTCAGTGGTCTTTTGTGGGGAAGAGTATCCCACTCTGTGCATACCAGTTGTTTTACAGAGCATACATCAGCACATAATGTTATCAAAGTTTTCGGAAAGTAGAACTGTCAGCCAATGATGAAGCATCCAGGCATCTCTTCTAGTTTAGGTAACTGTGTTCAAGTGGTAGATCTCGTCTCTTTCTTGCTTTGCTTTCCCACTACAGTCTATAGCTCTTCATTGTGGAGAGATGTTATTAAAAATATGTTTTTATGCTCCTTTTGGTGTGATTGGAGATGAATTTTGGTTTTCTCCTAATTTTTATTTTCATCTGGCACAGTGCCAGATCTGGCATCTTGCCTTGCTTTTTTTCCCAAGGTTAGTGTGTTTTAGAAGGATAAGAATACAAAACTTTAGCTTGCTGCCTGGACTTTGTTGTGGTGATTGGTTGAACCTGTCACTGATGACTGTTTCTGCAATGTTTGATGTTAAGGACTGTTTTGCACTTCATCAAAGCTTTATCTTTGGTCTCCAGTGGGCTGGGATATTTTACAAAATATGTATTCCTGCCTCTAGAGCTGTCTATCTAAAGTCTTTAAGCTCTTGCTTTGGCTGGGAAAGCCAAGCATCAGCAGTTGCTTATTCCCATTTAAATACAGGGTTGTTGGCACCTCTGTCAGGTAACTTGGCTGTTCCCTCTCTGAGCACCTGGAGCAGGTCACCCTCACTCTTCAGGAAAGCTCTGTAATTAATTTATCCAAGCTGCTGTGTTCCAGGAAGATGTTGTGTGGCAAACCAATCACTTTGCAAATGTCATCCAAATACTGTTGAGTACCATGGCATGTTCTTCCCTGAGAAATCGAAGCCTCAGTAAACCTTGAGAATGATCATGTGTATAAAGATGAAATGCTACATTTAAATAATGACTTGTAATAACTAAGTGTGAAGGAGTAATTTTAGTCAAAAGCATGATTACATTTCAAATTCTTTCTCATGAATTGGTTACTAATAAACTGGACCTACTAACATATGTCCAGTGAGTGTTACTTATTTTATTTTTCTTGAGTGTTACTTATTTTAGCTTTTTCTGTTTCAAATACTAAGATTTGTATTAGTGTTTAAGCTAATCTAAATGTGCTTTTTTTTCTTATTTTTCTTTAGAATTTTACAGAAGTGAGGTGATCAAGAATTCTCTGGTAAGTTACTTTAATGTGGAAGAACTTTGTTTTAAAATTTGTGTATTTACTGCAGTGTATTTCTTTCTCCACTGAGTACCATAACTGTTTAATGTGTCTTTTCACTGTTCAGTTCTGTTAGGAGCATTGTGTTCTTCTCCTTTTCAGATTCTTTTCATGAGGGTTAGAATAGGTAGCTACTGAGTAGTAGGAATGCTGATTTCTATTAACATCTTCGTGTTGTGTAGGAAAACAGCAAGGAACATGTACCTGCTGGATATATACATATATTCTTTGAAGAGCTAATAGCTGTAAGAAACCGAAGTTTGAAAACGTTAGGTTTTCTAAGTTTTTCAGTTTAGATCAGTGAAGGTGCCAGAACTGAACAGTTTATTACAAATGAGGAAGGGTAATAGTAGGATGGGAGCAGGATGTTGCAAATGTTGGCTAAGGATGTTTGAAAACCTGCTGAAGACTTTTTAATGCCTACATTAACAAGGTAGAACTGCTCCATTTATAGCACCCTGGGTAAATGCTTTGAAACCCTCCTGAATGGAGGAAAAGCTGTCTGCGTACTCAAGACTGCTAACTTCTCCAATTTCTCTCTTAAATTGTTAGGATTTTTAGTTCTCTCTATTCTAAATCAGGAAAAGGAAAAACAAACTAACCACAGGACATAAGAGATGGAATGACAAAAATCTGAATAAAAGATGTCTTGCGGACATCCTGGACATCACATATTTTAATGACCTGGTATTCTTGTGCCTGAATCGTTATGAAATGTTCCTTCTTGTTAGGAGAACTTGATTAATGCATTTCTTCTATAATACTTACTGGGTAACTTTGCCTCTCCCTTCTTTTCAGAGGCATCTTATTCCAAATTGGCTCATCCCAGTTCAGGGATGCTTGGCCTTTTCCAAACTGCTTAAGCTCTAGAAGAGAAGGCGAGTTCTTTCATGGGGTGGTGGGTTCCTACCTTTTGTTTTGGAGGAGCTACTGTTTCTGTGTTCAGCAGAGGAGGGAGAGAAATAAATATATATAAAGGCACTTTCCCATTTCTGCTTTTGGACACCCTTTTGTCTCTTGGCACTAGTAATGTTGGATTGACTTGGTTTTGTTACAGCTTGGATCAGTTCTTTAGATGTTGTTAGAGATGAGTGGAAATTCTTGAAACACATTGTGTTTGCAAATCTGAGTTCTGGTGGATTTTGCAGTTTAGTTTAGTGTGTGCTGCTTCTGAAAAGCTGCAGGTGCAAGTCTGATCTCGTGGAGTAAAGATGAGCTTTTAGTGACAGCATTTGAGAATTGAGCATCAGTCAAGGAGGAGAAGAATGTGAACAAATATGTCAACAAGTTCTGCAAGTTTAATTATTGGAGAATAGATCAGCATTTAACTTTGGCAATACAAGCTATACCCTGGTTTTCAGAAGCTGAATTAAAACTGTGAAAGGAATGTTACTTCCATTTTCAAAGTTCCTGATTTGGTTAAACTGAAGTAGTAATTTCTTAAGTAAATTCTTTTATGTCTTGTAATGGAAGGAAGCAAAACCCATTCACAGTTTCTGAAGTACTTTACACCATATACCTTTTAACTGAGGAATTCTCTTTAGCAAACAATGTAAGGAAGCAGCAGAGCTTGTTGGCTTCAGCTCTTTGTGAACCTTGAAGTGGCTGTTGTTCCTCATTCTTAAGATTTTTTAAAATCTTTGGGGGGCGCTTTGCTACTTTCTGATTTGTCAATTTTTGGACTAGTTTCAGCTTGTTTAAATCGTGTTTATCCTTCTTTGAATACTTAGAATCCAACATGGAGGAGTCTGGACTTTGGAATAATGCCTGATCATCTTGATACCTCTGTCTCTTGTTTTGTTGTGAGGATCTGGGGTGGCAAGAAGGAGCACTTTCAGCTTTTGATTGAATGGAAGGTCAATCTAGATGGGTTAAAGTACTTGGGCCAGCAGGTAATGTGAAAACATCTTTTTCTCATTTTTTTTCTTAAGGAAGCAAAACATCTGGATGAATTCATAAATAGTATGCTAAGAAAGGAAATGAGTGTGTTTGAAGGTTGTATTTTAAAGTTGGATTGCAGATATTCATGTTAGTTTACATCAGAGCTTTAAATCATAAAATCATACAGTGGTTGGGGTTGGAAGAGACCTTAAAGGTCATCCAGTTCTGCTCCCCTACCGTGGGTAGCGACACCTTCTGCTAGACCAGGTTGCTCCAAGCCCTGCCCAGTGTGGCCCACTTCCAGGCATGGGGCAGTCATAGCTTCTCTGGGCAGCCTGTGCCAGGACCTCACCACCCTCACAGCCAAGAATTTCTTCCCAATATCCCATTTAACCCTGCCCTCTGGCAGTGAGAATTCATTCCCCCTTGTCCAAAGTCCCTCCCTAGCTCTCTTGGAGCCCCATTATGCACTGGCAGGGGCTCTAAGGTCTCCCTGGAGCCTTCTGTTCTCCAGACTGAGCTCTTGAGTCTTACCTCTGTTTAGTTTCCAGCTCATAGTTATTTTTGTCACCTGTAAATGCAATAATAGGAAAGATGCTCTGGCTAGTGTTTCTGAGTTCAGACCGTAGTGACTGTTGTTAAAGCTGTGAAGCAAACAGGTTTTCTGTGGTTAAATTCAGTTTTCTCTGAGGTTTTACGTACTTCTAGAATTACAGGTGATGAAAAACTGCTTTAGACTCTTGGAGCAATTTATGCTCATTTGGTGTGAAAATTTGCAGTGAGCTGGCTGTAAACTGATTTGTTTTCTTCCTACCCTACAGATCCATGCAAGAAACCCAAATGAGATTATTTTTGGTCTCAATGATGGTTATTATGGAGCTTCATTTGAACAGAAGGTAAGGATGTCTTGTATTTGTTCTGGCTCGTTGGTACTGGTGACAAACTGAAATTCAACCTGTGAGCTTGATTTTTCACATTTGGATGCTCAGAACATTAAAATGCTTTGTTTTGAGGAGAAATAGTTTTTTGACACAACAGATAAAAACTAATATCTTGCCTTGGTTGCACTGATATCTGTGATGTTTTGGAAAGACTTAGATTGTAGCATATAAGGTCCAAAAACCCTTTGCTTACTGAAAGTAAGCTTTGACTGTATTCTTTGAGGCAGACATTTCATTCAAACATAGGACGTATTGAAAGTGATATGGTTGTTAAGACTCTTTTTCATGGCAAATATAAAACCACAAAGTTTTGGTTATCAGTCTGAAGCCTAGAGTTTGTAGGTCTTTAATGGGAAATTCTTTATTTGCTCATGCTGCACCTGTTTTACCCCGTGTGGTTTTTTCCTCAAGGATCCACTGCAGTGTTTGTGCCTGTCCAGCCAATATTGTCTCTGATTATTGCCTCATTGATTATGAAAAGGTTTGAACTTACCTGTTGTAAATAGTGCATCTGACAGGTTTTTTCATCCCAAATTGTTGCTGCCAGTACTGTGGTACAGATAGGTTGTGTTAAGGAGTCCCTGGTTGGAGAGGAGATGACTCCTTGACACACAGCTGGAGTTACTGCATTCAGTTTTCCTGAAGCAGGATGCAATTGTAGTTTTTCAAGATTTCAGTACTGTCAGCCTGGGCCTAAATTCAAAGATGGGAACATTATCTTCTTTTTCTGATTGTTGTCATGACTTGTTCCCTAGCTCATAAGGTTTAAAGGTACTTCTTGGTTTTGGTTATAGAATCATATCATAGAATCATTTGGGTTGCAAGGGATCTTCAAGACCATCTCGTTCCAGCCCCCTGCCATGGGCAGGGACACCTCTCACTAGACCAGGTTGCTCAAAGCCCCATCCAACCTGGCCTTGAACACTTCTAGTGATGGGGCAGCCACAGCTTCTCTGGGCACCCTGTGCCAGGGCCTCACCACACTCACAGGGAAGAATTTTTTGAAATATCTGATCTAACCCTGCCCTCTGTCAGTGTGAAGTAATTCTCCCTTGTCACAGACTCACAGAGTCACAGAATAATCTGAGTTGGAAAGGACCCACTAGGATCATTCTGTCATTCCAGGCCCTTGTCCAAAGTCCCTCTTCAGCTCTCTTGCAGCTCCTTTAGGCACTGGCAGGGGCTCTGAGGTCTCCCCGGAGCCTTCTGCAGGCTGAAGACCCCCAGCTCTCCCAGCCTGTCTCCAGAGCAGAGGTGCTCCAGCCCTCAGAGCCACTTTGTGGCCTCCTCTGGACTCGCTCCAGTAGCTCCATGTCCTTTTGATGCTGGAGATTGCAGAGCTGGAGGCAGCACTGCAGGTGGGTCTCTCACCCTGCAGGTTCCTCATTCTGTGTCTCTGTTGCAAATACAGTCGTAGCCTGTCATGTAGAGGAGCAAAGTAGGAACATTTCACTGATTCTTCACTTTTTATTCTAGAGATGTCATAAAACTTTTAAATTCTGTATCCTCAACAATACATAAGTAAGAGGAGTTTTTACCTTTCTTCCATCTCTTCTGTCCAGCAGCAGCAACTTGGCTGTTGCTGAGATGCTCAAAAAAATGTTTTCTTTGAGTCATGTTTTTACTCAGGTTGCAGATTTTTTACTGCCATGGATACTTAGCTCATGGCAAGGAAAAAGGTTGGGTTTCAAAAACCTTTGTGGGTGCCTTCTGAGCACTGAACGGTACTCTATTATAGATGTCTGACAGTAACTCTTCTAGTGTTTACAGCTTCTCAGTGTAAATAAAAAAGTGTGCTGCCAGTATAGCTGCTTTGTTCTTGATGACATTTGACTTCCACATAATTGTACCTCCAATTTCTGGACTTGAACAAGTTCATTATTATTTTGCAGCAGTAAGTTTGCTGGAAGATTTCAGCAGGGTTCTGCTACTTTCATCAGAACCATGTCCAGTGTATTTTCCTGTTTCCTTTCTGGCACTGGACCACTGAAGCACTTGTTCCTCTCTGTTTCACCCTCTCTACTAATCATACACTGAACCTTTATTTGGCATTGCTTGAACTGGACCAATGTTTAAATAAGATAGATGTGTGCTTCAGGGATTTATTTTGAAGCTGTTAACCTGGATTTAAAATGTTCCTGATCCTTGAGCAGCTTTCTGAGTCTGTTTGATTTTTGTCTGAGGCTTCGTGCTTGTGTGTAAAACCAGTATTTACCAAGGTTCAACATAATCAATTCTGGATGCTATAGTAGCTTTCCTAAAGCCAGGTTTCTCTTCCTCTGGTTTCCTCAATGCCTTCCTGAGTTACAGCTTGCCTTTCAACCATTTTATGCTTGCTGCTTCCAATGGATAGACCTCACCCTTGTTATTGCAGTGGTACCTTTTCAGAAAGTGCATTGAGGGAAGCAAGTGTAGCTTCCAGTTAATTACTAGCTTTCTGTTGTCTCCTTAAAGAAGTAAAAGCAGAACTAGTCAATACAGCTCTCCGTAGCTCAAAATAATTTTATTGTTGTCAGAGGCATGGGGAACAGAAAAATAAGTTATATTTTTTAGGGATGCTGAATTGTGGCTTCATTTTCAGCCATCAAGAAGGAAAGACCCTCATCTTTGGAAAGCTGCATCTCTCTCTTTTTTCAGTCTGTGGTCTCCATCAATGTAGGTAGAGTCTTTCTCCGCATATGCATATTGTTTAAGTATTTTTTAGTGGCTAGATCCTGGCCACTTCACACAAGCAAAGCCTTTTTTGTGTGTTTACAAGTACATGTGCCTATATCTAGTAAATGTGGCAGAGAAAAAGACATAGTCCTCTTTCAGAGGGTAAACTTCCTAATAGCTAAGTCTGAAACCCTTACATTACATGTTCTGCGAATTTCCTCAGGGTAAAACAGTTTGCATACACCACTTGGTGCCAAACTCTTCGGAAAATTCCTTTCAACACTGCAGTACAGGGGAAAAAGAAAAGGCTGAAATAGGTTGCTGCTGCAAATTCTTTCACTCCTGAAACCAGTTATTCTAGGTCAGTCCTCCTGTTCTCTGAAAAATGTTGCGCTTTGCTTTCTGAAGCCGTTGTTTGTTGAAACACCATCAACTTCATGCTGTTAAATCCTAGAATAGTTTGGGTTGGAAGGGACCTTAGAGCTCCTCCAGTTTCAGCCCCCTGCCATGGGCAGGGATACCTTCCACTAGGCCAGGTTGCTCCAAACCCCATCCAACCCAGCCTTGAACACTTCAAGGGATGGGGCATGGTGATGCTGGTACCTTGTGCATTTTCAGTTTTCCACCCTCCTAGTTCTTTCAGACATTAAGATGTTTTTATTTTGGGTTTTTTTTTTTTGGTTTTTTTTTTGTTTTTTTTTTATGGAGGGATGTGTGGATTTCAGAATTTAGCATCTAGTATCTTGGGAATGGAAATGAGGAGCTGAGAGAGCTGCTGTGATGGTGTCCCTGTAGCAATGCGATGCACTACATAGTGTGTAGATCTCAGGATTATTTAGGTGGAACTATATTTTTGGTGGAAAGGAATGTCTGCTGTGAGGCCTATGGTTAACACAGTTGTGTCAGGAGATGTTGACGTTTAACTCTGATTTTCGACATCTTCCATATGGAGACAGACTCCTGTTGGGGCAGGAAAGAATCTGTAGGCAGGGATTGTGGTACTCAGAATCCATCTCTATCTGTTGGAAAGCTGGCTGATCACAGGTACCAGTGGGGCCGCTTTATGCACTAAAATAATTGCCTTTTTTCCTACAATCCATAATCTTTCTGACAGTGCTGCTGGATGGCTTGGCCTGCTTAAAATTTACTTTTATCATATAAAGGAACGCTTCTGAATTTGTGGCTTTTCTAAGAATTTGTGTGACTGTGCCTGATACGGAAAAGCTCAATATCTGATGTTTGCAGCATGAGGAATTGGTGTTTGTTTGTTACTGTTTTGATCCCTTTTGTGCAGAATGGACACTTTGGTCTCTTAAAAGGACAGCCATATGTTATTCTTACTTTGTAACTTCCAGAAACTTGTTCACATCACTCAAAACTAAGATTACTTTGATCTTTTAATGTGTTGCAGCGTGGATAAAGGATGGAGCTTTATCTCATGGTCATGTAATTCTCTGTCACATGACTGAGTGGGCTCTCAGGTCTGAAGCTGAAGAATGGCAGTGCTGTCAGTTGCACTTTTCAGTGTTTCTGTGCATAAAATTCAGACAGTTACGGATTATAAAGTTCAAGAAAACACATTATGTGTCTAGAACACAGATAAACTGATAGGTCTTTTATACCTTTATAGGTAAGTGGTGTTATTGCCACCTTAAATTGTTTCTACTTAACATAGATAAAACATGTATAAAGACAGATTTAAAATACATTAAATGCAAGATCATTTATTCTACTAAAAGTGCATGCTCTTAGTCAAGGTGGGTTTTTTTTTAAAGTAATATTCATTCTTTGCCTTAAGGATCACTCAGGTACCCTGAAGAACAGTCTTCTCCAGGTGGATCAGAACTGTGTTCGTAACTCTTACGATGTCTTCTCTTTGCTTAGGTAAGGTTTTTGATAATATTTTGTGTAGCTATTGTAACTTCTCTAGTGTGTATGTGAAAGGGATCTTTCCAAATATTAAAAAAACCTCAACATTCTGGTGTGGAATGTGCAAAGGAGATATCAAGGTTGTCAATTTACTCATGTGGTGAGGAGCTGGGCTGTGGTGTGTGTGTGTTCTTTGGTTGTCACTGGGCTTCTCGCTTGTGGATGCTTGAATGCTCTGAACTAGGACTGACTGTGGGGCTGGCCCACGGACATGCCTTGTGAATGTCAAAATCATGGAGCTTCTTTGTTGGAAAGTTTCTGTGGAAAGTCCCTACTCTGTTCTCAACAGCCATAAAATTTGTTTAAATACATGAGAACATATGTCAGGGCCCAGTTACTCCAACACAGATGTGGGCTAAGAAAAGTACAGTGGTTTTTTTTGCTTTTGGATGGCTACTTAAATGTCTGTGGTGTTTAAAAACAGGAAGTGCTAATAGTAAGTTAAACAAGATGTCCTTTTTCAGATCTGCTTTAATTATAATAGTTAAAAAATATTAGTTATGAAAAAGTATGGTCCACCACCATCAGTAGGCTGGTTTTGAGAAATCTCTGTATAAATCGCATTTTACAAGAGAGGTTAATAACTTCAGTTCTGGAGTAAAAGGAGGAGATGTGCTATGAAGGAAACCCTTGAATAGGAAATGTTTAATATGCTTTCAAAAATCTATGCAAAAATACATTTGACTTTTTTAATCAGTTGTAAGTTAAATCCATTTGATAGTGTTGACAGTAGGTGTCAGTGTTGCCTGTCTGAAGAGAGAGGAGAAGTTAACTTAGGTTGCCTATTCAGATGTCCTTATTTAAGCTCTCTTAAAATCTGGATGTGCTGTTTCTTGATTCTGTAAAGCATATTTAAACTGAAGGCTGCTTTCCAAATGTTTGTTTTCTGTGCTTTTAGTGGGGAACAACCAGAGGGAGTGTTAGGAAGTTCTGATTACATTCTGGCACAGTCCATTAGAAGAGAACTCTTGTACTATCTAAGATTAAGTATACCCTGATTACTTTATTTCATTAGTGTTTTTCACATTTTGTGGGCACATCTATGTAGTATGAAGCACGTTCCAGAAAAAAGAGTGACTATTCTACTAGCTGGTCATGAACTTGACCAGCCGGACCCGTGTGTAGCCCTGTGTAATTGATCTGTAATCCTTCTTCTGAACATGCCTGACTGTTTTTCATCAAGCTGACAAGAAATGAAGATGTCAGCTGTGATAAAGTTCATCTTGCTGAGTGCTTACCAATGCTGTTTTGAACCCTGGCTACTGGAGCTTATCTCAGTTTTGGGGATGTGAGAGTCCAGGCTCAGTCTCTCGCAGTGCCTAGGCATGCTGTTGGGTTTAGTTTCTGTTAAGCTCTGTCTCTGAGCTGAGACATTGTCCTTTTTTATTTTGTCCCAAAAGGAACAGTGTTTTCCAGGCCTCAGAACCAGGCCTGCTGCTGATTGTATTTCAGTGGATTCTGCATACCATATCAGGGGGTTTACATTGCATTGTTTAGTTCCAGCAGAAGTTAGAAGTTGTAATTTGTGACTCTGTGTAGGTGTCATTTTCGTCTCATTTCACTGTAGCTAGGAAAGTTCATCAGGAACTAAGGCAGAGTCCTCTGTGTAGTTTAGAATCCTTTCTATTCCCTCTCACATTAACTCTGCTTTTTTACAGGTGCATTTTCTATATTGCTGCTTACCTTTGATATCAAGCTGAAAAGACTGGTGATGGTATTTTAAAATAATCTCTAGTCACTTTTTGTCAGGTGTCCTTTTTGTCCTACCAAGCAGTTTGGTTTGCCACCTCCTGCAGGAGTCCATGCTTGAATAACCAGCCCATAAACTCCTTCCAAAGACAGTACGTATGAGTGTGTTCCTCTTTGAACAGAAGAGAGAGATGGGCATAATTTGAATTGTGATGCATTAGACAGGATGTACTTTGGGAGGAAATAAGTTGCTGTCTTCCTTCTTCTATCCATTGGCTGTATAGAGAATATTGAGGTGTCCATACCATAAAGATTTGCATCTGGTCATATAAATACCATGTTTTGAAGAGTTTCTCATTATAAGATATTTGTATGTAGTAAAAATTCACAAGCTGCACATGTGGTTTCCTAATGTTTTCACAATAAATGTGAATATGAAGAACAGCTTGTACTGGCTTTATTTAAACTTCTACAAAAGGAAGCAAACCCTGGTGACAGTGGGATCTGAGTCCCAGTTGTTGTGGTGGTACTGTGCTGCCAGATGTGGCAAAGCCACTGATAGCCAAAATGGAGAGAACTGGTTCTAGCTCATCCCCTAACTCTTGACTGCACAGTGAGAACTTCTGTGGTTGATCTGTTTCAGAACTGCTTTTGGGGGAAGAAGTGATGTAGATTTTTCCTCAGAAGTGAATAGCTAAAATTTCTGAAGCTTGTGAATAGACCTTAATGAAAAGTGTATGCTTGGCTCAAATTATGTTGATTAAAAAAATTAATTGGGAATGACAGAGTGTGTGAAGAGTAGAATTTTTTTTGTGCGGTGGATTAAAATAGGCCTTTTGTGTTCAGATGCTGAATTACGTGGATTTACAAGTTAATTAAGCAGGAGGAAAAAGTTAAATGTTCAGGCAATTCCTTTTTACACAAAGGAGGTCTCAGCACCTCTGCAGCTCATGACCCTTCTTGTTCTGGGACAGGGACAAGATCCTCAGGCAAACATGGTGCTGCTTGAAGTTGTTTGTGCCGCATAGTGGTGACAAATGTTCTTCCAGCCATTTGCTTTAAAAGGGCTAACTAACAAAAATTCACCACCTCAACTGGATAGCTCAAATTTTGAGGTTTTTGTCCCTTGTCATATTTCCAGAAAAGAGATCATTTAAAGACTTTCTAAACATTATGTTGCTGATAGTAATAGGTCATACAGTAACATGTTTCACCTTTCACACAGCAGTCAGGATGGGCCAAATTCATCTGAGGTCATGTTCTGGACGTGTCTCAATAATCAAGTTCTCAGCACGTTTGCAGCACTAATGGGAATAGGTTTATATTTAATAGTCTTTTGGTTTTCTATCCTTTCTTTTCTTAAAGCTTTGAAAAACAGATATTTATAAGTGGTTTTGGGAAGATGAGATATCACTAAAGAAAGGGCTTAAAATGCTATGTATTAAAATTTTACTTCAATTTCTAAATACAAAAAATTAATACAGTGTATTCTGCAACAGCTTTTTCTGTTGCTGTGACACTTAGAGAGCAGTTGGCTTGTGCCTCTAAGTATGTGAGTGCCTGAAATCCTCCTGTATTCTGCCTGGAGACAAAAAGTGCTCTAAGAACTTGTGAAAATCTGCCCCTTTGAAGTTTTGCTTCCTGTGGTTTTTATTACTCAATTCAGAGCTTCCGTGTTATGGCTTAACTGTTCCTTCAGCAGATGGCATGGTACGTTTGTGGAATTTAGCCAGCCAGTTAGTGCAGATTGAAAACATTTTGCGTGTGTTTTTGTTTAAAAAAATGTTCTTTAACAACAAAACCAAAACAACAACAAAATCTGATATTGGCACCATTTGAGTGCTAGGATGGGTAAAAAGACCAGCTCCAGGCAGCTGCTTAATATTGTTAGTGTCTAGTCTAGCAGAATTTGATTTGAATGATACTTCTGGGTATTAATCTCTCATGGGGCAGGGGTATGCTTCAAGTGACAGGTTTTGTGTCAGGGTTTGCTATCTGTAATATAACTGTTCGTTTAAAGAAGAGTGCATGTCTCATCACAGACGAGATATCATTTAAGAATACAAATGTTGGTAGTGTTTGTCTGTGATCTGAAACTGAGATATTCATAAAATCACCTTTGAGTGACCAAGGCTAAAACATGTTGACATGATATAAAATCAGCTTTTTGTTTTGCTCTGCTTATTTTAGGAAAGATGTTTTTAAATAGCTATTTTGCTTTTGTTAAAATCTTCCGTCTTTATTAGCAGTTTTATTGAACACACAGAAGTTGATCTTTGAAACTAGAAATGAAGACAAAATACATGGTCAATGTAGGCTGCTGTGGAGCTTAAAAACTTACTAGTAGCTCCTCAGAGTAGTTTCTCTGAGACTACAGTCACTGGGATTGTGTATGCCAAGTGTACTAACTGCCTTTGTGCAGCTATTTTTAACACATGGAAATTATGCTGAAAGTGAAGCTGTTTTTCGTAAGCTCTGAGTAGGAAATAGTAGAGTGCACAAGGGCCTTGTAGGCTTAAGCTGCTCAGTGCTAAAGTGTATCTCAAGTACATTGACTTTTCTTCTGTAAACCGGTCCATCTTGAACAATGTCAGT
The DNA here is from genome assembly GCA_013397115.1 of Edolisoma coerulescens. Lineage (NCBI taxonomy): Eukaryota > Metazoa > Chordata > Aves > Passeriformes > Campephagidae > Edolisoma > Edolisoma coerulescens. Next base: position 66,926 of record VWZW01000739.1, on the reverse strand, counting down.
GTCCTGTCTGACAGGAGCTCAGCCAGACTTTGCTATTGTATAGTTGATTTAAGTAGCAGTTCCAAACTTTAGGCTTCTAGTTGTTTAGTGGGGTGAAAAGGAGCGAGAGGAGGAAGAAGACATGTTCTCACCACCGGCTGTCTGACTTCAGAGAGTTGCACAGCATCTGATAAACCCAGAGGTGAGCCATGCAAAGCTGTACTGCCTTTTGAACTTCCCTGAAGTTCTTCTATTTCCATCTTCATCTCCATCAAACAAGTGAACCCAGTGGAGCTAGGCAGTAGATGGGACTACATGGAAACGAGTTGCTTTTTGCTACCCTGTTCCTTTTGGCATGCTGGTAGCTGCACAGAGATAAGGGCAGGCAGAAAAGATTTAGTTAGTTAAATTTTAAAATATGCACTGACAATTAAGTCTCCTGTTTCTAGCTTTTCCCTTTGCTGTCCTTTACTCAGAGAAGGGTCCCAACTCATAGCTGTGACCAAAACCTCTCTAAATGCAGTTATGGATGTTCATGCAGTGGAACAGTCACATGCCATCTTTTTATAGAGTGTGAATGGATCAGGAAAGGTGATCACTAATAAATAACCTGATGCTTTTGCAGTGCCTTGCTCTAGCTTTTTCTGTGAGTCCTTGGCAATCAAATTGAAGACTTTTGGACTTTAATGTTGATACTGCTGCTGCCGTCATCCTCTCCCAGTAGATGTGGAAATACATCATCTAAAGTGTGGAATAAGTTGTAGGATTCCTCTTACCTACTCTTAAATCACAGAGTTCCTCTGCTAAAACATCCCTTTGCTAGTGATAAGCATCAGGAGGTTTTTTTGTGATGGCCAGGTTTGATGTTTCTAAACAGGAAAGATTTGCACCTGGAAGAGTTGCCCAATAGGCAGCCAGGACTGGGCAGACATCCCCCCTTGGCTTTGGACGGGCAAATCCAGGTGGCCCAAGGCCAAGATGAATTAATAGGAGCTGGAATCGGACCTCTAGAGTGCCTCTGTATGCTTAATTAAGCAGTACTGAAATGGATGAACAGTTTAACAACTGTCATCCTTCTTGGCCTGACAACTTTGTGGGTTGGAATTGTGCTGTGGTGGCTTCCTGAGAAGCAGCGATGGAGATGAAAACTGGGATCTGATTTTTTTTCTATTTTGAGAGCTTCCTTAGGGATTTTTATTGGTGGCATCAGACTTTTGCACAAATCTGTTCCCAGGCATTTTACTCTGTGGTGCTGAGCTGTATGGGACCTGAGGCTATTCAGTCATTAGCACACTCATTTTACAAGCCTGCCTTTTGCCAAAATCTACAGCAGAGAGTGGCATGGGTCATGGCAAGTTGAAACAGTCCATGAAGCATAAGAACAGTAGGTGGTTTTTGGTACATTAACTGCTGGGTTAGTAGTCTGCTGCTGCTTTGATCTTCAGTTTTCCTAATAAGCCATACGGAATAAGCTATTCCTGCAGTGGCACATTTTTAGCATAGGTATATTGCCAGCTCTTGGTCAAATTTTTTTCAAAGCAGTTTTTAGAGGAATTACACGAAGCTGTGCAGGACTTCAAAAGTAGCTTTATTCTGCCTCTTTATTTGTGACAGTGTGTAAAAGATGGTGTCAGTGAAGCAATACTGAGAAGTCAGAACCCAGTCCTGCTCCTTTTTCTGGCTCTATGAAATTAATGAAAAAAAGCATGTTGTAGAATTGTAGAATAGTTTGGGTTCAGAGGGACCTTTAAAGATCATCCAGTTCCACCTGCCTGCCATGGCACACCAGGTTGCTCCAAGCCCCATCCGCCCTGGCCTTGAACACTTCCAGGGATGGGGCATCTACTACCATCTTAAGCAACCTGTGCCAGTGTTTCACCATCCTCATTGTAGAAAATGTCTTCCTTATCTTTAATCTAAATAGCAAAGTGTCACCGAAGGAGTCTAAGTAATTTACTGATGGATACCTGAAAGTTTTTAAGAAGGAGGATTTTGTGAACATCAGGACTGTTTATTGTTATGTCTTTGTCCTGGCAATGAGAATGGTGCTGTGAGTTGCTTTCTCTCTCAGCCTGGGCAAAGATTTTGGTGAAAGCAATCATGTGTCTAAAATCCTCAGTACTATCCAACCACATCAGGGAAAGTCAAGGCAGCATTTTGACTAAGAACAAATAAAAGGGATTGAAGATCTTGCCCTGGGGAAAATGCTCCAATAAATTTTCTCATTAAAGCAAGGCAGGGTAGGGAATTTATGGATGCCCGAGAAGCTGCAGAACACTCCTGAGAGCGTTGAGACCATCCCTGTCAGGTGGGAGTTTTTACTACTATAGCTGCAGAATTCTGCTTCTCTTGGAAGAAAACTCAGATTTGAATTTGGGGGTGGCTTCCAGGAGAAAATGCAGAAGTATGAAGTTTTGAAACATGAATCACTTGAATATTGGCTAGTGTTTCACCTCCTTCTTCCTCCACTGCGTAAGCCTGTGCTCTGCTGTCACAAGCACTTTATCAGTTGTGTGGCATTGAGTGGAAGAACAGAAGCAAGTGGAAAGCAACTGGTCTCTTTTTGGGGGGAGCCTGGAACACATTCAGTCTGAATTTGTGTATCTTCCTTTTCAGTTCTATGGTGAATCCCAGTCTTAGGCTTGCTCACTGTCTCAGAGTGAGAATTGAAACTTCTACGAAGATTTGTTAGGAAAAAGCTATTGAATTCTGCTGGTGTTACTGTCCACCTGGCAGGAGTCGTCTTCACATGTTTATGCACTTTGGAAATTTGATTTGCATCTAATTTACCTTTTTTACCAAATACAGTGTCTTGAATATGATTCTGTGTGCCCTGGCAGCAACGTTTCTGTAATCACAAACTGAGAAAGAACAAATTCCTTTGTAATTTGCCACATTTGTTTTTTGAATTTAAAAAATCAACCCATAAGTCCATCCATTTAACTGGAGTTAAATCTGTGAACTGGAATAAGAGAACTAGAGACATCTCACGTTTTGTCGCTTTATTTCTCAAAAAAATTGATTGAGTTTCATTTTAAGGCTCTCCTCTTCGATTCATGCCCTGTGAGTATTGAAGGTGATCTATATCCTAGCTAGCTTCCTTAAATATTCCTCGAACTGGAGGCTGGAACTTGCCCTGCTGCCCATTTGATAGAAGTGTTTTTTCCTTCTCTGTTTCCAAATCGCTCAAAGCATTCACTGTTGCAGTCCACAAATCCACATGGACTTGATTATTTTAAAGCTTAATTTGAGTCTTAAATGTGTAAGGCTTACATTTAAGTGATTTACATATGTAGGATTCAGAACTGTTTGAAAGAATGATGGAGAATCTGTGCTGCAACAGCACTGTCTTGTGTGAGCATTGGCTCTCGTAGAGGTTTAACACCATAAATGACTAAGTCAGACTTGCATTTTATTCTTTTCTTACTCCCTACTGTCTTCTCTTACCCTACATCTGCTTTTGACAAATTGTAGGTATAGGTTTCTTAAGAAATTGGAAAGGGAGTATATGATTATAAATTAGAAAATTTTTCTTGTGGGAAAGCAGATGTAGCAAATCATGGTTTAAGGGGTTATGAAAGAAATGTTATAGCTGGCTGGCACTCTCCAGAATCTAAATTTGTGCATTCCAGTTTCTGAATTTAATGGGAAAGTCTTTAATTTTTTTTTTCTTTAATAATAGGTTTGGGTACTTTACTTCCAGGACCCTACATGCCAGAAGTGTTCCATTCCATTTTCTAAATCCCATGTAGTAATTCTCAGTTTAAATTTAGTCTTGCTGTAAACTAAGGTTGTTCTGGCAAATAAGACCAGAGGCATTTATTTCTCTTGTGAGAAGGAGCTATAGTATGTGACTGCTATAATTAATTGATGTATTTATGGGTAAAAGTTCTGTACATGAAAAATCCAGATGTGTCTGATAGAAGAAAATAGATATTTAGAGTGGATGATAGAACTGCAAAATCATTTATCAACTGTCTGATAAAGCTGAGACTCTTTCATTAATATAAATATAAGCATGTGTTATCTTAATGTTGGGGGTTAGGATTTTTCCTTTTGTTTCTTTCTCTCATGGAATTTTGTCCCATCTGTTGCTTAGAGACAATAACGACTGCTACTTAAGAGAGACAAAAGATGTAGCCAAGCAGGAGTGCAGCTGGCTGCACTATTGTAGCTGAGGGGCATTCTCGTGGGAAGGGCAGAGATAGTGTGAGATTTTGGCTGGGGGATGAGGGGCTGGGCTCAGCTCCTCTCTCTCGCTCTCGGGATCGGAGGAGGAACAGCCAGTCTGCAGTCACTGCCGAGAGGATTTGCTGTCACTATGGAGCTTTTGTCCTTTCACTGCGTCTCCTACCGCACGTGAGCNTTTTCTGTTACATTTTGTTTGCCACACCGGGGGGTGTGCCTGCCTCTGCCATCCCAGCTGCCGCTCAAAGGTTTCTGCTGCAGCCCATGTTCGCCATCCAACCTCCCTGCCATTACCATGTGAGGGAGATGTGGNCTCCCCAGCTGCCTGCGGCAGCCAGGCTTCACTGCTTTTTGCCGCTGCCCTGGGCTTTTTCGCTACACTTTAACCCAGCACCCCACATCCTCCTGAGCCCCGTGGCTCCTGCTAAGGCTGTGGAGTTTTCTGTTACATTTTGTTTGCCACACCGGGGGGTGTGCCTGCCTCTGCCATCCCAGCTGCCGCTCAAAGGTTTCTGCTGCAGCCCATGTTCGCCATCCAACCTCCCTGCCATTACCATGTGAGGGAGACGTGACTGAACTCGCGCTGCAGCGCCCCCTGCAGCCGCGGGGGAATCATCGCAGCCGCCCTGCCCGGCCGGGAGCCAGCAGCGCCCCTGCCGGCTGTGAGCGGAACTGCACCGAAGGGGAAAGTGCCCGACAGCCGAGAGAAGGCTGGGGTTGGGTTTCTGGTTTTGCTTGTTGTAGCTGCTGTTGTTGTTTGCCTTGTTATACATATACATGTTTATTACTACAGAACTGCTATTCCTTTTCCCATATCTCTGCCTGAAAGCCCCTTAATTTCAAGGTTATAATAATTTAGAGGGAAGGAGGTAGTATTTTTCCATTCCAAGGGAGGTTCCTGCCTTCCTTGACGAACACCTGTCTTTCAAACCAAGACACTTATTAGGCACAACTCTCACTACACGCCAGCTTTCAGTTTTTTAGAGATTGCAGCCAGGAATGAATTTGCTATACAAACTAGTAAATCACTGGATTAATGCACAACAAAGAGAGACCAGGATACTGCAGCATGTCTTAAAGGAAAGTGCTCCAGCTGAACCTTCAAACTTACTGCAGGCTTAAAGAGAGTGAATGTGTTGTTACAGCACATTCCCAAGTCATAAAGTCAAGTTATGTTGGACCACTGTACTGTTCAGTCCTGGAAAATAAGGAGAACTGATCTTGCAAACAAGACAAGAACATTACGGCAAAGAAATCCGGTAATGATGAAGAAGTCCAAAACTTCGTAACCTTTTTTCCCCCCTGCCCCGCTCTGAGCCAGTGTCAAAGTTGGATTGATTGGTGGAACACTGTATGCTAGAATAGTTTCAAATCTTACAGCCAACGTAGAAAGTGGGTTGTGGACTTTTTTTTGGGGGGGGGGTGATGGTTGTTGGGGAAAGCAATTTGAAGTCAGACTTGAAAAGCCTTGAGGAAATAACCCAAATACCCTGTATTTCAGGAACTTGGGATCTAGAAAGTGAAGAGGAGAGATGTTGAAATTTTATGTGCTGGGCCTTTGTAGACCAAGTAGGGATGCAGCTTTTGTTGGTCTTAGCTTACAATACATGGGTTGTCCTTTTAATGTATCCAACTGTCTCCTGAACTGTCAATGGAAGGGAGAGGGTTTTGTGTCTTCTTAATCTCCCCCCTCTCAGAAAGCAGTTGCTATGGGAACGGAAGTAGAACAGCAGCCTTGTGGATCTCCACCTCCAATCAGTCTTAAGATACTCAGGAATTTTAATGTCTGCTTTGTTTTCCGGTTCTTTCCCAGGCAGCAGCATGGAACTGGCCTGATGTTGAACAATTGCACAGCAGCTCTCAGGGCCCCAAGCAACAGCAGTAAATCTGTCACACTTCACGTTCCAATTGCTCTGCTTCTGGCTGACAATGGCAGTGAGCTGCTGCAGACACTGGATGACAACACTGTTGGCCAAACTATCCCTTTAAAAAAGCTGGAGTTTCTGCTGTAACTGGCTTGGCTTTTCTGATTGCTGGAGGAAATTTGGTAGGAGGCCAGTGGCCTCTTCAGGCCCTCAACTAGCTTTTAAAGTGCTATGGAAGTGCTAATTTTAATAAAATACATTACAACATAAAGTCTTTGAGCAATGTAGGAAGAATCCTGTGTTGGCTGATGGCACGTAGGTTATGCCATCAGTTGGCTCGTTGTTGGCAGTTACTAAACCAAGCAGGATTGTGCTTAAAGCACACCTTGTTCTGACTTTAAGCTGTAGCATTTGACCTGCATTTAGCTTAGAAATGGAAACAAGATGTGGTCAGTTAGGGTTGAAGTTTCTCTCTGTTCATTCTGTATAAGTTTTAATCCAGATTTATGGCCTCAGCTTGCTGATCTCCATTGGTTCAATCATAATTGCTTCCACCAAAGTCTGCTTGTGCAGAAGTGAGGGACAAAATTTCCATGTTGGTGTTCTTACAGCTTAGTTTGTATTCCCCTTGTTGGATGACCAAAGATTTCCACGGGACTTTTTTTTGGCTGAGAAAAAGATTTCTGTTGATAGTTGCTGCTTTTGTGACATGAAGTCCCTAAAATTTAAATCTTGGAAGATTTAACTTTGGATGTGGTCATGTTACCATTTTAAAGTTCTTAGAACAACAGTGGATGTACTGGGATGGAGTCAACCAGTATCAGTAATTTTTCTGTCTTGCAGTGTAAATGGCCCTATTTGGCATCAAGTCAGCAAAGTTTAACTGTGCAAGAAATGAGAGGATGATGCTTGGCTTAAAAAGAAATCAGTTTCTTATTAAAACCAGATTTTATTGCTGAATTATTTTGTATAACAGTTTTTATATGTTAGGAATATATATTTAGATACCGATTCACCCAATTGAACAAGTATTCCACTGTCTCAGTAGATGTTTGTTCCTTATCCTTTGGGCATGGGTAGGAGAACTTAGTTACTACACAATTTGTAGGTTGTTAATGAGTTTTGATCAATCACTGTGAGGAATTCACATGACAAATGACCTTTCTAACAATTTCTCTGTTGTGTAAATACTCTTTCAATGAGTAGAACACCTTCCAGGAGGTTTTGCTGCCTAAATGGAGTGTTGTGAAAACTTGTAAGACTTTCTCTTAATCACCTAATGGACTAAATAGAGAATGTTCTTCCAGTGTTAAATTACATAAAGAGGAAGGGGAAATGTCACTCGGTTATTACTCTTTACCTAAAAGTTTTAGCTTTCCAGACTTTTGGAAAGAGACAAGTTGGAAGTAGAAGACTTAGATCCTGCTGGATGCAGAGCTCTGAGTGATGTTCAGGATGGTCAGCAAAACTTGGCTTTGACCTGCATAGCCACGTGTTCCATAGCCAACAGCCTCAGGATGCATTCACGAAGGTGGGAGGTGCAAGAAGTAGTTCCCAGTAGGATCAGGGTTTCCAGGAGGTCTCAGTTCTTTATTAAGCGTGTTAGACCAAGCCCATGGGCGATGCATTACTGTTGGTCTCAGCAGTCTTAGCCCCCTCCCACCCCCTCAGAGCTGTGTTGCTTGATATAGGATGGGGTACAGCTGCCCCTGACCAGCTCTGTGGCTGCTGGTGCTATCAGCAGTTTGAGAAACTCTAGAGAAACCAAAGAAATCGCTTAGATTTTTGTTTTAAATTATGCTATTACTGATGTTTAGGAGAAGCAACAGTATGAAGGAACTAAAGGTATCTGGTGACTTAAGTGTATTCATTTAGAGTTATAACATGTAAAAGTCCTAAATCACAAGACCTTGTTCATTAATATTACTAGCACTGTTTGCTTCCATGTATAACTCCTCTCTTTTTCTAATAAATACATTAATTTCTACTCCATGTTAATTTTAAGAAAGATGATAATGTCTCTCTGTTTCTGCCATCTTCTTCCTCTGCCTATTTTTTTTCCAATAAATATGGCAAATAATTGGTTTTCTCTCTTCACCTTGAAGCCAGCGCTAGCAATCAGTAACACATAATCATAATCTTTTCATGCTTCAAATGTGATTCAGTTAAGAAACCCATGTTTTTGCTACAGAAGGACTCATAGCATAGTGGGAGATACTGAAGAATGTTTCATGTTCTTGGCTGGGGTAGCTGTGTGTTGTCTAAAGGATACTTGCACTTTTTCTAAAGCTGGCCTGTGTTAACAATGCTTGTGTGTATCTGTCTTCATTTTAATGATGATTTAACTTAAATGAGATACCTGTAATTACGTGCTCTCTCACCTGCAGCCTGATCAGCATCTGTTGAATTGAAAAATTGAAGAGAAGATTTTGATACTTGATTGAATTTAAAGACTTGGCGGTTTTCTTCATGAGCTATGCAAGTTATCATGGAATGGTTTTATGGTTCTGGGATCTTAAAGCTCATCCAGTTCCACCCCCATGCCATGGGCAGGGGCACCTTGCACTAGACCAGGTTGATCCAAGCCCTGTCCAACCTGGCCTTGAACGCTTCCAGGGATGCGGCAGCCCCAGCTTCTCTGGGCAACCTGTGCTAGGGCCTCACCACCCTCACAGGGAGGATTTTCTTCCCAATATCCAGTCTAAACCTAAGGAAGGCTCCTTATGCTTCTTCATTTGATGTTTTGAAATGGAAGCTGATAGTCTGAGTTTGCATTCCTGCTGCTGGTTTTGAGCTGTTTGCACATGTGGGGAACCTTTATCACAGCTGTAACTTCTTCTTGCAGGCTCCACAGAGCTCAGTGTGCAATTAAACAGACTCAGGTAACTGTTCAGAAAATAGGAAGGGAGATTGAAGAAAAGCTGAGATGTACATCTACAAGGAATGAACTGGTATGTTTCATTTATTAAAACCTTATTTTATGGGCTTGCTGAAGCATCTGACTGATGACTGTAAGCTTGTTTCTTTCGTTAACATTCGAACTTGAAATCTTTCTTTACACCTGTCATTTCAAATGGAAATTCATCTGAGAGCTGTGTAATGTTCTGAATTTGAGTTGTGTTACTCAGATGGATTGATAAATTGGTTATCCTATTTTTACCTTTATTTTGTAAAATCATGCTATCAAAGCATAAACATTGCCCAGTGCATGAAAGAGGTCTTTCAGGAAAAACAAACTTTTAATGACTTATATAAAACTTGACAGGAATCTGTGGTGGATTTAGAGTGAGGTGAGTCTACTGGCTGTATCTTCATGCACCCTGACTCCCTTTGGATGAACAGAATTCATACAAATGCTGTCATTCGAGTGACATATTCATTTTAAGCAGAAATTGTACTACATCTTAAAATGGCTTTTGACAGTTTGTTTTGCCTGCTCTCCTCCCTTCTCCAGAGAAGTTTGTTGGCATTAGTTTCTGCTTTCTGTTCAGGAAAGCTGATCTTGGTTCAAAACAATGAGTTGACAGAACAGGAGTGGTTTGTGGTGACTTCATTATGTTGGTACTCACTGGTGTGTGTTTGGTGCCTTGTATGGGGAAGGGCACATTTGCCGTGTGAAGTTAATTTATTGCTGTAAAGCAGATTCTGGGTTGAGAGTACTTAGCTAAGTTCCGAAAGTGTGAAACTAGTTCAAGGATTTGACAAAATGGAAAAAATGGGAGCTTGTTTACCCACTGTAATTACAGGGGTTACATTGTAGATGAAGAGGTGAAGAAGTCACCTTCTGTAAGGGGCAATATAAAATCTCCCGTTCCAACCTAGAGCTTCTTTACCTTCTGCTGGTATCTTGACTGTTTAACCATCATCTTTTCAGTTACGGATATCCTCGTCCATCCTTGCAAAGGCTTTTCATTTTTAAATATCTGAGAGCAAAACTCTATAATATAATCCTAGTATGTTTTTGGTTGGAAGAGACCTTAAAGATAATCCAGTTCCAACCCCCTGCCGTAGGTGGGGATACCTTCCATTAGACTAGGCTGCTCTAAGCCCTGTCCAACTTGGCCTTGAACACTTCCAGGAATGGGGCAGCCACAGCTTCTGTGGGCAACCTGTGCCAGGGCCTCCTCACCCTCACAGCCAAGACTTTTGTTCCCAATATCCCATCTAACCCGGCCTTCTGGCAGTTTGAAGCTGTTCCCTCTTGTCCTGTCATTTTGGGCCCTTGTCCAAACTCCTTCTCCAACTCTCTTGAACCACTGGCAGGGGCTCTAAGGTCTCCCGGAGCCCTTTCTGTTCTCCAGGCTGAACACTCTCTCAGCTATTTCTTTGTATCCTCTTATTCTCATAATCCTGAAGCTGGGAATTAAATCTAATAGTGCAGCTTGAACATCTCCAGCCTTTTTTGAGCTCCTGCCTCCACTTTGTATAGACTTCTTACTGCTCACCTTCCCTCTTGCTGGTGAGCCCTTTGCCAGGGAATGAATGCTCATCCTGCTGCTAGTGCTCTGCTGTCAGTTTTTATGTCCTGCTGAAGCACCTCTCTTAATTTTTGCTCTGGGCTCAAGAGAGGAGATGCATCCCACAGGAGGAACGAGCACTGTGGCACACAGCTGAGTTGCTTTCCTTCCAAAGCAGCAAAATGCTTAGAGTCTTTGGGAATCCGTTTCCTGTGGTAATCTATGTACTCAGTTCTTAGGCAGGTGTTAGTCTTGTGCTGTTTTTTCCTTCCCTCCTATCACCTTTTTATGAAACTACTTCTGCGCAGAAAAACTTTTTTTTTTTTTTTAAATCTGTATTTCTTCCCATAGAAAAAGGAGAGTGAATGTTTACAGTTGAAGATCCTGGTGCTACGTAATGAACTTGAGAGACAGAAGAAGGCCCTTGGTCAAGAAGTAGCCTTGTTGCATAAGCAAAAAAGTACTTTGCTTGACAGAGGTAAGTGTAGAAACCTTAGCCTAGTTTATGACCATAATGAAAGTGCTGGTTTATTTTCTATTTTTATTGTCTGGCTCTAATGTGCTTGTGTTTTTTCTTTATCTGAAATTTGCAGCCAGGTGTAATTTCTTCACTCTCTAATACTGAGTTTTAGATAGCGGTTTATGGTATCTTGTCTCTGAATAACTTCTTACTATGACACCTCTCCAAAGTAGTCTTAAATTTGTGTTTAATTGACATTTTATGAGAAAATCAGAAGAACTACAGTATAGTACAGTACACATTGCCATGATAAAGGGACTTCATGATGTCATGAGAGAAGTTGCTGTACCCATGATTCGGATTCCATTTTAAGTGTTAGAAGACAAAAATCCCTCTTAATATTTTGATATGTAAGTGACAGATGAAATGCTCAGTCATCTTGGTATCATCCTGACAGGCAAGTCTCCTATAATGAAAAGCTGTTTCACTGCCTCTTTGGAGCTCACCAAGACCAAGCTACATACATGTTTGATCTTACTGCAGGATTTTTTGTTTTCAGTACTTAGCTGAGTCTAGAGTAGTCACTACTAAGAATGATGGTTTTTACCGTGTACTTTATTCTGACTATGCAAGTATTGAGACCCCATAACTGGATTACTGCACTATGTGGTTGTGAGGGGAATAGGTGTTAAAGGAGGGTGAAATCTGATGGCTTGTATTTGGCTGGTGAATGGTGTGTAGTGCATGAAGACAGGTGTTCCTCCTGTGCTGGCATTCTTTAGTTTGGGACCATAATATAGAAAATGGGCAGGTAAGAATAAATGGAGGATTATTGCCAACATTTTGTCAATATCTACTTTTAAAACTTAGGATAACTAAGAAAATACTTCATACTATTTTTTCTCCTGATTCCTCATGTTGCTTAGAAAATGCATTTGGGACCGAATACCAGAAACTTGAAGAGCATAATGAATCTCTTTATGAATTAAGAAAGGAATGCACTGCTAAGAGGTAAAAGGACCTATGTTTGTTCTGTAACTTGAAAAAAAAGACAGGCTTGAGAGTAGACCATTGAAAAGGGGACTTCTGGCACCAAATTCTTCCTCATGTTGCCCTAAAACATCTGTTAAGACATCCCTGCTACAATTTGTAGATATCTAAAGTGGTAATTACCAGTGGCAAGTCTAGAAGAGAAGAAAACAGGTGCTTGGTTGTATGTGTAGACTCTGATAGGACTTTTAGGTCTGTGTTAGTGTAACACAGCTTTGTAATACCTGATTCTTGCAGTCAAAATACGTCTATAATGTATGGTACACCTGAAAACAAAAATTAGCTTTGTGTGCTGTATTATTTTTTTGGGGTGGATTTACCTAACTTTTTGGAGGATAGGAAGTGATAATTGGAAAGCTGCAGAAGGGATATGACAACTCAATACCTTTATTTGGAGCTTTTGAAGAAAATAATGATTTTGGAATCTCTTTCCCCAAAGAGAACAGTTTTTGAAGACATATGCCCAGCAGACTATTCGATGCAAGCAGTTGCTGTCAGAGCTATCCTACATCTACCCTATTGATTTGGTATGTTTTCAACATCCTAACAATCTGCTTGATGTGAAATGGACTTCGTATTTATTACACTGCAAGCAAATATCATGCTTTATTTGTGATAGAATCTTGTCTTTGCTCATCCTGTTTATGTCAGCTTTTTCTTACATTTGGTCCTTAGAGTATAAACTTTACAGGGAGGGAACTTATGCCAGCACCTCTTACACAGTCTCCTGTATAAAAATAGAATAGCTATAATTTAATGGATGTTTTCCATTTTGTGTACAATTGCATAAAGTAACCCTGACAGCAGGCTGGCTGAGTGCACAGAAACATGTGTTAAAATGTTGAGCTTCAAAATCTTTTATATAATGAATTCAGTGAAGCTCTTCATTCTTCAAAAAAGTTGCATTTATTTTCTGAACTATGTGAGATGTGGATTAAAATACTGTGTCAGTCACTCTTAAGTTTAGTTGAATATTTAGTTTTTTGATTTTTATTTTATTGTTTGTTAGCTTTGTTATCATGTTTTATGCAGGTTTTGGTGTTCTGGATGTTATTGTTCCATTCTCACTTTCCACTGTTGATTTTAAATTTACAGAATAACCAAAAGGATTACTTTGTTTGTGGAGTCAAGCTTCCTAATTCTGAAGACTTTCAAGGTAGCTGCATGTAGTTGTTACAGTTAACACTGCCTCTAAACTTTGTAAAGTTAAGAAAACTGGTAGCAATAGCTTGGAGTCCAAATTTTTGACCAGAAAGATCTAGACTAGAAGAAAACTTATGAATTATTTATTGCTACTTCCTAGCTAAAGCAAAGGAGGTTTCTGTTGACTCTTAGTAAAGCACCTCTGTGTTCTAAGACTCCGCCGGAGCAGGTTACCTAGAGAGGCAGTGGAATCTCCATCCTTGGGGGTGCTCAGAACCCGGCTGGACAGAGTCCTGGGTAACCTGCTGTGGGCAAACTGCTCTGAGCTGGGAGTGAGGACTGTGCCATTCCCAGCGGTGCCTTCCTAACTCAGTGATTCTGGAAAATATTTGTATCTGACCTAAAATTCCATTGGGGCTGCTTTTAGTCCATAAATCTTGGTGGGGCAACAGGCGTGAATCCCCATTTGGTTTGCTGTAGTTGCTGGTGAACTTGCCAAATAAATACCTTGCAAAAAAAGACTTTGAACCTCTCTGACAGTATGGAGTACTTTACAAGTTACCTTCTGCTTTAACTGTCAACCCTCATCCTATTGCAGAAGCAAATATATCATGTGCCTGCCTGTATAACAGTTGTACAGGTAACTGCATGCATTCATCTACAAATGTTTGATGTGAACTGGAAGTTCATTAAAATCCCCTTGAGGATTTCTTGTCCCCAGTACTTGTTCACTCTGGTTTCTTGAGCAAAAACCTCCATCAATTGTCTAACTCTTTAAAGTCACCCCGTAGTAATTAACTTGTATTAATAATATGTATATTGGATGCTATAATATTGGAGGAGTAATCTTTAAAACAAATTAATTTGTCAGTAGGACAAAAATCAGTCTATTGCTTTGTTTCCCCGATTGCACTAAATGTGGTAATGAACTCAGTTTGCTAACTCTTGAGGAATAAGTGGTGTGCCATCTTCTGACCCGTTTTCAGTTTCCTGGTATTAATTCATTGCAAAAGAATTACTAATTCTTTATCCAAGTCTCTAGAAATACTCTATTTTGAGGAAGAAGTACTAAGTATTCAATTTAGTGAAATAGGCAGTTAAATTTGAAACCCAGCTGTCTGGCATGGATCTTGTCTCAGACTCAGTAGATACTATTTTTTTAAAAATTAGGTGTCTGAAGGATCAAAAAAAATTCCCTAAAAAGCCAGTTTTGCTGCAAATTTTGAACCTTTTTTACAAAATCCATTTTGAAAGGGGTGTAACTTAAATACATATATCATGACAGGCTCTGTCATGAGCTCAGGAGGGTCATTGAATATCATTATAAGTTTTCTTGAAGGTCCTCTGTTTTGCTGGTTTCATGGATGCATCAGAAGGGAGGAGTATTGTGCTGTTTGTAACCCTTAAAAAGAATTAAAAATAGAGAAAAGAGAAAGGAAAAGCCTTTATATGGCTAAAAGATGTAGTTTGAATCACAAGACCTATGTGTATTCCTGGCAGGTGAAGCTTTACGGTTGAAACCTTAAATAGCAAATTGAAAATGATGCTTTAAAACAATGGGTTAATCTTAAGTTTTTCCAGTTATTGGCAGAGAACAGAGTTCATAGCTTGGGGTTGGTCTCTCCCAACTGATCTCACTCGTGAATGAAGTTGTGGAGGAATGCAGCTTTGCTCTGATCCCACTCACACATGTCAAATCCATCTAGAGAAACACAGAAAACTTAATACTTGAGTTTCGTCTTGGGAATTTTGTTTCTTGTCTCTTCTCTACCCTCTCCCATCCAGGCAGTGTAGCTTTGAAAGTAGAATTTGCAGGAGAACAAGCCATCACCCATTTTCTGTGCCTTGTCACAAGAGGCAAACACAACACAGTGAAGTGCAAACACTTGTAAAGCTCTCCAGAATGACTCCAGGCCTCCTTCTGTTCCTGAGTTCTGACTTCTGAGAGCTACATTAATTGTCATTCTCTGAGCAATAAAGATGAATATTAAGATTCAATGGATACAATTAATAATGGAATCTTTTCATCATTGACAGCAAAAGATGATGGAAGCATCGCTGTTGCCCTGGGCTATACTGCTCACCTGGTTTCCATGATATCCTTCTTCTTACAAGTGCCCCTCAGGTATCCTATAATTCACAAGGGCTCCCGGTCTACAATCAAAGATAATATCAATGACAAGCTGACGGAGAAAGAGCGAGAGTGAGTATGTTGTAAACACACTGATGTACTTTCTTCAAAACAACAAATCAACTCCAGAAAAACCCACCTTAAACAGTTTTGGGTAGTCTGAGGTGATACAGAATTTGAAGTTACTAGTTACTGCTTTCAGTAGCCGTGGAACAGTTGTTGAGTTTCTCTTGTTGGAATTCTGGGATGCAACAGAGTAACTCAGCTTTGTTATTCTGGCTCTGTTGGCACATATACGGCTTTAATTTGGCATCCAGTAATGCTAGAAAAACTTAAATAGTGTTTCTTAGTCTTTCATGAGTTTTGGCTTCTGTTTGGAAAACTTGCCTTTTATGTTTTGCTACTGGCTTTGGGAATAAGCTGCAGATAGCAAGTGTAGCTTCACTGGGGAGCTGCTGCCAGTGCTGGAGTAGTGGTTGATAAATGGGAGAAAACAAACAGCTTTCTTTTAACACAGAGTTTTTTAATCAATTGAAAAAGCACAGTAACCTGCCACCTACTAGAAATCAACTGAATATTCAATGTAGAGCTTTTCATTTGTTCTGTTATCATTGTCTTTGAACATGTAGCTACACTGTTGTTTTCCTTCTAGGAAACTATCTTTAAATTCCCTCTCTGGATGTCTTCTCCTGCATTTTGGAACTTTGCCTATTTTCCCGCTGTCTTTGCACCTGTGTGCTCTAATATGAATTAGTGGCAGCTACTGGTTAAGGTTCACTTTGTAGCCTGAAACCACCGAACTCCCAGGAATTGAACACTGACCATGAGTGGGAGGCCGACTGCTCCATTCAGATTCCGGGCACTGGCACAATTTGCCCAGAGAGTTTATGGACGTGTTCAAGGCCCGGCTGGATGGGGCTTGGAGCAACCTGGTCTAGTTGAAAGTGTCCCTGCCCTGGCAGGGGGTTGTATTGAGATGAGTTTGAACAAGTCCCTTACAGCTCAAACCATTCTGGGATTCTGCGACCCTGTGTGTGTGTATGGATGGCTACAGTCAGGCTTGCAGCACCAATAACTTCATTTTTCCACAAAAGTTTGAAAAAGGAGCAAAGGAAATGACTGAGGAGAAATGAACTTGTGGAAAGTAGCTGACTTTATTGACAGGAAGCTGTGAAAAGCCAAATTCTTCTCTTTGGAAATATGTAGTAAAAGTACTACAACATTTTAACACTAATTCCTCATAATCCAAATTAAGATGGAAGGGTTTTATTGTGCCTAGTTGACAGGATTGGAATCCTTGAAAGTGTCTGATTTCTCTTTGAAGGTTAGTGACTTTTGGCAGGACAGGCAAGGTAATTTGCCTTAAGATTTAAACTTGCTGAGTTCTTCCTGGTTTGACGCGATAAAATACAACTATATAATTATGTCTTGTGAAGTGATTTTGATACCATTTTAATAACTTGTCCAAACACACTGCCTGGGTACCTTCATAGAACATTGACCTGTTTTGCTTCAGTGTAGTTCTCAAAGCAGATGGTCATACTCCTTCCTGTACATCACTTTGAGAAGGGTTGCAAACTAGAACATTTGTATCTTGAAAACAAATTTCTGAGTAGTAGAGCTCCCTGTGTGTGCATGTATGAAGATTAATTCCATTTCCTGTTCTCTCCAATATATTGGAAGGTTTAGTCCTTCATGCTACAGCCTTCCAAGCTCTTGTGACTTAATACTTGTTTTCACAACAGATTTCTGGAAAGGATAAAGTATAGCTAAGTAGATGAATCCCTGTTGGGCTGTTTACCTGTGTTGTGCAAGATTTTTTCAGGATTAGCTCCTGCTGGAGATCTTCTATTCCCAGCTATTGGAGAAGCAATCTTACTGACTCCAAGGTCTTACGTCAAATGTCTTAAATTGCAGTTTTCTTTCTAAACTAATAGATCATGTTTCTCCCTTGCTCCTGTGTTGAGCACAGCAGTTAACATGCATTATTAAATTTCTTTATTTCAGGCACCTGTCCTTTAGCAGCTTTTGAAACTCCAACATAAGTTGTTGAGTAATTGCAGTGAGGTAATCCCTATATTTGATCTTTACTATAACACATAGCGTCCTCATTGACTAGGTTAAATATTTTACTTGGTGCTTTTTTTTTTTATTGCAGGGTGTTGGAGGTTAGGATTTTTCCTTTTTTTTCCTTTCTTTCAGGAAATTCTTCTCCCATTTGTTGCCTAAGAGATAGGAACGATGGACACTTGAGAGACAAAAATTGTGGCCAGGATGGGGGAGGGGGTGCAGTTTGCTACTGTCTCTAAGCTGGGGGTTTTTCTCTTGGGAAATGCAGAGATACTGTGAGAATTGGCTGGGGGTCAGGGGCTGGGCTCAGCTCTCTCACTCTCTCGGGATCAGAGTGGAGACAGTTGTGGTTTTGGTGCTGGACTGCTGCTGCCTGGGGGATTTGTTGCCACTGCGGAGTTTTCTGTCTTTCACTGCTTCTCCTTTCTGTGGGTGAGCCTCTGCTCGCAAGAGCAGCTGTTGAACTGGGACCTTTTCAACACCCGACCTCACTGGGAAGGGGAGCCTGACCCCTCTGCAGAGGGAGTGTCTCCCGGCTGCTTTTGGAAGCCCGGCTACAGTTGCCCTGCCCCGATGTTTTCTGCTAGTGCTTTGGGCTTTTTTGCTACACTTCAACTCTGCAACCGGTGTCCACCCAGACCCCTGCGTCTCCTGCCACTGCTTCGGGCTTTTTGCTAGGCTTTGTTTTGTCCCCCCCCGTGTGCTCGCCTCTGCTGTTCCAGCCTGCTGCTCTGAGGTTCCTGCTACAGTCCATTTTGCCATCCAGAGGGGCACCAAGATTGGCTGCCTGCCATGAGTTTGCAAAGGGAGCCCCTTTTCTCTCTCTCCCGCCGGCTGTGCCGCCATTACCCTGTGGAGAGGCTGCTGAGCTCGCGCCACAGCGCCCCCTGCAGCCGCGGGGGAACCATCGCACCCGCCCTGCCCGGCCGGGAGCCAACAGCGCCCCTGCCGGCTGTGAGCGGAACTGCACCGAAGGGGCAAGTGCTCGACAGCCGAGAGAAGGCTGGGGTTGGGTTTCTCGTTCTGTTTGTTGTTGCTGCCGTTGTTGTTGTTTGTTTGCCTTGTTATACATATATATACTAATAAAGCACTGTTATTCCTTTTCCTATATCTTTACTTGAAAGCCCCATAATTCCAAAGTTACAATAATTTGGAGGGAAGGAGTTCATATTTTCCATCCCAGGAAGGTTCTCTCCTTCCTTGGCAGACACCTGTCCTTAAAACCAAGATACAGGGTTTCTCTGAGATCCTTATTAGGAGTTTCTAGAAATTGTTCATTGGGGGAAATAGCTGAGGTGTTTGCACAAGAGCAAATTCATAAGTACAGATGTTTGTTTTTAAAGTTATACTGTATAAAGGTGTTACTACACTTTCAAGTTTCTTTACCAACTTTTCTAAGCCCTCCTGTTGAGCTGGTTAAATATTTTGAGAGCTTTCAGAATGTAAGTAACTTCTGGGAAATGCTTCATTTGCTTCAGCTTGGTTTACTTACATGATCCAGGTCACTTCTATGAGGACCTTGAGTATTTTTCATTTTTTCTGCTACAATAGCTGTTATAGTGGGACTTTGAAGTAGGAGGCTGTGGTGAGAACTTAGCACTTGTCTGACCACAATACTGAATGTAGAATGAAGTATAGAGTGACTCCCAGTAGCATATAATATATGTCAGCCTTGTAGTTGTAGGGATATTAGTGTTTATAATCTGTTCAATAACTGTTCGCCTCTTGTATTCCAAAACCTAATTTTGGTACTACCAAAATGCTCTAAGTTTTCTCCTATGATGCCTACTTTCATGACTGTTTGAATTACCACGCTCAGGCAAGAATCTGATTTTTACTAAATTTCTCATTAATTCACTTCTTCAGTGATCCCTTTTAGCATCTCCAGAGCGCATGCAATATGTAGGAAGAAAGAACTCTCTGAAGTTCTGGAGTCTTAAGAATTCTAAAGCAATGAGTGCACTTTGAGTTGGTTTGCAGAGGGCACTCTTCGGCAGGAGTGTTGACCTGCTGGAGGGGGCAGGAAGTCTCTTCAGAGGGATCTGGACAGGCTGCATTGACAGGACAAGGCCAATTGTATGAGGTTCAACGAGGCCAAGGGTTGTATCCTGCCCTTGGGTCACCACAACCCCATGGAATGCTGCAGGCCTGGGACAGAGTGGCTGGAAAGCTGGGAAGGGCCCTGGGGGTGCTGATCGACAGTGGCTGAACATGAACCCAGGTGTGCCCATGTGGTCAAGAGGCCAATGGCACCTGGCCTGTACCAGCAGTGGTGTGGCATCAGGCCCAGGGCAGTGACTGTCCCCCTGTGCCAGGCACTGGTGAGGCACCTCTGATCCTAGGCCTCTCCCAACAAGAAAGATATTGAGGAGCTGGAGCATGCCCAGAGAAGGGGATGGAGATATGGGGAAGGGTCTGCAGCACCAGGAGAGACTGAAGGAGCTGGCTAAGCTCAGGCTGGAGAAAAGGAGGCTCAGGGGGGACCTTTTCACTCTCTTCAACTCCACAGGAGGGTGGAGCCAGGTGGGGGTTTCTGTTCCCGGGTAACAAATGACAGGATGAGAGGAAACAGCCTCAAATTGTGCCAGAGAAGTTTTAGGTTGGGTATTAGGAAACATTTCTTCCCTGAAAATGTTGTCCAGCTCTGGTACAGTCTTGTACAGTGGTGGAGTCAACATCCCTGGAGGGATTTAAAAGCCATGTGGATGTGGCACTTGAACATGGGTTAGTAGTGGCCTTGGCAGTGCTGGATGAGTGGTTGGGTTTGGGATGTTCTTAAAGATCTAAGAACTCTAATGATTCTATGATTCTATGGATAGGTAACTCCCAAATTTAAGCTACTTAGACAGCAATATGTTCCTCTCTTCAGTGATGCACAAGCGTGTTTGCAGGATAAATCACCTAAATTCTTTGGCACTGTTCTGGTGGAACTGAAACCTAACATTTCATCACATGCTCAACAACACAATGAGAATGCTGAGATGAAACTATTTCTGATATGTTCTGATACTGTGTCTCTCAAGCCCTGTATTTAATGCTTCTGTTAGTCTGCTCCCAGATTTTTAATAAAGAATGATTCCCAGCCTAGGGCAAAATAAGGATTGTTATGTCTGGAGTGAGACATACTTTGTGACATTCACTGTGTTGGTGTTGCTGCTCATGTCATAGTATTTTTGAATATAAACAGCTTGGAAATATATATATCCATCTAAGAAAAAAAAAATAGGGTTTTTAAAGTTTAATCACCTTTCTGGTATGCTTTGTATATCTGGACAAGTGAAATGCACATTCAGACTAATTATTTGTGTTGAACTTTTGCACTATCACTCCTCCTATGTCTCTTAAAAGATTTTCAAGAACTCTTACTTCCCTGCTAGGTAACTTGGAACTGGAAACTTTTTCAAGTAGTTTTACTAACATTATTTCTCTGTAAAAATAGTACAGAGAAATCAAATAGTACACACAATCTGACTGATGCTACAACTTCTTCCCACCAAAATGTGTTAAGGGAGGACTAGTAGGAGCAGTAGTAAGAAAGTGGCTACCTCAGTGTCATGCTTCACGTTGGGGGAAAAAAACAAAGGGGTAGAAAATGGCATCAATGCTTAAAAAGGTTTTATATTTAAAAGGTAGCAAGAACACTGTCATTTGCAAGCATATCTACTGGAGCACTTAAAGGCATTACATAGTTGTCTGATCTTCAGGAAGGTCTGGTTTTTTTTTTGTCATCATATGTTTAAATATTGAACTTGTTGCTATTTAATGTTATGAAGGTCAAAAATAAATATAAAATTTAAGGGTAAAGAAACAGGACCCAGACAGTCATGGAAGAAACCTGATCTAGTCTAGTGCATTTTTTGAGGAGTATTTGGCATTAGTTGATCTGAGGTAACAGTTAACAACTGTAAAGGTTTCCTTGGCATTTTGTAATTTATAGAAAGATTAAACTTATTGTTTTTTCTTTCACTCTGCCTGACAAATACAGACAGCAAAGGCCAAAGGGTTCAAACAGCTACCATGCAAGTCTTGGGCATATGCATTGAGGCGTCTGACATCTTTGCAGTTCTTTTATGACTTTGATGTACCTCAGGAACCAAAAGTTGTATGAAATGGAGTAAGGGGGAGTGAAATTGAGGATGCTACTACCATGGCTTACTTGTCCTGTCTAAATACCTTCTGTTGTCATTAAAATAAGAAACACCTGTCTATTGCAATACTGGGTCCTCACAGAAAACAGGATCAAAATACAGCTAAATAATAATAGTAGCTGAAGGGGATAGGTTTGTTCCTGGAGTAATTTCCTGGAAACTATTTCTCTGATGTGGTGTTACGCCTCCAATTTGTCTTTTTCTGCAGCTCAGCTTGATCATTATTGAGAACCTCAAGCATGCCAGAAGATTTGCAGTGATTAGTCAGTTTTTGTCTTGATGTTTGATTTCTCTAGGTGCTGATACTTTAAAGGTCAGTTTGATTTCATTGCTGTAGCCGTTATGGGAAGGGCAAACGTATAAATAAAAGAAACAGGTCACCCTCCACTGGGATGGTGCAGATTGTTGCAACTGAAGAGTGTATCAAGCGTGAACCACAGGTGCCCTTCTTGGGTCTTCAGAGTGGTTCTGGATTCTTTAAGGATGCAAAGCATTGAGTAAGTGTATCCTAATACAGCTAAGGTGATGTACAAGGTCTGCAGCACCTTTGCGTGTGGGGAATGTTGATGTATCTCCGCAGTTGATTGACTGAACCTTGAACTCGGACCTCAGCAGACTGGATTACTCCAGTTCGAGGTGCTTTTCTTTAGTTTAGGGAACCAAATTTCAGTGAAGTGGAGAACTGCCTGATTAAGTAAATCAGGCAGGACATATTTTGAATCTGCACATACTCAAGCAGCTCTTTTGGTACATTGATGTTGTATTTTAGATCTACTCATTTGCACTGCTCAGGAAAACTGGTATGTTGTGTGTGGTTCACGTAGTGTTAAATCATGAAAAGTGAGTTACTGAGAGTGGAAGTTCTGATGTAAAAACCGTCAGGCCTCTGAATAAAGCAAAGATATGGGATTCCTTGCCAGTTCTGCTCCAGACCTGCTTCTGAATTATCTTTCTCAATGTATTAGCTTTAATTTTTTTTAAGTGTGGCAAGCTGAATTTGCGAATAAGTGGAGGTAAGTGTTGCTGAACTGGCCTATCAATAATTTCGGAGCATTTGCAGTCCACTTGTTGAATGAGCATAATCTGTCAGTGATCCTCCTTATTGTGGCCGTACTCCAGTTTGGAAGAATGGGAAAATCAGGATTTCAGCTGCAGTAGCCTTAGTACAACACCACTAAAGTGACTATTGCTCTGTGCCTGGTAACGGATAAGTCACTTGCCAACAAAGCAGTCTGAAAAATCAGAACACGAACATGCGAAGAATAACTTTCACTGACGTCCAGATTTTCCAACTCAATTGAGAAGTCTTTAATCATATTTGGTACTTCGGCTGAGATGATGAAATGGCAGCTTTGGGAAGAAATCTTGGCAAACTTAGATGGAGGGAGATGGTTGCTTGAGAAATCTAATAGCTATCAAAGAAAAGTTGATTCTTTGGGATAGATTGAGTGTGTGTTAAGGGTTCAGCTGTATTGCTCAAAGAATGCTTTTTGCCGTGAACTTATCTTGAACTGTATTTTTACATTCTACAATTCTTGAGGATATTTAGCTAGAATCCTGGCTTATTTGATTCTTGATTAGCAAATTAATGCTTTTGCCTTCATTGAATCAGCAGATATTGCTGTGTATAGATTAAGAATTAGATCAGGTGTTGTTTAATAAATTAGATACTGCTAACACTGTTTCTGGGAACTAGAAGTTTTTACATGCTCCTGGCCAGTCTGAGGAAGCAGATTTTGTTTACTGCAGTAGATGAGACCGCTGACCCCAGACATCTGAGACCAGCTGAGAAATGTTTCTGTGAAGACATACTACTCTTAATTTACTCCCATTGGAACACTATACTCCTGTTGAGAATTTTTTTTTTTTTTTCAAAAAATTACTTCGTTTTTTTGAATTAGCAGGGACTTGACCTGTATAAAGTGTCTTCTAGTTAAAAATGATCCTTCAGTGGCAGTGAGATTTAAAGTTCTGGTAGCAAGGTTGTCTGCTCTATCCTTACAAGATAGTTCATGTGTTGTGACATCCATTGTGGCTTGTATGGTGCAAGCCTTGGATCCAAGCTGAAATATGTTACAGAAATGCCCAGTTTACAAAAAGGCGTCAGTGTCACTGGCTCCATGGATTCTTTGCTGTGGTTTTGAGGAAATTATTTGCTGAAGCAATAGAATGGTACCCTCTTGTACAAAGTGGTGACTGTCTTGTCAGGAACTGCCTGACTTCCATAATCTGGGCCTTTATTTTTATTTTCTCTCTACAGTCTGTACATACTGAAGCGATCATGCATTCCCCAAGAGCAAGGTCACAGCAGTTACACTTGTCACAGAAAGATGCTTCTGCTTTTGATTATCATCATCTGAACTGTTCAGAAAAGCATTTTGAAAATACATTTCATAAAGTTAATGTTTTCTTTTCCCAGTAAACTAATTACCTATGTATTGTACAAAGCTTGAATGGGGATATGCTTTTTCATCATGGCAGTCTGTATTTTTGTCATCAAATTTGTTTTACAAGTGTAGCTTTTTCTGTTCAGTAGGAACTTAGAACCATATAGTAATCCAGTCTGAATTTGCTTGTGATTTGTAACTCATATTTATGTCTTAATCTGTAATTACAAGCAAAATGCATGCTTGTAATCCTTTTTTCTGCCTTTTCATTTAATTTTGTGTCTTCTGTGGAATATCTGTGCAGTCTCTGCTCTGAGGCTGATAGAGCTATGGTGCAGCTTATCTGAGGAGGAAACAGGTTTTAAAGCTGTGCAGCCAAAGCTTCTTGCACCTTGATCTTCAGATGGAGTGCTAAGATGTTTGGAATGCTGCATATTTTGGTGCTTGTGGCTCTTGAGCAGCCTGTTTTTTCTAGTATTTGATTTGAAGTGTCCTGGAAAATTGTGACTTCAGGTGAGCTGTCTGGATAGTGGTGGTCCTTCTCACTTAAAAGGCTTTCAGGGTTTAATTTCTTCTGGTTCAGAGAAGCCCCAGGACTCTTAAATAACACAAGCTTCCTCCTCTGGATATGACATTCCATTAGAATGAGCAAACAGGATGTGGTGAGGTCAGAGGGAAAACACTAGTTCTTTCCTCCCCTACCTGCCCCCCTTGCAGACCCCAAAAGGGGGTGAGGTTGAAATAAGTCAAATTTCAGTAAATATTTAAACCCTTTTTTGTACACTCCTCATACTTCAGACATATCAAGCAAGAACTTGTGACTTTTTCAGGCCATTGTCTTATCTGGATTGTCCTATTTAGTCCTATCCTTGTGTCTTGGTTTGAAAGACAGGTGTCTGCGAAGGAAGGCAGGAGCCTCCCTTGGAATGGAAAATGTAACCCCCTTCCCTTTGAATTATTATAATTTTGAAGTTAAGGGGCTTTCAGGCAAAGATAAGAGAAATAGGAATAACAGTTCTTTTCTAGTGTACGTAACAAGGCAAGCAAACACCAATAACTGTGGCAGTAACAACAAACAGAACCAGTAACCCAGTGCCAGCCTCTCTCGGCCGCAGGCACCTTCCCCTTTGGTGCAGTTCCGCTCACAGCCGGCAGGGGCGCTGGCGGCTCCCGGTGCGCAGGGCGGGTGTGATTATTCCTCCGCGCCTGCAGGGGGCGCTCCAGCACGAGCTCGGCGAGCACGCGGTGATTGGCCGAGCCAGGAAGGGATGGAAGAAAGGCTTGCTTCACAAACCCCCCTGGAGCAGCTGATCCCAGTGCCTCAGTAGGACCCTCGGAAACAGCAAGCTGGAAGGGCAAGAATGAGCACAAAATCCCGGGTGGCAGACGAGATGTATCAAACTCCACAGCTGTAGTGGGAGCCACTGGACCTCTTAGCAGGCAGGAAGTGCAAAGCTACTGTCCCGTTCCACTATAAAAGGAGGAGCCGGGAAGGGTTCTTTTGATAGATTTTCCTGACGAAAAACCAGGCGCGAATACGGCAATATTATATCTGAGAACCATTTATTGAAATAAAAAAAAAAAACAAACAGAGAGAGAAAAGAGAGGGAGGGGGAAAGAAACAGGAGACAAGTGTTATAAATAAAACTAGTGACTTGGCTTTCGTATACAAATGTTA